>JAPDNY010000007.1:166076640-166254076 GCA_029375565.1 Gekko gecko | reverse complement strand
CCCCGCTTCTGGTGGGGGCCTGGCAACCCTAGGAGGAGATCGAAACCCACCCGCAGAAAGCTCGGGGCGAGACCCCTCACTGCGCTTCTGTATATATTTGTAAATACGTCATTGTGTGTAATTGTGTGTTTCTTTGTTGTTTGTCATTTCTTGCAGGCCAGGGATCTCTCCAAGTGGATGTGGGTAGCGTACGGGTCCGTAGGTTTCCCGGGTCCCCTCTGACATTTTGGGGGAGGGGGGGTCTTACTGGGAGTAAAGGGAGGCCTAGGCCAGGATTACCAGCTATGTGGCAACGTCACTTTGGGTGCCCGCCAGAAGTGACATCGTGATGTAGCTGGCGATGTGGGGGCGCTCTGGTGTTTGGGCAAACCCCCTCTTGTATGAGTTGTTTTTCCCATGCAGTTTTGCCCAGATACCACAGTGTCCCGCCTCAGCAGCAAAGTGAAGACATCACTTCCAGAGTTCTCACTAACATTGCTGGTGACGCCAACCTAGGCCTCTTTGCTCCCGGCAAGTCCTCCCGCTGGCCAGCTGATTGGCGGCTGGGGGAGGGGCCCCGGGGTGGGGTTTCCCCCTCCTCTGTTGGGGGCCTGGCAATCCTAGCAAGGGAGGGAAGCCTCTCTCGGCAAGACCTCCCAGCATCTCACCTTCCCCAGGGACACAGAGGGGTCCGCTCGGAGGGCTTTCTCGATCCAGATCGTGGCGTGGGTTTTCTGGACATTGTTCTCTGGTAGCTAAGCAGGGTCCCCAGAAGGGGGGAAGCCTCTCTCTCGGCAAGTTCTCCCAGCATTTCTACTTCCCCAAAGACACAGAGGGGTCCGCTCAGAGGGCTTTTGTAGACCGTGGCGTGGATCTTGTGGGCTTTGCTTTCCTTAATTCTGTGAAGGGTGGTGAGGTCGAGGTTGTCCGTTGTCTAAGGCTTCTGGTACATCCTCCGCTTTGCTATTATTTTGTAAATCCATTTTGAGTCTGAGTTACAGAGTCAATCTTTTGATCAAGGTTGACTCTCTCTTGTTTATTTCCTCAGCAGACTCATTCAGTTTCCCACAACCGACTCAATCATAAGATCCAGAAGTCTTTCCATATGTCCTAAACAGTATGGAGCTTCTTTATTATTTTTTGGAAGCAGTTACTTTTAGGTGTATGTCCCAAGTTTAAACACAATCTTAAAGGTAGTCAGTCCAGGAAATAGTAGCCAAAGTCCATTCTGTTAAGAGTGTTACATAAAGCTGCTTATATTTTATTTTTAAATCTCTTCTGGCAGACGGATTAATTGTTGCACCATAAAGTCACCAATATGGAGTCCAAGTAGTAAGATAAATTAAAGCTACTGCAGTATTGAGATAGCAGAAGTTGAATCTTTTTGCCGCACCAAGTATTTTCAACGGTTTTAATTCAGTCTCTTCGCAGCCGCTCTCGAAAGGGAAGGAGGGGGAGCAACTCCACCTCTCGTTCCCTTACCCTCTTTTTTTTTTAAAGAGAGATTTAAAGGGGTAGGTTCAAAATGTCTTTACATTTAGGTCGTTATAGTTGCAGTTGCAGTTGCAAATACTCACAGCAAATCTTGCCTTCACCGATGTTGTGGTGAGGTTCGGGCTCTCTTAGCCGGGTGAACGCAGCTTATTGTAGTCATGGCTCCATGAGTGCACCATACTGCACCGGGCTTCCAGACAGTCTCAGTCGTCCAGCCGCTTGCTATTACTTGCGGGGTGACGAGGACAAGTCCCCTGCAGCCACTTCTCTCTACGGGAGTCGGCGGGGTCTCTGCCACCCAGAGCACCCCCCTAAAGGCGTGGAGTGTCGGTGATGCTTGGGAGCTTGCCCAAGTCTCAACCTCCTCGCTCCGCCACAACCCGCTTCAACACCTCTGAATCTAGAACCTTCGCTCCAGCAGGTTCTCTGGAGAGACAGCCAAGGCAACATTTTATAAATAAGTAAAGGGGCAGGGGGAAGAATCCAGCTGCCAGCTTGGAAACTTGCCTTTCCAGCTGTTCCTCTCATATTGGTCTGATCTGCAGCATTTATCAGGGGAAGTCCTTGAGCTGCCCCTTTCTGTGTAGTAAACCTCTGTTAAAGGGACAGGACACTATGGGTGCCAACTCCAGGTTGGCAAATTCCTGGGGGCTGTGTCTGGAGCCTGGGGAGAGCAGGGTATGGAGAAGGGAGAGGCCGTAGTGGGAATTAGTATCATGGACTCCACCCTGTGAAGGAGCCATTTTCTGCTGGGGAACTAGTTTTTTTGAAGATCCACTGTCATTCCAGGAGATCTCCAGACCCCACCTGGAAGTTGGCAAGTTGAGCTCCATCCCTTCCATGACAAGCCAGAGGGGAGGCAGAGATGGGCCCCCGCAGGACCTGCTGCTGGCTCTGTGGTCCTCTGGGCCTAGCAAGACATAAATTGGGCCAGGCCAGGGGAAGAACCACCCCCCCACAACCAGAGGCGTAGAAGGGCAGCAGTAGCCCAGAAGAAGGGGAGGGTGGAGGCCCTGTGGCCTGATCTTGAGCCCCGCAAACATAAGTGTACCAAGGACATCAACATCTGGGTAGGTTGCCAGGTCCCCCCTGGCCACCGGGGGCGGGGGTGGTGGTAGGTAGCGTGGCCAGCTCCAGGTTGTGAAACTCTGAGAGATCTGGGGGTGGAGCCTGGGGAGGACGGGGACCTCAGTGGGGTCCAACACACCCTCCAAAGAAGCCCTTTTCTCCAGGGGAGCTGATCTCCCTAGTCTGGAGATGAGCTGTCATTCCAGTGGATCTGGAGGTCCCAGCTGGAGGCTGGCATGCCTAGTCTTGCAGGATCTGACCATTCCATCTAGAATCCTCTCAAGCAGGGCCTGAAGACCATGTCCATGAGGTGGTGCAGCAGCTAAAGTGAAGACCACCCACCCCAACATGAGCCTGGAGGGGACCCCTTGGATGTCTGTCAGAAGAAAACTCTTGTAGACCACTGGGTACTACTGAGGTGTTTCTGAGGGGTCTGCCCACCCCCGTCTCTCCCCGATTCCAGGCTCCTCCTTCCAGCAGGCTACCAGCCCTACTTGGGGAAACGAGTACCTGAGACCTACAGTCTAAAAGTTTCCAATATGCATAGAGGGAGGCCAAGAGTGTGAATACCTGTCCGCTGGTCTGAAGGAAGGCGCGGACAAAGCTCAGGGCCTCTGCCTCCACAGCCAGATCTTCAGCTCCTGGAAAAGGAAATTCGTTGTTCAGGTGATGACAATATAGTCTCTCAGACAGACATACAAACAGTTATGAATCTTAGTGGCCAGGGAAGAAGGGAAAAAGAACAAACTGGTACCGTCCCTGCCAGGAACTCCCAGAGGCTTTGGAAACACCCACTCGTTTCTCACCCAAACAGCCAAGGCCTCTCTCCCCCCTCCCCCATTTGACGTCTATTGGCCGTCCACCACTTGAGCTGTCAAGGCCTCCTTCCACCCAAGAACTCTGGAGAACGTAGTCTGGGGAGAGTGCCTAGAGACCCTTTACTCCTGCTGCCAGACCCACAGTCCTCAGGGTTTCCTGGGCAGAGGAAAGGGCCACGTGGCCGATTAAGGGCTGAACTACACATTACACGGAAGATCCGTGACTGGCTCTCCAGAAGAGAAAGTGAGCCTTCGAAAGCAGCTGGGGAGGGGTTTCAACCCGTTCCCCCAAGCTGTCTTCCAAACAGAAATCTCACACCCGCCCATGCATGAGCTGTAATTAATCCTTGCTAGGGAAAAGGCGGGCTCTTCTACTGTACCTCTTTCCCCCCTACACTAGAGCCAATAGCAGTGCAGGGAATGCGATTGCTGTGGAGGAAGTGGTGCCGTGGGGAAGGGATAACGCCTCCCCTTCCCCGGCTGGGGCTCAAAGGCAAACCAGCCACTGCTGTAATTTTTAAGGGTGACATGCCCGAGCCTTTAAATGGTTGCAGTTCTTCCCTTTTAGGTCCAAGACATGTAGGGAGATCTCCTGGGGAGCATGCACTTTGTTCCAAGGACAGAATGGAGACAGGTCTTCTGGACTCACAGAGGGGCAGGCAGTGTGTCAGGTGGGGGGGGGGGTTCCAAGGCACCAGACTGTTCAGCGCCTTGCTGAGTCAGAAGGTTCCTGGTTTCCTGGCCTGTTCCAAGGAGAAGCAGCCCAGACCCAGAATGAGGGATTGGCATTAACTGCATTTTTGCGGTTCAATTCATGGCTGAATCATGAACCAAACCGCAAACTGATATGCTGGTTTGCCAACTGGTTCGCATCAGTTTGTGAGCCATTTAAAGTTTAAACTCCTGCTTTCTGCTCCCTGCGGCTTCCCAGTGGGAGGGGAAAGTAGGGGTTTCCAAACAGCTGAGTGGCGGGGACCACCGCTCAGCTGCTTGGTTCAAATGGCTCCAAGCTGTTTCTCATGAGGAGCAGAAAGCAGGGGTGTAAACCTTCACGTACTGCCACGAACTCCCATCAAAATTTGTGGAAGTTTGTGGCCATTCTTCAGTTCATAAACATTGCTTCGCAAACCACAAACTGGCCAAATTTCATGAAGAACTTTAGTTCGTCAGCCAGTTTGTGCCCATCTCTAACCGGAACCAGAACCAAGCAAATGCTACCCCAACCCTTTGGACTTTATTTCTGCAGCGAGAGACATTTGGTCAATGTTTGGGCCCCAGCCTTAGACAGCCCTTGAGTTCTTTCGGGCCTGGTCACAGAGCCCCTCCTAGCCTGGTGTCGGAAGCTGAGCATGGGCCACCTCACTCTGTTCCCTGGACTTTGACAGAGAATCCCGAGGGCCCTGGGCGGAGAAAGGCCCCTCTGAGCCTTGCCAGGCCAGGGATGGGACCTCAGATCTATGACCCAAGCAGGTGCTCAGCCCCCAGGAGTCAGCCCCAAAGCCCTCACAGCTCTTGAAGGACCAGCCTAGCAGCCTTCGTGCTCTAGGAAGCAGCTCTCGTCAAAATAGCCAGGAAAAGGATGCCCTCTCGCAACCCTGGGTGACTTTGGGGTCCAAAGCTCTACTTCCTTGAAAAGGTCACTTCTGGTCTCAAAAGAGAATAGTTTCCACAGAGAGGCTGTAGTAGTATTACCGGGGACGGAAGAGGAGGTCTGTCCTCCTCAGTCTTTAGGAATGGCTGTTTCCCTGCAGGCCCCGCAGGGAGGGCACCCCCGGCAGCAAGAGCTGGTTTGAGAGCCATCAGAGGGCCCTGGGAGGCCTGCAGGTTCTTTCCCATTGCAGAGCACACCTTTCCCAACCACGGTCACGGCGTGGCTGTTGGGGCCAGAGATCGCCCTTGGAGGGACCTTGGTCTTCCCAGCTAGGACAGCCTCCTCCCCTTCACACCAGCCCTGAGACAGGGAGTCTTTTCCTCCGGCCGTGGACAGGCCGGGCTGCAGGAGCTTTGCTCAGCTTCACAGGAGGGGGCGGGTGGGGCAGGAAAGCCTCACCTTTGGCAGAGGTGGCAGAGGCCGGTGGAGCAGCCTCCTCTTCCAGGTGTGTCAATCGTTCATCGGCCAATCTTCTGCTGGGCCCCGGTGTCCCTCCCCAAGAGTAGAAGGGGACAGATTTGCGGAAAGCGTTTTCTTCGGACATTCGTGAAAGAGGCAGGGAAGGAGGGTTCAGGAACCTTCAGGAAGCTCTTGCCAGAAGACACAGGGATGGTCACCCGGGCAGACCCCCGTCCATCCATCTGCAGAGCACATTTTCCTCTCACCCGTCCTCCAAAGAGCTCAAGGTGACAGACATCTATCTCCCTGTCTCTCTTTGATCCCCAGAACAGCCCCGTCCAGTTGGCGGGGAGGAGAGGAAGAGTGGCTAGCCCAAAGGCACTCAGAAACTGTCCCGGCAGAATGGAAATTTGAACCTGGATAACCCAACTAACGCTACCCAGTGGAAAGGCTGTTCAGAGACCTCCAGATCAATGCCTGAAAGCCTCCCTCCCCCATTTTAACCCTCCAACACAAAGAAGAGTTCTGGGGGATACAAAAGCCTGCATAGCGTTTAGTGTCATTTTAATTGGTCCAAACAAGATGCATGGCCTGTTTCCCGATGAGAGATTTCGCTTTGGATCTGGGCCTCTCCCTGGGCAGTCTCTTCCCTTTGGTTGTGACTGTAAGGAATAACGCCACACCAACTTCAAAGATTCACCACACAGATGCTGACCAGGCAGTCACAATACAGTAACCGGCCTGATCTACCTCTCGGGGTTGTTGCGAAGCTCAAATGGAGGCGAGGGGGCCAAGAGCGTGCAAAGGTGAGATCAAAAAGCACTAAATCCATAAACATAAAAAGAGCCCGGCTTCCGTCCATCTGTCTGTGGCAGGCAAAACTCACCAGAATGTAAAGTCAGGCATTTGGAAATCGGATGGTCGAGGGATTCTCAGGACCCAAAAATGAAGGGAATTGGAGCATCTTGGGCCAGGTCATCTCCAGAACACTCCCCCACCCCGCTTGCTATCTGTGGCTACAGTTGCCAACTCCAGGTTGAGAAAGGGGACATAGGCTATTCCCTGGTCTGGACTGTCATTCTGGCACCAACAGCTCCCAAGGCCATGGAAGTTCCTTTTGTCTTAACCCCCCACCCATCCCTTCCCTAAAATGTCCTGTCTCTTTGACAGAGTTCTGATGAGTGAAATGGGCTGATCAAACTGATGTTCAAGGGGCATCTAGAGCACAGGTGTCAAACTCATTTGCTACAAGGGCCGGATCTGACCTAAATGTCACTTGGTCGGGCCGGGCCATGTGTACCATGGAATGGAATGCCAGGTACTGTGGAGACAGAAACTGTATAAAGGACAGCAGCTGGTAAGCTCCGAGTTGGTGTGTCTTCACTGCAAGGCCCCCTGGGCTGGGTAGGGGTACAGAAGAACACCCCACATAGGCAGATTGGAGAGGCAGCGATGCAGTGCTGGGCAGATGCTCCCACAATGCTTGACTGCTTGCTCTACCATGCTGAAGCCACAATCAGAGTGGCTCCGCCCACTCCCCCCCCAGCATTCTCTCTGTTGCATCAGTTGCTTGCGGGCCGCATAAGAGCCCTGGATGGGCCAGTTCCAGCCCCCGGGCCTTACGTTTGACACCCCTGATCTAGAGGGACCGGTTTCAGGGGCTCAGAACTGGAACCCATGTCCCGTTCGGCCAGGTTGCAAGTGTCATGTGAGGCGCAGAGGCTCCAGCTGTTGGGGGTTGGCTCTGTGGCCCTTCTGGCCCAATGGGAAGGAAATACAGCTGCTGCCTGAGGAACAGATAACCTCCCCGCCTCGTTCCCCCATCATGGGCTCCAAAATGGCAGCAGAAGGACCCAAAGGAGGGGAGGGTGGAGGCCCCTGTGGCCAGATCTTGAGGCCCACAAACATAAGTGTACCAAGGACATGGACTTTGGACCCTGGGGAGGGAAACTGGGGCCCAAATATCAGAAATGGTACCCAGGCCTCTGCCCCCACCTTAAAATCTGGGACGTCGCTCCAATAACAAAGCTGGGAGCTGGGAAGCAGGGAGCTCTGGAAGAAGAATCTACCTCCCTCCAGGTCTGGATGTGCTCTGAGGGTCTGGGAGCTCTGGTCAGGGAACCATGGCAACCAGCACCAACACCTTTGAATCTAGAACCTTCCCTCCAGCAGGTTCTCTGGAGAGACAGCAAAAGCACCATTTTCTAAGGAGGAGGGGGGGAGGGACCAGGCTGCCGGCTTAGAAACTGGCCCTTCCCGCTGTCCTTCTCATGTTGGTCTGATCTGCCGCATTTATCAGGGGATGTTCTTGAGCTCCAGGCCTCCAGGAAAAGCTCAGCGGTCCCTTTCTGCATATAACGGTTCTATCAAAGGGACAGCTTTCCCAGACTGGGCTTCAGAGACTGGCTCTCACTGAGGGACATGAATGATTGGCTCTTCTTGCAGGGATTCTTTGGCAACTCTCTTCGTCCAGAATGCGTCTGGGTTCTCCCCCTGCCTGCCACGTCTTCCACAAAAGCGGGGCCTTTGGGGCTGCCAATAGTCTGGGGGGGGGGAATGTCCTGCCCCATTATCAGAGGTTCAATGTGTGGAAAAGGGCAGTTGAAGCTTTTCAAGGCTTTGCGGTCAATAACATCAGCTGGTAAATAATATCCCATTAAGGCTCTGTTAAAGGGGGGGACATCTCTTTCTCCAACCTTGTCAATGAATGATGAACACGTGAATCTGCCTTAACACTGAGCCAGACCCTTGGTCCATCTAGGTCAGCACTGTCTACTCAGACGGGCAGCGGCTCTCCAGGGTCTCCGGAAGACCTTCTACATGCCCAAGCAGATGCTCTACCACTGAGCCATGGCTTCTCCCAATGAAACACCTTGGGTCACGCACCTCTCCATATTCTCCTAACATTCACTGCCCTTTGCTTCATTTCTCACGTATGCAGTTTTGATGTGCTGGTAGCATGCGATTCTAAACACCTTAATAAACAATTTCATTTGTATCTGCTGAACTTGTGAGTCACTATCCTTCTACTGGGAACTGAAAGTTTGGAACCAGCCCTGGAAGAAGTAGAATGCTGAACAAAAGCCCACATTTCCCCCCACCCCCACATTTTTTCCCCCTTTGGAAAACGTAGACAGGCAAAGAGGTGACATGATGTTGTCGTTTTGCTTATTTACACAGCTCTGGCTGAGGCCTGCCCTGTTCTACCTTCTGAAGATGTTCCTGGGTCAAGGGACGCAGCAGTCCTGGAGACGCTGGCCCCAAATGCCTCTTTGGGGCCTGGCCCCCTTTGGACAGCAATCCAATTTCTCCCTTCAGCAAACAGAAAGTGCCATGGAAAAGGAGGACTGGTGGAGAATCCAAGGAAGGAGGATTCCTTTTGGAGGTTATTCTCTGCTTTGGGTTCAAAACCGAGCAGCGCTTTCGGGGAGCATCCATGCTGTAGTGATCGCTTGTCATTTAGAAAGGGGATGGGAGTTCACGGAGGATCTTTGCGGGCAAGAGGGGAGGAACTACAGGCAAGGAGAGTTCAAGAGCATTCAGTGGATCTAGGAAGATACTTGGTGTACTTGGGAATAAATCGTTCTCATCTTTACTTTGGTGTGTCCCTCACACAATCGAACCCCCTAACTTATCACAGCCATGAGGGCATCCTGTGCCGGTCCAGTTTCCAGATGTTCCCTGTCCTCGGTCTGCTCCGTCCCAAGCCTGGGTTGCTTCCACCAGAGAGATGATTCTCTATGTAGCTCTTGGTGCAAACAGAGGTCCTTTCCACACCATCCCTGGTTTTATCAGAGTTCGACTCGTGACACAATACCTTGCATTTATCCCTGCTTATACCAGCATCCGTTTATCCCGGGACAAGTGTTGGGCGAAACCTGGGTGACCTCAGTGTAATGTGGAAACAAAAGATACCCCGAGATAATTACAGGGGTGAACTTGCGTGTGGTGTAGAATGTAAGTTCGGGAACAAGGTTGAGCCAGGATTTAAGGTCTAGTGTGGGGAGGACCAGAGAGGCATTCACAGTGGCAAAAGAGCACTCATGTGGCAATTCCCCCTATACTGTCCTTGCCCTGTCTTTGTGGGGGCTGTCCTTTCCGCCACTTTTGGCTGCCCTGGAGAAAATGGCTGCTTTGGAAGGTGGACTCTATAGCGTTATACCCCACCAAAGTCTCTCCCTTCCCCAAGCCCCACCCTCCCCAGGCTCCACCCTCAACACCCAAAAGCGATAACACAGTACAGTATACACAAGGCAAAAAAAGCACTGTATAAATAACGCAATCCAAGGCACTGTCCTGAAGTGCAAAGAAAGGAAGAATATTTATATAACGCAAATGTGTACAGACAAATACAATATAGTGTATACATATAACAAGACAGAGTGTACAAAAGAAGCCGGCACAAGGACATAGGGACGAAGACTCCGGATTCAAATCTTCGTTTCGTTGTACCACTTAGCTTCGTCTAGTGCTCAAAATACAGAAGCCTTCATGTTATTGTGCAGGGGAAAATATCCACAAAATTCACATCAAACTAGTTCAAGCAGGGCAACTGATCATCAGCAGAAGACATTCTCACATAGTAAGTTATTTCCCAACCTGTAGCTGGCAACCCTCGTTTCCCTGGGGGGGAATGGCAGCTTTGGCAGATAGCATCTATGCCATTATAACCCACTCAGCTCCCTCCCCTCCCCAAATACCACCCTCCCCAGACTCCACCCCTCCCCCAAATCTCCAGGAATTTCCCACCCCATTGTTGGCAACCCTAACCCTGCCATTGCCACTGCAGGGCTTCTTCCAGGCATTTTCAAGAATTAGTGCTAGCTGTATCACCATAGCATTATCATGTTTTTATGATCTACGGCAACTATCCATCTATCCACGTTCCCTCCCGAGTCCAGCACTTTTGGTTGTGGAGTCAACGAGGAATGCACAACCCCCCCTCCACTTCCAGCTCTGCTGTGTTACCTAGCCCAGCAGCTCCCAGTATCGACCAGTATGGCTTCACCCCCAAAAGGACCCTTCGGCTCTCCTCCATAAGAAGGGCTACAATCAGGAGCATCCTCCCAGATACTTCCCCAGCAAACCTGACTACTGAACTTGCTTATTCATGCTCATCCACAACTACTGAGAGCCAGTTTGGTGTAGTGGTTAAGTGTGTGGACTCTAATCTGGGAGAACCGAGTTTGAGTCCCTACTCCTCCACTTGCAGCCAGCTGGATGACCTCGGGCAAGCCATAGTTCTGTTGGAGCTGTTATCTCAAGGACAGTTCTTTCAGAGCTCTCTCAGCCCCACCTACCTCACAGGGTATCTGTTGTGGGGAGGGGAAGGGAAAGGAGATTGTAAGCCGCTCTGAGATTCAGAGTGAAGGACGGGATATAAATCCAGTCTCCTCCTCCTCCTCCTCTTTGATACCAGTTGATAACCGTCAGATGAAGACTACACCCAAATGGCATTGTATCTGATGTGGGGAGCTTTGACTCTCAGAATTTATACCCTGGGAAATCTTGTGGGCCTTTAAGGTATTATGGGACTCGAATCTTACCGTTTTCTAATGTTCTCTCTGATTTTGTAATCCCGTTTTTATCACACTGTTGGTTGTATATATCATTCTGTCTCTATTGCCTTGTTTTTAATTACATAATCTGTCTTGGGTCTCAGCCACAAAGGCAGACTACAAATGAAGAAAGTAAGTAAACGATGATTGTGCTTTAGCTCAGGAGACCGAGAGGATTAAAACCAGGCATTTTGCATATGCCCATATAAGGGATCAACTATGTCGTATGAGTACGTAATGAATTATTACAAACCCCAGGCATTTATGTATTTACAACCTTTCTGTGCTGCCTTTCCACCCAAATAAGGTCTCCAAGGCGGCCAACATCAAAACATTAGAACTTTTTTTAAAAAATTAAAAGTATATATAAAATAATTCAATAAAAATATTTTAACACGCATAACACCAAAATCAGGAAGGTGGGCCGATAAGAGTTATCAGGGGTCCGTGAACCAAACAAAAAAAGTCTTCACTTGCTGGCGGAAGACACCAATAGAGGGAGACGGATGAATCTCCCTGAGGAGGGAGCTCTAACGTTTTTAATGCCACGAGCAAGAAGTAGGCCCTACCTGTTGCTGGCGGGGGCCTCCAGCCTGCTGTCCTGGAGATCCTGGTTACCATAGAGCTTTTTCTCAGATGCTAGAGTGACACCCCCGCAACGTGCCTGGCATGCTGATGTCACCTCTGGGTGACATCATCGCACTGAGCATGTTGACACGGATGGGGCTGCTTGTGGGTGGGGTTCTCCCCACTGGCCAGCTGAGTGGCAGTGGACTGCCCCTCCTGAAAGTGGGCAAACCCCACCCCCATTGGGGGGGACAGCAACCCTACCAAGAAGTCACCTTTTTTAGGTTTCCACCAGTCTAGTCTCCTACCTTTAAATCCCCACCACCACTACTGCTTTCTCCCATTTGACTCTCTCGGACAGCGTTGGGATTTCTATACTGGTTGGTGGGCAACATTTATTTATTTATTTATTCATTCATTCATTCATTCAATTTTTATCCCGCCCTTCCCGCGAACGGGCTCAGGGCGGCTCACGACGAGGCAGCCAAGTGCCAAAGACAGGCAGCTTAAAACACATAAAACCAATAAAACATTCCAAAAGGTAAGATCATAAAGTGCTCAACAATTATTCAGTCACCTCAATCCATGGCAGCAGACGGTATTAGTCACAATGGTGTTGGTCACAGCGGGACCCAATAGATCTCACTTGGCTGTCCCCTCCCTCCACCACATAAGATGGTAAAATTGGCGGCAGAGGGGGAGTGGCGGCTCATACTCAAAAGCCTGGCGGAAGAGCTCCGTCTTGCAGGCCCTGCGGAACTGCGAGTGGTCCCGCAGGGCCCTGATCTCCTCCGGGAGCTCATTCCACCAGGTAGGAGCCGCCACTGAGAAGGACCTAGCCCTGGTGGCCACCAACCTGGCCTCCTTAGGGCCAGGGACCGCCAGGCGATGTTGGAACTCAGACCAAAGTGCTCTTTGGGGCATATATGGGGAAAGGCGGTCCCTCAGGTATGCCGGACTCTGGCCATGTCATTAGCCCTAATACAAGGTCAGTCAAAGCGAGGAAGGGACGAGAATGCAGGCACCCCTTCAAAGAGGAATATCAGTCTGTATGAATGCTACAGCTCATAGGCCCAATTATTTCCTTTTCGAGGGTATGTGTTTGGGGGTGTGTGGGGGTTGTGCTTCTGTCTTTTGCAATGGATGACTTGACGGCAGGAGGCTGAGCAAAGAGGAGGTCTGGCATTTCCCTACACAGCTGTGTGGGGAAATCCCGCAGCTCTGGGATTTCCCTGTGACTATGAACCTCCTGTGTGAGAGACGGGGTGGGGTGGGGTGGGGGAAGCACTGCATATTCCTGTGCACGGCACTCAAGCCAGGTGCAACGCCTCCTTACAGAGGGCTTTAAAACAATTCAGGGGTGTTCATCAGTCTGCAGCCAGGCTTACGGAGGAGGGGGCTCGAGGTGGTGGAGGAGCTTTTAGAAAAATGTGATCACTAGCCTTGACCCCGCATGAGACCGGTTTTACTGTTAACTTCATTTCTGCCCTGCCATTACACATGAATACACATGAAGCTTTTGCTGTTCTTGTTGTTCAGTCGCACAGTCGAGCCCGACTCTTCACGACCCCATGGACCACATCACGCCAGGCCCTCCGACCTTCCATCGTGCTCTGTAGTTTGCTTAGTTTCATGTTCATGGCATCGATGACACTGTCTAGCCATCTCATCCTTTGCCATCCCCTTATTTGACCTTCAGTCTTTCCCAGCATCACAGTCTTCTTTTCCAGTGAGGGCTCCCTTCTCATTGGGTGGCCAAAGTATTGGAGCTTCAGCTTCAGGATCTGGCCTTCCAGGGAGCAGTCAGGGTTGATTTCCTTTAGGATCGACTGATTTGTTCTCCTTGCAGTCCAGGGGACTCTCAAGAGTCTTCTCCAGCACCATAATTCAAAAGCATCTATTCTTCGACGCTCGGCCTGCCTTATAGTCCAACTCTTGCAGCCATACGTTACTACTGGGAATACCATTGCCTTGACAATACGGACTTTTGTTGGCAGGGTGACGTCTCTGCTTTTTAATATGCTGTCTAGGTTTGCCATCGCTTTCCTCCCAAGGAGCAGGCGTCTTTTAATTTCATGGCTGCAGTCGCCGTCTGCAGTGATCTTGGATCCCAAGAACGTGAAGCTGCCTTGTATTGAATCAGACCCCTGGGGTCCATCAGGGCCAGTATTGTCTACTCAGACTGGCAACAGCTGTCCAGGGTCTCAGGCAGAGGCCTTTCACATCACCTCCTCCCTGGTCCTTTCTAACTGGGGATGCCGGGGACTGAGCCTGGGACCTTCTGCATGCAAAGCAGATGCTCAGCCACTTAGCCACAACAGTGCCTCCCCTCCTCTCCCAGTGGGAGCGCAAAGCAGTCTACATCACTGACCTCCCCTCCATTTTATCCTCCCACCAATCCTGTGGGGTAGGCAGGGCTCAGAATAAGTGCCTGTGCCCAGCTCACCCAGCAAGCTTCCGTGGCAGAATGGGGATTCAAGCCTGCACCCCCCCATCTTAATCCAACACCGCGCCCCAAAGTGAGCCATGACTGCAGGTGATACTTGCAAATATGTAATATGTTATTGACCACTTTTGCAAAATCCAGAGAAAAAAGTTTTAGGCTCTTCCACCAGACCTTGTCGCCCTCTCTGTGTATTTCCGTGGAAACCTTCTAGGAAAAACTGAATATTAACATCTTTTTAAATATTTAAATAATAATACATAGGAGATGTTTGAGGATCCAGTGATTTTTCCTCTTGCATTGAAGTGGAGGATCTGGGACTTCTGCGACATCAGTCACTTGCTGGAAGGTGTCCTCAAGCAGCTGAAAGACAATCTGGATCCTGGACTTCGCCTGCAGATCTATGGCTACGTCTACAGGCTTCTTGAAGGGTACGCCTCTGTCGGGAATCTGCGAGGCTGCGACTTGGTCTACTCCAAACACTCTCATCAAGCGTTACGCTGTTGATGTTCGTGAACACCACAGAGTGGACCTTGGTCGTTTAGTCCTTTTGTCGGCAGAGCACTGAATTTGCGACAGCTCCCACCTCCAGGTGAGCCACTGCTTTTCAATCTCCCGTGGGTGTGATGCACAGAGACCACGAAGAAGATAAACAGGTTGCTTACCTGTAACGGATGAGCTTCGAGTGGTCATCTGTGCAGTCACACCGCCTGCCCTTCCCTCCCCACTGCTGTCGCTTCAGTACTTTTCTCATTATTGTCATGACAGCGGTCAGAAGGAACTGGTGGGATGTCCAGGCCCCACCCCCTTGGGCATGCGCAGTGGGGTTCTTGTGCATGCCTAGGAGGGAGGCGTGAAAATCCCTTTGTGAGCTTTGCATACCACCGATTCGGATCAGCGCAGGGGCGTAATCCCATGGGTTAGGGTGCACAGATGACCACTCGAAGATCATCAGTTACAGGTAGCCCTGCCATTGCTGATTGGGGGGGGGGAAGCCATCTTTCACTGCCTGGAATGCGGGAGGATCAGGAGGCTCTAGGCACCCTGAGTTACTATGTCTGTACTGTGTCTTATCCGTCCATTTGATCTTGTGTCCCAGGCTCTTTTGCCTTGGATCTTCGGGTGAATGGTTTTTTCTTTCTTTTGCCACGCGCGGGGAATGTAACCATTGGCTTGGGGGGGGGATTCAAACAGGCTATAACTAAGCCTGAGCAGGTAATGCTAGTTATCACTGACAAAAGCTTTGTTCGTGAAACTCTATAGTTAGCAGCAATAAACACTATCTTCTTATGAAGCCTGGTATTTGACTGACTATCTGGAGAACTTGACAGCTACCTGTTTTTATAAATAAAACACATTAATTTTTAAAAACAGTTTCTGCAGGGCATATATTTACTCCTTGAACCCACCTGGAGGCTGGCAACCCTAGTTGGGGAAGATGCCACTATGGTCTTGGCCGAAGCTTCCATCGACCAGTCGCTGGACTACAAAGAGTGGCTGTGGAAACGAAAGCACTTAAGAGAGCTCTCTCCAAACGCTGCCTTCTCTTTAGGCAGGAAGAGAAGACTGAAGGGGGGCTTTAGGCAGGTTGGTGGTAGAACAATTTCTGGCTGTAGCCAGTGGCTCCAGACAGAAATTGTCCCGCTACCACCCCACCTTCCAAATAAGTAAATGCCTTGATTTTAATGTGCATGCCTGCAGGCTGCAAAATCCAGCTGCTTGTGGCACAGAACTTTGAAGAACAGAGCAGGTGCTCTCCTGCCCCGGCACTTGTTTGAATACACAACAGAGTAGTTTCCAAACCACTCGCCAAACTGAATTTCCACAAAGGATCAATGCCTGCTGCTATCTATACAGCCTGGTGGCACTGGCTTCTCTTCCGCGGAAGGCAACCTGGTATTTTGAAAAACTTTTATTTTTGAAATAGAGCAACACGAGAAAAATACATAAAAAACACAAAACACAACTGGTGATTCTGACACAGGGAAGGCTGAGTGTTCCAAAAGGCGGTTTGCTAATGAGGTAAAAACAGGAGTGAAATCCACTCGATACATTAGCTCTTGTGATTTAATCACTGCTTCAAAAACTTTCAATAACTATTTAGATTAAGGTCGAATCTGAATTTGCGTTTTTAAATCAGTTTCGTGCTGCTGTGACGCCGTCTTTCTCCATGCCTGTTTGGGAGTTGTTTGGAGAAGGTTCATTTAAAACAGTGTGGAGGCACAATGACAGTGGAGCCGCCACGGGAGGGTGACAAACATTTGCAGACGTGTGAACGTATGCTTGGCACTGTTGAGGTGTGGAAACGACACCAAACGTAGACAGCTTTTTTGAAGATGGAGTCAGAAAGCTGGGACACCGGTGGGAAAGACAAATGCAGATTCGACCTAAGTAGCAAGCCGTTAAATCTTGCATATAATTGTTTTCAGTCACACATCTGAACCATCATTAGCTGCAATCATTCCATAAGGAACACCTTTAGCACCCTTTCTTAGTAGTTCTGAGCTGCAAATGGAAGTTGAGGAGCCCATCTATTCCAGGGGTCCCCAACATGGTGCCCACGTGAAGGCCACGGCACCCCGCCAAGTGTCTCTAGAAAGTGGGTGCGGCCAGGTGGGGCCCTTGCCCAGCAGCACACCTGATGGGCTGTGCTTCTTTAAAAAAGAACATTTTAGCCAGAGCCACCACTGCAGTGTTGGTTTTATTCTCTCTCGTTCCTCTTTCCCAATTACCCCCCCTTCCTTCTCTGTACTTGGGCTTGCTCTGGAGGTGGCAGCTATTTTCAGAGCATTTGCAGGCAGCATAGTCAAGAGCAGGACTTTTTTTGTAGAAAAAGCCCAGCAGGAACTCATTAGCACATTAGGCCACACCCCTGACAGCACAGCTCATTAGCATATTAGGCCGCACCGCCATGTTACCAGAACTGTGGTCATCCAGCCACACCCACCTTTTGCTTCTTATTCTGTTTACCTTGTTTGTTGTCAAAACCCCCGTCTTTTTTGGGTAGCAGGAACTCCTTTGCTTGTTAGGCCACACACCCCTACTGTAGCCAATCCCAATGAGTTTGTGGTGTTGGGTGTGGCCCATTATGCTAATGAGTTCCTGCTGGGCGTGGCCAACTCGGGAGCCAGCCGGAACTCCGTTCCTGCCCAAAAATAGCCCTGGTAAGGAGTGAGCATTTGCTAAATCTGTGCTCTTGCCTGTTATCATGTCTTCAGAAGTGGTTTGACTGGTACAGCGCCTTTCTTACTTCTTAGGATTTCCCTAACCAAGAACCAAGATTTGGCTGGTGAACGTTGTCAAAATGGGATTGCAGCCAGATTCATGCTCCCACTACTGCAAATATTTCCCCGTCCTTGTGTATATTTTCTTACTTTTGGCCACATTTCCTCATTTCTGTACACGTTTTGCACCAGCTTGTTACTTGTTTAATCTTCTGTGGGGTAAATACTTGTTAATGCATTTTTGCCACAGTGTATTCGGATTTTGAAATGCCACTGTGCACAAGCCACACACTAAATTCAGTTTTTTGATAACATTTAACTCATTCTTCTGGAGTAACTCATGGCTAAAAACTCACAAGTGGCTCCCTGCTTCTTGTTTGTACCCAACAGAGGGCCTGTTCAGAGCTACGCACCCTTGACGTGGAGCTGAATTCCCTTTAACTGAGGGGAGGTGTCAGGAAGGTATTTTGGGCCTCACAAAATTTCACAACAAACATATACCTTGCCTTGAAGTACATAGACTGGGGGAGATGTTAGGACCGATTCTCTATCCTGCTCACACTTCCTACAGTCAGAGTATAACGTGGAAACCAGCCTGTTCCAGATGTTTCTTCAGCATGTCCACCTCAGAACGCAAAGCCCCTTTGAGGCCTTCACAGCCAGCCTCCTCATCCATTTCCCTTTTCTCCCAAGATGCCTTACGGACAAATTCTTGGCCCAACAAATCCGTTAGGCACCAGCCTAAAGCACAGAACTTTTAAAAGGATGCTGCGGGCTGCACCAGCAGAGGTAGAGGAAATATTCAGATTTCTTCTCACGCGGGAGTCCAAACAGACACCACCAGCAGTGAATAAAAGCAGTGTGGGATGTGGCTTTCACACCCCCCCCTAACCCCCATTTCTCAATCACTTAGTTTACAAAATACAGCCTTATACGCGTTTTAGCATTTATTAAAACATTCCTATCCCAACTTTCCCCATTGTTCCAGGTAGCTTGAAGTAATAAAGACATTTTAAGTTAAAACACAAAACCACACAGCAAATTCCAAATCTCTCCCCTTCCCTTAAAAAAAATGCCTGCCACTAACCCCACCCCCTAAAAGCTCTGGCAAACAGGCAGGCCTTGCTGCACCTTCTGAAGAAGACCTCCGAGAAGGGAAAAAAACCCTCACCTCTTCAGGGACCCCGTTCCACGGAGCCAGAGGCATGATGGGAAAGGCCCGGGCTCTGGTTGATGCCAGACAGGCCACCCTAAGGGGTGGGAGAGCCCACAAATGGCTGCCTGAAAATTGGAGTTGGCATACGGGGACATGTGGAAGGAGAGGGTCCTTCACATACGTGGGTCCCTGGCCCCGAAGGCCTTTAAAGGTCATAAACCAGCACCTCAAATTGAACTCGGAAATAGACTGCTGGCCAATGTCGCTGTTTCAAAATTGCTACAAAAAGACCCCGGAACACAGCCAAATCAGTAGAAGCAAGTATAAACGCTATATAGCCCTAAGCTGCTCTAAAATACGTTATTATACTAACAAATGTCTAAAGACCAAACAAGAATTATAATAATTCTTACAATCAATGTTACAACATAAACATACAACGAAGAATCATAGATGAAACCCAGCTCACAACTTTGAACTGCCCACAAAAGGAACCATGTAGTATAAACAGTTGCAGGGGCGATGTAAGTATCTCACAAGTTAACACAGCTCCGGACTCTGTACGCAGCCGTGGAATCAATAATACATTTATCACGCGATGAGGATTCCAGATATGATCTTGTTTCGAGATCTTTATCAATCCTAATGAGCAGAAACATTTCTAAAACTATAATGCTTATACAGATGAAGAGAAAGAATTTTGGCTAATGGACCTAGATTTAAGCACAACAGGCATGAGAATAGTTCCAATGACTGGTCACAATTATTAATACTGCAGAAACGACAGGTCAGATATGTTGTAACCAGGGGTGATTTCCTGCCAGAGCACCCCGGAGCGATGCTCCAGCAGTAAGGAGCCCAGGCCTTGCCCGCACCCACAGAGAGACTCGGGGGGGATTTAAATGTCTGCTTCCCTGCCCTTTCCATCTCCAGCCAGCCCACCATGGTGGGCTGGAGATGGAAAGGGCAGGGAAGCAGACATTTAAATCCCCCCCCCGAGTGGGCTGGCTGCAGAGAAGGGCAACTAGAATGATAAAGGGTTGGAACACTTTCCCTATGAAGAAAGGTTAAAACACTTGGGGCTCTTTAGCTTGGAGAAACGACGGCTGAGGGGTGACATGATCGAGGTTTATAAAATTATGCATGGGATAGAGCAGGCTGAGAAAGTACTTTTCTCCCTTTCTCACAATACAAGAACTCGTGGGCACTCAATGAAATTGCTGAGCAGCCAGGTTAGAACAGATAAAAGGAAGTCCTTCTTCACTCAAAGAGTGATTAACACATGGAATTCACTGCCACAGGAGTGGTGGCAGCTACAAGCATGAACAGTTTCAAGAGGGAATTAGATAAACATGTGGAGCAGAAGTCCATCAGTGGCTATTAGCCACAAGGTATAGCTAGGAACTCTCAGTCTGGGGCAGGTGATGCACTCTATTCTTGGTGCTGAGGGGGGCAGCAGTGGGAGGGCTTCTAGTGTCCTGGCCCCACTGCTGGACCTCCTGATGGCACCTGGTATTTTTGGCCACTGTGTGACAGAGTGTTGGACTAGATGGGCCATTGGCCCGATTCAACATTGGCTTCTCTTATGTTCTTATGAGAGGGGAAGGGGATGTGGGCACGTTTCCCCCTGAGTCTCTCTGCTTTTGTGGAGAGACTCAGAAGTGGGGGGGATTTAAACTCATTTGCATATGCCTTAATTCATTTTAAACACACCTGCCCTTTTGTCAGGGGGTGTGGCATATGCAAATGAGCTATGCAAATGAGAGCCTGCACCTCTTTTTCTAGAAAATGACTCCTGGTTGTAACATCGATTGTAAGAGTTATTGTTGTCATTCTTGTTCGGTCTTTAGACATTTGTTAGTATAATAAAGTTTCTATTTTAGAGCAGCTTAGGGCTACATAGCTTTTATACTCCCTTCCGCTGTTTCAAAATTAACAGCATATTCTTCTGGCGGCTAGTACCCTGACAAATAGGCTGGCTGCCACATTCTGGACCAGCTGCAGCTTCTGGGTTGTCCTGAAGGGCAGAGATCAGGTGCAGTGGGCAGAGATGGGAAGTCAAGCATGCCTGAAAGCACATAGCAGCCAACACATGGGCACTGGGGACAAGAGGAGGGTGGTGAGAGACAAGGGCTTGGTCAAGTTGAAATAATCGCCTGGCCTCTCTCCTTGGCACCGGAGCAGTAGTAACACACCTTCAGCTTCTCTTCATACTCCTGAGAACTAGTAACTTATTCTTGGCCTTCAAAGCAGAACAAGACTCTTCAGAATTCGGCATTATGACAAGGGCAGGACCGTGAGGTTTCTCGGAACTCCCAAATAAAAGGTGTTCACCACACCAGCTGTTTGGCCAATGACACATGTTGTGGTTCCTCCAATACGCAGATCCTTATTAATACTATAGCTAGTAGATGTTTTTGTACGAAAGCTGGAGATCCCAAGCTGTGCATGGAACCTTTTGGCACAGGCAGAGACGTGATGCAAGAGCTTCTCCGGGGATTCTCAACTGTGCCGTTTTGGTCGATGCTGGAAGCGTTATTAAAAGCCGGCGAGATGTTGCTTCTTGGATGCACAGCTCCCAACAGTGACCTGAGGAAGGCTGGACTGAAGCTAAGCTGGCTGCATCAGGCCCCGCCTTGTGACAGCACCAGGCCCTGCCCCTGGGTGGGCTTCCAACTTCCACTACGGTGACATACAAATGCTTTAAGGTGAGGCAAAAAAACCTGGGAGAAAACGTTCCCGCAACTGAGCATCGCCCACAGCCTTTCACAAAGGTCCTGTCCCAAGAACCAGGTCAAGTGTGCTCCTCGTGTGCCTGTTTGCCCAGAGGTAAGCCTCATTTTACTCCTAGCAAACCTGTGCAGAATTGCACAGGGCGTATTGAAAGTACTTGAGTAAAGGGATGCAAATCGATTCCTGGGTGGGGCCTGCAACGGAAGGGGGCGTTCTCAGGACCCGGTGACGTGGCAGCGAAGCATCGCATGGTTCCCAGATGAGGCTGGGGGCTGTATCTTGCACATCCCTCTCATGCTTCAGAGGGTTGGGGAAAAGGAGTCTTTCAAGAAAGAAGCTGCCCGTCTTCCTGAAGCTTCAGTGCAAAACAACAACCCCCCCACCCCCAAGCAAGTCCTTGTGAGCCGTCACTTCTCAACCACACAGCCAAAGTTCTCTCCTCGTCCGAGAAAGTCCTTCAATAAATTAGGGCAGGTGAATGCTGTAAGGGAGAGCAAACTGTGCTCCCTCGATGCTGGAGTGCTCTCCCTCATTTCAGTGCTCAGGTGCCAGGGTCAGAAGGGCCTGGGAGAGAAAGAAGAGCCATTGCTGGAATGCCATTAACATGAAAAACTCACACGAACTTAACGACTACCTTTGATGGAAGTGACACACATCTTGACGCTTTGGAAATTCGTTACCAGAATAATTTGGAGAATCTGTGCAGTTACCATCCATGGACCATTATACAAACTTTTAGCAACTGCGAAGCATATGAGAGATCAACATCTGGCTCTATGGAAAAATTTCTTATACATTCATTTCTGGATGTGTGTTATTGTACAAAAGGAATATTGACCACGGAGGAAGGCCCGAAGGGGCTGAGACGCGTTTGGTCTATTGGTCAAAGGTTTTACCCATCAATTGGACATGTATAAACTCTGAATGTAAGAAGCTTTAAGAGTTGGATATTTGGACTATTTCTTTTAACCTTATGTATGCTTTATTTATGTGTACACCATAATAAATATTTGTATTTTTATAACAATTTGTTAGCTTGATCCTCTTAGATCACAGAAACATCAGGGACTACAACGCCAAGACCACGGGTCATAACAGCCCGGAAAAAATCTACAACAGCTAATGTCAGTCTTGTCTAATCAGACTGGCAGCAGCTCTCTAGAGTCTCAGGCTGAGGTCTTCCACATCACCTATTGCCTGATCCTTTCAAATGGAGACATCAGGGATCGAACCGGTGACCTTCTGTGTGCTAGGCAGATGCTCTACGACTCAGCCACAACCCCTCTGCTTCCCCCTTGGACTGTGGGGTGGGGACGACGACAACAACGTTGGAGCTTTGGGCACTGCTTGCTGCGACATAGCAAAAATGTGCTGTAATCTCCGAAATTTTTTTATGGGAAGCTCGTTTCAGGAGGTGGAAAATTTGAGCAGAGGGGGGAGGGGGGCAACCTTTTCCCTGTGGAAAACTTTCACACTCAACACCCTTCCACACACACATTAGTTTTCCTTCCACAGGAAAAAGACACAGATTTGAATCAAGGAGATCTTCCCTGGTGCTATTCCTCAGCTCAAATGCTCACCTTTCCAATGTATCTGGCTATTTAAATGGGGGTGGGGGCGAGTGTCATGATCCTGGGCCTATAGTGGTGCGGCCTACAGGCTCTAGGGAGGCCTGTATTGGAGTAGCTATCAGGGCCTACATTTCCCAGGTTCTCTCCGGACCTTGTGATTGGCTAACAGGGGATTTGGAGGGAACACTTTCACCTGTAGAGGAGTACAGGGTGGTTAGGGTAAAGAGAACACACAGCTTACTTGACCAGGCATTTTGTTTTTGCTTCCATTGTTTCTTGGGAGCCTTCTATGTGCCAACCAACAGCATATGGACAAGCTGCGGCGGTCAGTCCCCATCAAGATTCCATCTTGGGGACACCCGCACCAAGGGTGCATACGAGGAAATAAGGTGCTGAGTACATGTTTGCCCAAATCAGCACAAATGATGCCTTCCTGGCCAAGGATAAACTACAACATGAGCACGTTCCGTTGCCCAAGAAATGAACTGCAACATCAGGTCTACACCATAATGCAGAGTTCTTTGTTTCCAATGTCATAAAGCTTAACACAATACCGAAATCTGCTATTATGACTGTATGTGTCTTGTTTCTGTGTACAGAGCACACTGGCTTTTCTTTACTACTAAATGTGCGTTTTCTACATTTATTTTCCCCAACCTCTCAGATGACAGAAAGCTAAGACACGTGTGTCAAGGTAGCACTGGGCACAGCAGTTTCCAGCTCCCTCTCTCCAGTATCAGGTCTCTCTGTAATTCTGGTTGTAGAAAACTGCTTTTAAATGCCATAAACACACTGCCCCCAAATAAAAACTGTAGATGCTGAGTTACGAATGATGCATTTTGCATTGTTAAAGCAACAAAATAAGTAGAGGCTAGATTTGAAAATGAATATTGCATATATTTGTTTTTACTGAAATGTTCTTTTTCCTCGGGGGGGAGGGGCAGAAATGGGACATGCACATTTTTTTCCACCCAGCAATCTGACATCTCCAGAGACCCACCTTTGTTGCTGTTCTCTTCCGAGTTCCCAGGACATTCTTCATGAAGATACTCTGCTTCTGGAGGGACCTCAGTAGCGTCAGTCCCATCTAACAAGCAAACCATAAAAAAAAATGTAACCCACCCTAAAGCAAAATCCTAAAATGGATTAGTGAAACCATCCTTCTAAAACAAAGTGCTTATTTCTCTTTTTCTTTCTGTTCATCAAATGCAAATCATAGCTGCTGTCTGGAAAAAACAAATACACGAACTAGTGCCCTGTATTCGATAAGCGGAGGACTAATTTAGTCACCCCTTTACTTAAAGATACGGAGCTGCTAAATATGCGAGCCCCGGTGTCACGGCTGCTATCGGATATCAACGTTCGTGTCACCCTCTCAGTGGCAAAATTCATAGGCGCAATAATCAAATATAGGAGAAATAATACTAAGGTCTTTTAAAATATTTTCTTTGGTTCTGATTTCTGCTTAAGGTGACAGCCGTATGAGCAGTACTAGGTAGACAGAAAAACACAAAATAGAAAATTCATGTACTAATTTAGAAATGAATTATTTTCTTGGGGGTGGGGGCTGTGGCTCAGCGGAAGAGGCTCTTCTTCGCACGCAGAAGGTCCCAGGTTCAAGCCCTGGCATCGCCAGTTAAAACGACCAGGCAGTAGGTGATGTGAAAGACCACAGCCTGAGACCCGGCCAGTCTGAGTGGACAATGCCGAGTTGATGGACCAAGGGTCTGATTCAGTATACGGGAGCTTTATGTGAATTTATGTGTGCATCCCAGGTTCAGTCCCCGGCATCTCCAGTTAAAAGGACCAGGCAATAGAAGAGAAGAAGAAGAGATTGAATTTATACCCCGCCCTTCACTATTCGAAGGAGTCTCAGGGGGGAGGCTTACAATCTCCTTTCCCTTCCCCTTCTGACAACAGAGACCCTGTGAGGGAGGTGGGGCTGAGAGAGCTCTTTCGAGGACTGCTGGTGAGAGAACAGCTGAGAGAACTTGTAACTGACCCAAGGTCACACCAGCAGCTGCATGTGGAGGAGTGGGGAATCTAATCCCGGAATAGAGCCCATGCTCCTAACCACTACACCAAACCAGTTCTTAGGATGTGGGAGACCTCTGCCTGAGACCCTGGAGAGCTGCTGCCAGTCTGAGCAGACAATACTGATCTTGATGGGCTGATAAGGCAGCTTCATGTGTATTACAAAAGGTCTGGCTCAGGGGTGTCGAACTCACTTGTTATGACACAAATGAGACCTTGTTGGGCCGGGCCACATGGGTCATAAAATGTAATGCCAGGTAGCGGAGATATAAACTTTATAAAGGACACAAACACAAAGGGTTTTTTAACTTAAAATAAAAACATGCTTCTCCCTCATGGATCACTGCCTTGTCGTGGCGAGGGGGCTTGCGTGGTTCGATGAGGCTGTGGGCTATGCCGTGGAGGGCCACCCAGGATGGACAGGCCACAGCAGAGAACTCAGACCAAGCGTGATTCCCTAGAGAAAGAAATGGCAACCCACTCCAGTATCTTTGCCAAGAAAACCCCACAGGCAGTAACAAAAGGCTAAAAGATATGACGCTGGAAGATGAGCCCCTCAGGTTGGAAGGTGTCCAATATGCTACTGGGGAAGAGCAGAGGGCAAGTACGAGTAACCCCAGAAAGAGTGAAGCGGCTGGGCCAAAGCCGAAAGGACGCTCAGTTGTGGATGTGTCTGACTGTGAAATGAAAGTCCGATGCTGCAAAGAACAATACTGCAAAGGAACCTGGAATGTAAGGTCTATGAATCAAGGTAAGCTTGATGTGGTCAAAAATGAGATGGCAAGAATGAACATGGACATCTTGGGAATCAGTGAACTAAAGTGGACAGGAATGGGTGAATTTAACTCAGAAGACCATTATATCTACTACCGTGGCCAGGAATACCGTAGAAAAAATGGTGTGGCCTTTATAGTCAACAAGAGAGTGAGAAAGGCAGTATTGGGATACAATCTCAAAAATGACAGGATGATCTCGGTCCAAATCCAAGGCAAACCTTTCTGCATCACAGTAATCCAAGTCTATGCCCCAACCACTGCTGCAGAAGAGGCTGAAGTGGACCAGTTCTATGAAGACCTACAACAGCTCATAGAACTAACACCAAAAAATGATGTCCTCATCATCATAGGGGACTGGAATGCTAAACTAGGAAATCAAAAGGTAACCAGAATAACAGACAAGTTTGGCCTTGGAGAACAAAATGAAGCAGGGCAAAGGCTAACAGAGTTTTGTCAAGAGAACATGCTGGTCATAGCGAACACCCTTTTCCAACAACCTAAGAGATGTCTCTACACATGGACATCACCAGATGGGCAACACCGAAATCAGATTGATTATATAATTTGCAGTCAAAGATGGAGAAGCTCTATCCAGTCAATAAAAACAGGACCTGGAGCCGACTGTGGCTCAGATCATGAGCTACTCATTGCAAAATTCAGACTTAAATTGAAGAAAGTTGGGAAAACCACTAGGCCATTCAGATTTGACCTAGATCGCATCCCCGATGAATATACAGTAGAGGTGAAGAATAGGTTTAAGGGGCTAGATTTGATAGACAGAGTGCCTGAAGAACTATGGACAGAGGTCCATGACATTGTAAAGGAGGCAGCAATCACCGCCATCCCAAAGAAAAGAAATGCAAGAAAGCAAAGTGGCTGTCTGATGAGGCTTTACACATAGCAGAGGAAAGAAGGAAAGCTAAAGGCAACGGTGAAAAGGAAAGATTTGCCCAACTGAATGCAGATTTCCAGAGCACAGCAAGGAGAGATAAGGAGGCTTTCCTGAATGAACAATGCAAAGTAATGGAGGAAAACAATAGATTGGGAAGGACTAGAGATCTCTTCAAGAAAATTGGAGAAATCAAGGGAACGTTCCATGCAAAGCTGGCCATGATAAAGGACAAAAACAGTAGGGACCTAACAGAAGCAGAAGAGATTAGGAAAAGATGGCAAGAATACACAGAAGAACTATACAAGAAGGACCTCAATGTCCTTGACAACCATGACGGTATAATCACTGACCTCAAGCCAGACATTCTGAAATGCGAAGTTAAATGGGCCTTAGAAAGCATTACTAACAACAAAGCTAGTGGAGGTGATGGTATCCCAGCTGAGTTATTCAAAGTCTTAAAAGAAGATGCTGTTAAAGTGCTGCACTCAATTTGCCAACAAATTTGGAAAACACAACAGTGGCCACAGGATTGGAAAAGGTCAGTTTACATTCCAATCCCAAAGAAGGGCAATGTCAAGGAATGTTCAAACTATCACACAATTGCACTCATTTCACACGCTAGCAAGGTCATGCTAAAGATCCTACAAGCTAGGCTCCAACAGTACGTGGATAGAGAACTGCCAGAAGTACAAGCTGGGTTTCAAAGAGATAGAGGAACTAGAGATCAAATTGCCAACATTCACTGGATTATGGAGAAAGCAAGAGAGTACCAGAAAAACATCTACTTCTGCTTCATTGACTATGCTAAAGCCTTTGATTGTGTGGATCACAATAAACTATGGCAGGTTCTTAAAGAGATGGGAGTACCAGACCACCTCACATGTCTCCTGAGAAACCTGTATAAGGGTCAAGAAGCAACAGTTAGAACCAGATATGGAACAACTGATTGGTTTAGCATAAGAAAAGGAGTACGACAAGGATGTATATTGTCACCTTGCTTATTTAATTTATATGCTGAGTACATCATGTGAAATGCTGGCCTGGATGAATCACAAGCTGGAGTTAAGATTGCTGGGGAAAAGATCAGTAACCTCAGATATGCAGACGATACCACTCTGATGGCAGAAAGTGAAGAGGACCTAAAGAGCCTCTTGCTCAGGATGAAAGAGGAGAGTACAAAAGTGGGCTTGAAGCTCAACATCAAAAAAACTAAGATCATGGCATCTGGCTCCATCACTCCTTGGCAAATAGAAGGGGAAGTCGTAGAAGTAGTGACAGACTTCACGTTTCTGGGATCCCAGATCACTGCAGATGGTGACTGCAGCCATGAAATTAAAAGATACCTGCTCCTTGGGAGGAAAGCGATGGCAAACCTAAACAGCATGATAAAAAGCAGAGACATCACCCTGCCAACAAAAGTCCGCATGGGCAAAGTAATGGTATTCCCCGTAGTAATGTATGGCTGCAAGAGTTGGATTATAAGGAAGGCCGAGCACCGACGAATAGATTCTTTTGAACTATGGTGCTGGAGAAGACTCTTGAGAGTCCCTTGAACTGCAAGGAGATCAAATCAGTCAATCCTAAAAGAAATCAACCCTGACTGTTCCCTGGAAGGCCAGATCCAGAAGTTGAAGCTCAAATACTTTGGCCACCAAATGAGAAGGGAGCATTCACTGGAGAAGACCCTGATGCTGGGAAAGATTGAAGGTCAAAGAAGAAGGGGATGGCAAAGGATGAGATGGTTAGACAGTGTCATCGATGCAACGAACATGAAATTGAGCAAACTTCAGCAGACAGCAGAAGACAGGAGGGCCTGGCGTGATCTGGTCCATGGGGTCGCGAAGAGTCGGACTCGACTGTGCGACTGAACAACAACAACAAAAACATGCTTAAAACATCAGCACTCTTGCAATATTTTGTTTTATTTAACAGTGTCTGATAACTGACACCTCTTGCTCTGAATTATTGCATCCAAATGTCTGTGCTGTTGCAGTCTTGAGTATGCTGTTCAGGTGTGTATCTGTAAGCTGCAAACCTACGATGACGCAGCAGTGGCAGAACTGGAAGCAGCAGCAGAAGACAGTCAGTTCCACTGCGGGCCTGAGAGAAGCCCTCCGGGGGTCTGATCCGGCCCCCGGGCCACATCTTTGACATCCCTGATCTAGCTGTTATCATCTGAGGCTGGCTAGGCAACTAGTTCCCTACCTTTCCTTGTGGGACTTGGCAATGGTGATCAATGCAATTGTCACTTCCAGGATTGACTACTGTAACTCACTCTACATGGGTCTACCCATGAACTTGGTCCGTAAACTCCAGCTGGTACAAAATGTGGTGGTGCGCCTGCTATCTGTGACTCCTGGGCGGGCACACAAACAGCCGGCGCTGCACCAGCTGCCTTGGTTGCCAGTTGAATGCCGGATCAGGTTCAAGATCATGGAGCTAACCTTCAAGGCCCTTTGCAGCCAGGGACCAATATACCTGTGGGACTGTCTCTCCTCATACATGCCCTGCAGAGCCTTGTGCTCTGCTGACCAGCACCGGTTGGTAGTCCCTGGCCCGAGAGACGTCCATCTGGCCCCGGCAGAACATGCTCCCAATAGCTCTTCGGGACTTATTACAATTCTGCAGGGCCCGTAAAACGGAGCTGTTCCTCCAGGTCTTTGCTTAAGGCAGAGGATGTCCCATGACATCGGCCTCCCCTGTATTGGCCGCCCATGGCGCTTGTATATCAACTGTGGCTGGGAGCGGCCAACCTGACACATCTCGATCCATCGCCCATTCCAGCATGGGGGTCACTGTGCTTTTGTGTATAATCAATTGCTAAACTGTCAGGAGACTCAGAATATTATGTAGATTATCTAATGCTTTTACTTATTTTAATACGTTACTTCTTAACGATTTAATATGTTACTTCTTAACGATTATTTAATGTTTTAAACTGCTGCTGTCTCATGATATGATGTGGGGTAGGGCGGGGTATAAGCCACAATAAATAAATAAATAAATAAAATATTAGATCATCTATCATCTGCTTTTCTTGCTGCGACTCAATAAATAACCATCTCCCAGGCAAGAGCTCAAGATTCTGGTAGGGAATAACAAGAAAAACAATTCGCATTTATACAATGCTAATCCCCATAACAGCCCTGTAGTGTTGGCCAGTACAAGCATCCCCATACTAAGGATGGGAAGCAGAGAGACAGGGAATTGCTTAAGGCCACCCAGGGCTGTTCTTTTGGCCACCGTGCCAAACAGGGGCTCAATTGGGCAGATGGCAAGAGGCGTGATTTATACACAGTCTCCTGATAAAACTGAAAGCAAACCTAGGAAGTTAAGAGACTTTCCCTCTCTTAAAGTATTGTGTACACTACCGTACACACAAATCCAGGCCAATCTTGCATTGCTTACAACTTATCAACCATCACAATGTAATTTAGATGCAACGTACAAACAGGATGCATAAAAATGCTCTCTAAATGCACCCTCCTGGGAAGGAAAGCATATAATTTGGATCCCTCAAGCTTCTATACAGTTTGCAGCTGAAGCCGTTCACTGCCACTGCAAATAAAACAATTCCATATGTAACAAAACATTGTCGTGTCCTACAACAGAACAGATTAACAGAATTGGACCAGTCGTGGTAAAAGACCAACAGGGCAGAGAAGAAATCTTTCTCTGAAGTCATTCTGAAAAGGACAATCCAAAGTTTGACATTCAGTATGTTGTGGAGATATGCGAAAAGTGCTACATACTTACTTTTTTGAAAAATTAAAGCTTGGATCTCAGAGAACCTCTTATTGTTAGAATGTTACATTGCCATAATCATATTCAGCCGCTGATTTTAAACAGACCCATGGGGATGGGGCGGAATTGGCTGCTGTTGGGAAAATGGTTGCTTTGTGGGCCCAGGAAAAGCTGGACTTTCTGGGCCACGTAGCAGCCATCCAGGCTTTGCTGTGATCTTATCCAGAACTTCAGAGCAATGCAGGCTTGGGAAAAGCTAAGGAAACCCGGGAAGTGCAGAAATGCACTGCGATGCTGTGGGGAAGCAGGGGTAAAAAACCCCAAAACACACCAGCTTCATAACATCATCAAACCTGGGGCAGGTAATCTATGCACAAATGGCTGTAGATTTCACAATGGTGGCTGTATGAAATAGAGACCACCTCTCAAAAATGAGTAGATCCTATAATGGCAAAGAAATCCTGCTTAAAATATGTATCACACAACATTTTTCACAACAGCAGCTCAGCAATTCCTTGCCGGAGTCTCCCTTTGAAAACTTTTTGTTGGCTTTTGGGGCCAGCAGCAGGTGCTTTTGGAGATGAAAACTCATTCTTCCTCCCAATTCTTAAATGTGTACCGGGGGGCGGGCGCATCTTGCATTGCCACAAAAATAAACATACATTTGATTCAATGGGGTATAACTGGAAACTCTGACGTGCTTACCTTCACATTCTTGAGACTTCCCTTTCCAGTTGAGGCTGAACTTTCCTTTCCTTTTGAAGCTGAAACAACCTTAAAGAAAGGGGGGGGAATTATATGTTCAGACATCTGGCCAAAGATCTACATTGTTCGTTAGTTGCATGTGTAAGCTAAGAGAGCCAACCACTTTCATGCAGGCCCGTAGCCAGGATTTTTTAAGTCAGGGGGCATTTAAATTTCTTAGAGGGTGCTGGCTAATCAATTTAATCCGGGGGAGAAGGCCGTGATGCCCTGGGCTAGATGGGAAGTCAGGGGGCCTTGCCAGCAAGTTGGGGGGGCCTAGCCCCAAGGTGCCCCACTGTAGCTACGGGCCTGCTTTCATGGCAGGATCAGGTGATCAGTTATGTCAATAATCTGGAAGGGTAGAGAACTGCAGTGGGGCCCAGTGCACATCCCCCACAGCAGTTAGAGGGCAGGGAGGCATTGCAGAGGTCTGGGCAAGAGGTTGGGCTGCTGAAGGAGTGGCCCCAAGACAAAGCCCACGCATGGACATGCCTCTCCCTATGCTCCTCTGGTTTTCCCATGGTAATGCTGAACAGCTCCCACCTGCTTTCCAATCTCCCCCCCCCTTCTTTCAGCTACTACTCTGCAGCTGCCAGAGGACTCCCCCCCCCCATTACTGTCAAAGATGAGAATGTGAAAAGCTGGTGAGGAGCAAAGAAAGATTTTTTAGTTTTAATGTTAGTTTTAATGAATTGTTTTAGATTTTTATATATTTATTGTATTGCATTTTATGTTGTTAGCCGCCTTGAGCCTGCCTTTGGCAGGGAGGGCGGGGTAGAAATTTAAGTAATAATAAAGAAAGAAAGAAAGAAAGAAAGAAAGAAAGAAGCAAAGGGCAGGCGCCACCATCTAACAAGCAAATAATAAAACTTTAGCCCACCCTAGAGCAAAATTCTAAAATGGATTAGTGAAACCGTCCTTCTAAAACAAAGTGCTGATTTCTTTTTTTCTGTCTGTTCATCCAATGCAAATAATGCTGCTCTTTGGGAAGAAACAAATACACAAACTGGAAAATAAGCTCATGTGCCAATTTAGAAACCAATGCTTTTCTTGGGGGTGGGGGCTGTGACTCAGCGGAAGAGGCTCTGCTTTGCACGCAGAAGGTCCCAGGATCAAGCCCTGGCATCGCCAGTTAAAATGACCAGGCAGTAGGTGATATGAAAGACCTCTGCCTGAGACCTTGGAGAGCTGCTGCCAGTCTGAGTAGACAATACTGAACTGGATGGACCAAGGGTCTGATTCAATATACGGCAGCTTCAAGTGTGTTCGTGCATGTCCCACATTCAGTCCCCGGCACCTCCTGTTAAAACACTCACTCACTCAGGAAACAGCTGCAGCTGGAGGAGCAGGTAAGGTCCAAGCCTCCTGCCAGAGATGGAAGAAAATGCGGCTCTTTTGGACAATGGAAATTGTGACTGAGCCGCAGACTATCACTAGCCTAGCTACTTTCATTGTGGAGATATAAGGGGAAAGACATATCTTTGCAAGGAACAGGTCTAGAGACTTATTTTTTTTTAAATGTAAGCTGGGAATTCAATGACCACAATCCACAGGTTGTTAATAGTGTTGCAACAACAGATTAATGTTAAATTTTAAAAAAACTGAGAAAAGTAGAGGGGGATAGTTGCTGTCAAGAGACTAGGGCATAGAAACTACAGGGAAACCTGCCACGTAGAATCCCCCATTCATCACTGTGGCGTCGGTGTAGTCCCACATCGGGACCGTGTGTGCACAGGCCAGCCGTGGAAGTGATTGCCACAGCTTTCTAGAAGACTAGGAGCACCCCTGCTTCCTCTGGCACTTTCCCGCCAAAATGATCACATGACCAGGAGGAGGGGTGCTACTCCCTCAGTTCTCTTTCTGCCGCCGTGAAGAGAGGATCTCCGCTGCTGTTCTCTGTTTTTTCCTCACCTCATTCTCTGCGCCTTCTCTGCCTATGGGGTCACACGATGGAGCTGCCTGCTCTTTCTGTCACCAATTTCCCCTGATGGCTTTGTCTCTGCGCCAGCCTGAATCCAGGCACCAGGTGGTGCGACAGAGCCTCAGATTCGGAATGGCTCTTTTCTCTAAGTCTTTGGCTGCATGCCAGCCTGAATAAAGGCACCTTCCCCCTCCCCAGCAAGGTGTGGTGTGACACAGCCTTGGATTCACTGGCTCTTTTCGGAGGCTTTGGATGTGAGCCAGCAGCACCTCATCTCCTGATCTACATCAGGCTGATCAGAGGCTTGGCAGACTTTGCATGGGGCTCAAAGAGCCTGGAAATCCTTCCTTATATATAATTACATTTTGGTCATACCTTATATGGTAAAAATGCACGCCGGAATCAGTTGGCCAAGGGACCTGCCAGTCTGATAAGGGGTCCCTCGCCACTGGCTACATTGGGTCCCTGCGCGGCTGCAGCCCCGCCCACGCAGGCACCGTAGGGCCTCACGCCCCCATTCTCACGCCGAATGCCGGGAGGGATGGCTGCTCTGGCGACAGCCCACCCCACGACCCGGCCCTCTGCTCGCCAACAGACTCTCCTGGAGAGAGGCGGTGGCTGCTTCCTCCGCCGTGCGCCAGGATTCGCCCTCCAGCCCGGCACATCCGCCCTGCGACAACCGCACCTCAGGAGGAGCCACGCCCGCTTCCTCCGCTGTCCGGGAAGATTCGCCCTCCAGGCCGACGGGCCCGGCCTGCTGTGGACGCGCTGCACACTTCCTCCGCGGCTGCCTGAGCAGCAATCTCCCTCCAATGCCGCGACTATAATATATATATATATTTTAAAAAAATGTTGATTTATACACCCAAAAAGATGTTTGCTGCCAGGATTCTGAACGTTAGTTATCATGTATGTCATACTCTGTGAGGCCAGCTCCACTCCTGACCGGTGAAAAGGAGCAGTGCCAATGCAGCATGCAAAAATTAATCCAGAAGGGAGATACACATACCTCTTTTCCAGAAGTAACACGTCAGTCCTGCAGTTAGGAGTATCACAAATGGAGCTACTAACCATGCCCTGTCTCTTTCTTGCGAAGCAGCTCCTTAAAGGACAATTTTGAAAACATATGTTGATTAATAATCCATGTTAATATAGTCAGATAATATGTATTTGGATATACAGAAAAACATTTTCTTTCTTTCAAAACCAGCAGGGGAAAAAAAGAGAACAGAAAAGGGGGAAAACCTCAAAATCCAACAACTAATAAAACGGTGGGGGGAGAAAGAAGTATAAGCAGAATCACAAATAACAATGGTGGTGTTAAATCTACCCGTAAATTTCTATTTAATCTGTTTTAATGCTGTAAATCGCTCAGAGCCTGCTCACAGGGTTGGGTGTAATTCAGAAATCTAATATAATGATGATGATGGCCAAATATCTAAAAATAAGTCCACATGCAGTTGTTCTCTATATGATAAACTTGTAGGTCCTCAATCCATTGATTTACATCTTCTTCCTTTTTACAAACAAACAAGGAAGGGAGAAATTAGCATGCCAGACCCAGGATTGACCTTTAACCCCAAGCTACAGTATGGAAGTAATTTTTAACAGACATGCCCTTCTTTTACTTTCTCTTTCTCCCTTCTCACAAGGTCCCTCTGCATTGCAGACATACCGGTACTAAAAACAGTCAAACTTTTTTCCCAGGGCATCCTGGGACAAAGAATTGGCATCTGCATCAAATGACTGTTCCTAGGATTTTCAGGGGGAAGCAATCATATTGAAACGACTATAGAACTGGTATAAATCACACTCCACTCCTCCATCTTCTTATTTTAAAAAAAAACAAATGTGGAAATGCCATGGGGGCCACAAATAAATCAATGGTGTGACCTCATTTGGAGCACTGTGTACAGTTCTGGTCACCACACTTCAAAAAGGATATTATAGCAATGGAAAAAGTGGAGAAAAGGGCAACTAGAACAATAAAAGGGTTGGAACACTTTCCCTGTGAAGAAAGGTTAAAACACTTGGGGCTCTTTAGCTTGGAGAAATGACGGCTGCGGGGTGACATGATTGAGGTTTATAAGATTATGCATGGGATAGAGCAGGTAGAGAAAGAGGTACTTTTCTCCCTTTCTCACAATACAAGAACTTGTGGACACTCTATGAAATTGCTGAGCAGTTGGGTTAGAACAGATAAAAGGATGTACTTCTTCACACAAAGAGTGATTAACACGTGGAATTCACTGCCACAGGAGATGCTGGCGGCTACAAGCATGGACAGCTTCAAGAGGGAATTAGATAAGCATATGGAACAGAGGTCCATCAGTGACTATTAGCCACAAGATACAGATAGGAACTCTCAGTCTGGGGCAACTGATGCTCTGTATTCTTGCTGCTGGGGGGGGGGCAACAGTGGGAGGGCTTCTCATGTCCTGGCCCCACTGCTGGACCTCCTGATGGCACCTGGTATTTTTGGCCACTGTGTGACCCAGAGTGTTGGACTGGATGGGCCACTGGCCTGATCCAACACTGGCTTCTCTTATGTTCTTATGAACCATCAACCAGGGTGCACCTCTCTTCCAGATGCCAACCCTCTAGTTGATGAAAACCAGTGAAACGCATTTACTGTTTGTCAAGCACAGAGCCCAACCAAAAGGTTTACCTGTTGGGATACAGTCCTTTAGTCTGATGGACTGGCTTGCGTTTGCATCTAAGACGTGGATGAAGCATGTGATGTTCTCCGAATGGTCTACATCCTTCTCAACCCAGATCTCAGACTTGTCTCCCGGAATCTCTTTGTTGCTTTTCTGGTATTTCCACTGGTATGTCAGGTTTATGCCCTCAGCCGCATACCTGTCATCTGGTTCACAGTGTACCTGGATGTGATCATCGACAGCTGTGCAATTTAACTGAGGTGGTTTGGGAGGCTCTGTGAACGAAAACAAGCAGTTGAAGAGGAACCACTGTGTTGAAAAACAAACAAACAAAAAAAATGCAACGCCACAGCGTGGGGGAAACTAGGCGACGCATTGATCGTCGTGGTACTGTTCCGGAATGGCATTTGTTGCTCCGCCCTATATTGCCTCCGCCTGGTGGGCTAGAGCCCTGCCTGCTCCCCAGGCCTCAGAATTGCAGGGGAGGGGGTTTCAACCTCCACCTCTCCTGGGAACACACACAGCACAGATCCTCTCCCAGAGATTCTTCCTCAACCAGCGTTTAAATAGCCCAGGCTTGCCTCAGCCGATCATACAGCCACATGAAACCCTCCCTCCAAGTTGGCCTCTGGCAGTGCCCTGGAGTGCCACCTCTTGGGAGACTCGGGACTACTCCTGCCCCGTCTAGGCCTCCACTCAGCAGTGGGGCCACGGCCACTTTGTTCTGGCACCCACCGCAAACAGCGGTACCAACAGCAGCCTCTGCAGCTTTGCTAATGCTGCTGGCCCAATCTAGGCGGGTTGTGTGCCATCCAGGGCAAGCTGAGTTTGCAGGCCCCCGCCCCAGAAGACCAGGTGATTAAAACCACTGGGAAGAAAAGAGGCATCGCGGAGGGAATGCCAAATGAACCAAAGAAGTCTTTGCCTGCTGGCAGAAGATGGCAACAGGAGGGGGACAGACAAATCTCCCTGGGCATGCCTAATTATAATGGCATGATGATAACACACACAGACGAATACGCAATGCAAATAATCACTGCCATTCAGTAATTACGATACCGGAAAAAATAATGGGCATTCAGTAGGGATTCAAAAATACCAAAGGCTAAGGAATGACTACAGTCAAGTAGGTATGATACACCTTTTGACAGAAATGACACCCAGAGGAGCCCAGAGCAGAGACACTGGATTTGATCGGGCTTAAAACGAAAAGTATGGTCAATAAAGAACGTATAGCGGTATGCTACTGAAAACAGCAAAGGGCAGCGAGTGGTAAAAGAGGGAGCGCAGAGACAGGTTGTGGAGCTGCTGCCGATATGCCAAGAAACATCAGGGGAAAGAAAACTGAAACCAACAACGGTCGCTCTGGTGGGCCGGGGGTATGCGTGCTTCAGTCACCCTTCAATGGAATGAACAGCGGAAGTCAGAAATAGACAGAACACCCAGAAGTAAGCAAGGTTATTTGATCGTGTGAATAAGGGGAATAAACAAGGGGAGCAGACAACTTGAAATCTGGGAAAATACACACACAAAGTTATGCTAACACAAACAACAAATTTACTTTTATATTGTGTAAACCATAGCGGCCATGTTACGTATAATGATTATTTTATGCATCTTTTACCACCAACTTCTCTGTGAGTGTTCTGGTAATATAAAGAAATATAATACACAGCTGAACATATCTGTGACAAATGCCTGGCAACCGGCAGGAGGACTATGGGGGAGGAGAAGCTCTAGGAATTGCCAGGAACTCTATAGTAAGACCTCCCTGCCCTTTTTTTTTTTTAAATTCTCCTGGCAACCCCTGGGCTCATCAGACAGCCCTAGTAACAAAAACTGTAAGCCAATGGAAACATTAAAACACTACTTCTAATTCATTCTAGGGTAAATGCGGAAGAGAAAAGGGGAAAGTGTGAGGGTGGAGAGAAATGCTATTTGAAAAATCCAGTCGTTGGAAGGAATTCTTCTGTGTGGCAAATTTTTCAAGGCGACTGTTGTGCCTGATACACACAGCAGATGGACATTTAAAGAAACATTCCAAATTCTTGTCCCCGGGGAGGATTTTTTTGCTTGCTGGAAATTTCTTCTATGGTTTATTATCTCTTTGGGAAATCTTGAAACAGGAAAAGAGGTCTGTTTCCAGCTCTTTAGCAAAGAGGAACTTTGGCTGTGGCACGCCTTAGCAGGTCTTTTTTTAGTAGAGAACACAGCCGTTTAAAAACGATTGCCCACGGAGGGCCCAGGAACCTGCGGTAGGCCTCTCTTCTAAGGATCTGTGAGCTCTTGCAATATCCAAAATATATGTCTCCAGTAAGTCCAATATCTCCCTAAGACTAGTCTCTAAGAATGCAACGGTATTTCTGCCTTCCGGTTGGAAACAGATCAAAGTGGGCAGCCGGCTTGAGTGTAAATTGTAAAGTTGCGAAATTTGATCATTTGATTTTATGTAAACCTTTGTGCATGCTGGTCACTGACTGTAAAATAAAATTGTGGTTGTAGCAGAATCAAAAGCTGACTAGGGTGGTTGCCAAATTTGGCTGGTTGGCATACCAAACTAGGAAAGGGAAAAGAAGTACAGATAGATTTATTTTTAATCGTTGGTCGTAATATTAATTTTTACTATTTCTGTATTTTAAACTTTTTAGATTCCTATTTATAATCTTAAAGGTAAAGGTAAAGGTTCCCTTGCTCGAAAGCCAGTCGAATCCGACTCTAGGGTTGCGGTGCTCATCTCCATTTCAAAGCCGAAGAGCCAGCGCTGTCCAAAGATGTTTCCGTGGTCATGTGGCCGGCATGACTAAACACCAAGGTGCACGGAACGCTGTTACCTTCCCACCGAAGTGGTACTTATTTATCTACTTGCAATTTCTGATGAAGAGAATTGTGTTTCTTGAAAGCTTCTGCTACAATAAAGTTTGTTAGTCTCAAAGGTGCTACTGGGCTTTTTACTGTTTTGCAGCGCAACAGACTAACACGGCTAAACCTCTCTGGATCTACGTACTGTTACAGCATACCAGCACAGGGAAATTGGGAGGGGGGAAAGCCTTTTGAAGGACTTTAAAAAGGGGAGGGGGAGGATTGCATGCAGCAGTGGACTGCCCTGTGTTGTTCTGAAAGCAGAGCTTGGCTGTGTCCTGCTCTCGCGAAGGCGGCCACGGACGGAGCAGCCAGACGGACACACCCTCCAAATTCAAGGGGAAAGGCCCAGAATAAGCACGACTTTCCAGGTTCCCCTTTGACCCCGTTGCTTCCTGCTTTCCATGCAGGTCAAAATCCCCCTAAGGAAGCAGCCCGGGGAAGCACAAGTGAAACAGCTCCGCCGCTCCCTCTTCATCCGGCCCGGCTGCAGTTACGCAAGCCAACGGGGTTGAAATGCTAGATTGCTCCTGACGGACCGGCCACGCAGAAGTAGCGTTTTCCAGGCCCACTACCACGGTGCCGTGTCTACTAGGGGTTCATCAGGATGGAACTGGAGAAACCCCACATCTCTTCCCACTGATGACGCTCCAGACACTATGCTTCCCCGGCACATCAGGGATGGGCACTACTGCCTGTGGTGTCCTCCCCGCTTCTGAAACACACTATGAAAGACTTCTCCTGTGGAAACCCCATTTTGCTGCGGCTGCCCATGCTTCCAAATGGTGACTTTCCCCGGATTTTCCCCTCCCGAGTCCCCACGGTGGCCACTCCCCCGCCCGATCCTTTTCCCAAGGATTTTTTTAAAAACGGTAATTGGCATATCGACACATCACTCTGTTGGTATGTCGCTATGTTAATTACGAGCTATTTTCAAAACCGGGCAGAGCACAGACTCCCCAGTACTGCAGCGGGGTGGGGACACCGCAAGGACTGGGGGCAGGGAGATTAACCACAGTGGGGGAAATTAACCCCATAGGTGCCTTCTGCACATGGATGGGATTTTGTGGTTTCCCAGTTGCTAGGGTGGCCGCAGACAAAGCGCAGCAGCAGCGGGGTTTCCCGGGCCCAACCCCCACTGTGGCCACCCCACTTCTCTGGGCCACCCGGGCTTATAGATCTTTTTTTTTTTTTTTTAAAGGCACCACTGTTAAATCCATATACCATTGTGACTACAGGCGTAGCGAGTTCTCTGAATTCTGCAGCTTTCATGTTTATTTCTTGTATTTCCACAAGAGGAGAGGCTAGAGACGTCTTGTTTTTTAATGTGAAAGCTAGGATATAATGATTTTCTAGTGGTGGTTTTTTAAAGAATAAAAAGCCTCCAGGTGGTATGGAGGGGGGAAATGGCTGCCGTGGGGAGAGGGTCCAGGAAAATGGCTACTATTTGGGCCGGAAAAACACAGATCTTCCCACCCCACAGCAGCCATCCTGGCTTCACGGTGCTCTTCCCCAAAACTAGGAAGCAAAGCAGGTTTGAGATTGGAAGAATGTTGGGGAAACCCTGGGAGGCACATAAATGCACCACAATGCTACGGGGAAGAAAAGACACGCTGCCCCAAAGCACTGGAACCAGAACAGATAACCCACACACATTCATAGAACATTATAATGACATAATAAGATTCTAGTGCTGACTTTAAAAAAAAAATTGTAAAAGCCCTGGAGGCTGGGGGGGCTGTTGCTGGGGAACCAGGGGGCAGGGAAACTTGCCCTGTAGCAGCCCCACAGCCAATGTTCCCTCTAAGCTGTGGAGTCTTGTGAGAAAAAATTGTACTTTGTGAGCTATTAGCATTAAAGTTGTGAGTGATTTGGCCGCTGCATAAATTAGTTTGCTCTGGAGCCAGCCTTCCTGAGCTTAGATAAAAATGTGTGAGCCGGAGGCTAAAAAACTGTGAGCTAGCTCACACTAACTCAGCTTAGAGGGAACACTGCCCACAGCCACAGAGCTTTCTCAGCGGCTGCACCAGCAAAGGGGAACCCACACGCCCCTCCCCCACGTGGAAACCACCGAGGCCCTTTTCTTCTGATTGAGACTGGAAGTGTGAGATAAAGGATGCTGTAACGACAGGGGTCTGCGAACAAGGACCCAGGACCAAACATAAGAAGAGCCCTGCTGGATCAGACTAGTAGTCCATCTAGTCCAACATCCTGTCTCACACAGTGGCCAGCCAGTTCCTCTGGAGGGCAAGCAGCAGGGCACAGCAGGCAAGGCCTTCCTAAGAAGAGTCCTGCTGGATCAGACCAGTGGTCCATCTAGTCCAGCCTCCTGTCTCACACAGTAGCTAACCAATTCCTCTGGAGGGCCAACAACAGGGCACAGAGGCCGAGGCCTTCCCCTCATGTCACTTCCTGGCTCTGGGATTCAGAGGTTTAGTGCCTCTGAACGTGGAGGCTCCCCTCAGTCACCATGGCTAGTAGCCATTGATAGACCTATCCTCCATGAATCTATCTAATTCTCCTTTAAAGCTGTTTATTCCTGTAGCCATCACTAGATCCTGTGGCAGTGAATCCCATATTTTAATCCCTCTCCGTAAACTAGTATTTCCTTTTGTTCATCCTGAACCTCCTGCCCATCAGCTTCATTGGATGCCTTCTAGTATTTTGGGAGAGGAAGAACAAGGTTCTCTTTGTCAACTCTCTCCATCTCGTGCATAAGCTTGTAAAACTCTACCATGGCCCCCCTTAGCCGTGTCTTTCCTAAACACAGTTGGTAAAACAGAAATCTTTAAACACTGGAGGGACAGATGAGATGCTGGAATAACCAGCGTGCGAAGGGAACCGATAGCAAAGATTTTTGCAGGACTAAAAGGCTTCCTGGAGACGCTTTACAGAAAGGGAGGCAACACAGGAGACCGGCTGCCAGTCATCCAAAGAAAACAATGTGCAGATTTACGCCACTGTGCTAAAACAATCATGCAGGATGTTCCTGTGTGCGTCCATTGCTTATTTTTGAGTTCGCCCGTGCGCCGCTCCCTAACGAAGGACACAGAAACCAATGTCTGGGCCGAGAAAAGTTTAAGCATTATCAATCAACGCATCAATCATCAATCATGTTAAGCCCTATATTTTCACTTGCGCAAATCGGCTCTGCCCTACTGTCTCTTTGTCACTCTGGACTTTTAGAGGCCGTTTGGCTGTTTCATTGTAAAGGGTGGCTGACCTCTGGTCTATGGGCCTAGGCCAGGGAGGGCTTCCTTGATGCCGTTGTCGGCTAAAAATGCGCCAGTTAAGCAGAGCTGGCTTCTGGGCTCACTCGGAGGGAGAGACAGGGCTGGAGGAGTCCCTGCCCTGGTGAGGAAGCAGGCAAACAGGGGACATCTGAGGCATTTTCCCCCTCCTCAAGCCGCTTGTCTAGTCACTGGGAGTTCTAAGAACCCACTGCCGTGCACAGCCCATTTCTTTACCACAGGGATCCCCAACTTTTTTTAGCCTGTGGACTCCTCCATAATTCTGACACAGGTGTGTGGAGGGGAACAACCACAAAATGGCTGCCGCCGAAGGCAAAGTCAGTGTTGGATGTAACAAGTTTAAAACAGTTCAGTATTTTCAGGGTTAATGTTGTTAGTGTTGGTAAACGGGAAGTCACATGTTTGTTTGTAACCAATGTATTTACTCAGTAGAATGCCTGTGAACTCGGTAAGAACCCTCGCTATCTGATTGGAAATCAATGTATCAGTTATTTAGCATATTGGGATTCTCCTTCCTGTTCTTTGTTCTTGTTGAAGAAGGAGACTCCATTCCTATCTTGTCTATCTAGCTATAAGGATGTAGCAATGTAGCTCTCTGTTATTTTACTTCCCAAGTACCCTTTCCCCATGCTAGTGTTAAAGTAAACTTTTATACTTTTTATATTCACATGGACTCAGTCTCTCAATACTTGCTCTGCTGACAAAAATGATTTTTACTCTGCTTAATACAAACTTTCTTTAAGAATCAAACCCAACAGTCAGCCACAAAATGGCTGCCAAGGGAGGCGGACCCACACACAGAAAGGACACCTAAGTGCCGTGGACAAACACACTGGGAAAGAGGAGTGAGAGGAGGATAAAACCAATACTGGGGTGGCAGCTGCCACTGAAACATTATTCTAATCAGGCCAGTCAATCAGATCTCCAGTGGCCAATCAGAAGCCCTGCTGGGCAAGCACCCCACACCTGGCCCCTCCCACTTTGTAAAAACCCTTGGCGATATCAGAAAACGTGCTGATGGGCGGCATGGATCCACGGACACCCGTGCTGAAGACCTCTGGTTTACCATCAGAAGAACATTCCCGCTTTGAGCGCGAAGGGGCAGGAGGGGGAGTTGCTAATTTTGGCGCCAAGACCAACCGGAGTGACACAGGATGCTGCTCTTCAGCCCCAGAATCTTGTGGTGCCACCCTGGGACTCTGCCGCTCTCCGCTGGCACGCCACTTCACGCAGCCACTGAACTCAGCACTCTCCTGCCTCTTCGCTCTGGCAGAATTCCCCAAAGTCCGTCTCCTGAGGAGGGACGGTGTAAGGAACGGAAGCTGTCTAGGCTTATATTTTGTTGGGACTCCCTGAATGTATATAGCTTACTGCTGAGAACTGTTAACCGTGTATATATTAATTTGATCATTTTAAGTGTGCGTTTCTTTTTTTTGCTAAAATGACGGACTTATTATTTGCCTGTTTTTAGTGCTGGTCACCTGTTTTTACCTCGTACTGATGCTATGGCTTTTTTGGTAATGCAATAAAGATTTTATATATATAAATATATATATATATTGTTGGCTCTGCTGGTGGGAACAGGTCATTAGTTTAGCAGGGCCCAGAGGTGTGAGTCACTGGAAGCAACCTGCGCGCAGCGTAACTACATTCAGCTGTGAAATTTTGTTATTGCGGAGAGCCGTCCTTGGAAACCTCCCTAATCTTTTCACCAGCAAGGAGAGTTAATTAGGGAGCTGAATTCTTATCAGCCGGCTGCCTTAGCCGCAGGGGATGGGCCGCTGTTGTTACTCTCTTACTCATTAGGCTTCGCAGGGTGGGCCGGCTACACCCTCCCTTGGATGAACTGTGACTGAGAGGGAAAAGCTCCCTCTGTGGAGTCCTGTGAGCAAAAATTCTACTTTGTGAGCTACTGGCATTAAAGCTGTGAGCGAGCGATTGGGCTACTGCACACATTAGTTCGCTCTGGAGCCCTCCTTCCTTAGCGAAGAAAAAAATGGAAACACTGGATGGAATTAACCTCCGTTCTCTTAGGCAGATCATGAGAGGGAGGGCAGGAAGGGTTGCCTCAGGGCTTAGTTCTCATGGCCCTTTCTTACACGCCCAGGGAAACGCCATTTGCCGCTTTGGGTCAGGAAGCCATTTTTCTCCAGGCCAGTTTGGCTGAAGATCCTGGAGGTTTTTCCCCATCTTCTGGGGATGGAACAGGAATCACTAGGTGGTGGTGGGGGAGAGGTATTTGTGAATTTCCTGCATAGTGCAGGGGGCTGGGTTAGATGACCCTGGAGGTCCCTTCCAACTCTACGGTTCTATGATTCTTCAACCTAATAATGGACTTATCTTAAGAACTGGCCTCACGGAAGTGAGTTATTGTTTTTATTGGGCCAGCGACCTGGCCTTTTGCTGGGTTGTTTTTTTTTTGCCGTTGCTTGTTGTGGTTGGATGCTTCCTGCTTGGCATGCGTTCCTTCAAGTTCAACTGATTTTATTCAACTGAACGCGGTGCTCTTTTTTTGACTCTTGTCCAGCGTTTATTTTGCTGCGTGGTCGTGTTTGTCCACATGGACGGACCCCGAGGTCCCCAAGACCAGACAGACGGGTCTCCCCTGAGGCTCCACCGACACACGCCAAAGTCCTTGTGCTTGTCGGGGAACAATACCAGAGCTCTGCACCACACGTGCTACGGGAGTCTGAGGCCTCCTGGAGCCAGAAGAGAGCCCGATATCACCTGAGAGACCAACAAGATTTTCAGGGCAGAAGCTTCCCAGAGTCACAGTTCCCTTCGTGAGATACAAGCGCTGACTCTGGAAAGCTTCTACCCCGAAAATCTAGTTGGTCTGTAAGCTGCGGGACTCTAATCCGACTCTTCCACCACCACAGACCAGCACGGCCATCCTCTGAAACTACCTCATACTTCCCAGGTGCACACTGGCTCTTTTCCACTTGTGACCACAGCACGCAGGCAAAAAGCAGATTTAACCCACCTACCTCCCATCACAGTGCTTCCACTGGGCAAACCACACTGGGATGCTGCCACCAGCTCTGTCGAAACATGCACATTTCGCACGCCTGACGGAGTCTGGTGTCAAAATCCGCTTTTTAAAATAATCCACCCAAACTGGCCGCCGTCTCTCATCCGGGGCAATAAATTCCATAAATGACTAACCACTGGATATCTAAACAGAATACCAGCAGCTGCGCATTCCTTTTCATCTTGCATATGGCGACTTACCCAGAACGCGTAGAGAGAAGAGGGTGCACTGGATTTCGCCTCCCACTACAACTTCTGCTCTGTATTCGTCAGAATAGTTCCGTTGCAGTTTTATGAGAGTCAGGCTGCCCGTAGCTGAATCTAGCTCCGCTTTGCCCTGGAAGTGAGGGGCATACCAAGGGTTCTGATCCCATTCGGCCACTATATTCTCGCCTTTCTTCCAGGTGATATCTGACAGGTTGGTTCCAGCATTCAGTTCTGGCTCCAGAGTGACGGCTCCTCCAACGATGCCGTACCTTTTCAAAGGTGGCTTCTGTACACAGCCGAGACAAACTGTAGCCAACGAAAACACAAAGATCTGCAAATTACCTGCCTGTGATATTGGAAGCTGGGAGTGCATTATGTTCCTTGGGGGGGGAAAAGAGAGGTGTGGCTGGGGCACAGTGGTTAGAGCAGGGGTCCCCAACGTTTCCAAGCCTAGGGGCACCTTTTGGAATTCTAACACAACATGGTGGGCATGGGGACAAAATGGCTGCCACAAAATGGCCACTCCCAGTTTATCTTCAGTCACACAGTGAAGATCCTTTGTGCTGTGGAAGCAGCTGCCGCCAAAGCAACGTTTTTAAAAATCTGCCCTGTCAATCAAATTTCCAGCAGCCAATCAGAACTAGAGATGTAAAATTTCCAGAAATGTTGAAGCTCGGAAAAGAACCCAGTTTTTTTGGGAGGGGAAACGGAAAAATTGAAGAAATGCTACATTAGCACTTCTTTTTTCTTTTCCAGATTGAAAGGCATTCTGTTGCCTTAGGGAACAAAAACTATGACTATGGACAATTTTACTTGGCATGAAATTATCACAGCATATTGAAAATATAGTGTATCCAAACAATTATTACAAACAGAATGTACTTTTTTATAATATTTATTTGTAATTGTAACAAACGGAGCAACAATCTCCTGAACTTTTTACTAGTTTATGTGGAACAGACAAAAAAAACTCCACAAAACAATTTTTAAAAATCCAGAAGTAACAATTATTTATATTTCCTCTCCATAGTATGAAATAAAAATAAAAAACCTTTTGTCACCTGGGACTTGTTTGTCCTCAGTGCACAGAAATTAGATTAATCTGATACCATACAGATTTTTTAGAAATGATTTGGAAAATATTTGAACACCTTGTCTTAAAATATTTTATTCATCATGTTAAAATAAAACGTTCCATAATCAATATTTTTCTTTTCTTTTTTCAATTTTTCCAGTATTTCAGAAAAAAACAAAAAAAGGCTTCAGGGAAAAAATAGCAAAAAAAGGTTTTTTTCTGAATTTTCCCGGGCCTTCACACCGCTAATCAGAATCTAATTACGTGACTATAGCCACATTCTAAAAATGTTTAGAATGAGCACCAGAAAAGGTATCAGTGGGCACCCATTGGAGACTCCTGAGTTAAGAGTGTCGGACTGGGACCTGGGAGACCCAGGTTCGAATCCCCGCTCTGCCATGGAAGCTTGCCAGGTGACCTTGGGCCAGTCACACAATCCCAGCCCAACCTACCCCCCCCACCCACACACAATGAAAATGGAGGAAACGAGAGTGATATATAAGCCATTTCGGGGAGAAATGAAGGAAATAAAAAAATAAATCCAGGGGCCAGGAAGGATGAATGGGGACTGTAAATCCACGTTCTGGCGTGGCTGTCCCCAAAGAGCTGAGAGGGACCCTACCAAGTCATCTAGTCCAACCCACTGCTCAATGAAGGAATACACATCCCCGAGAGATGGCCAACCCCAACGCTGCTTACAGACCTCCCCATCTGAGAAACCCACTTCAAGGGTATTTTGAATGGCTTTTGTCTTTCACACATGCATACCTATGCTACAGTGAGAGGGATGCTCCAAGTGCTCTGATGGGCGGGGTACAAGCTTCCTAGTACTGTCTGTCTAGGCGGCGCGATATTGTGGCTCAGTTCTTGGCAGCTTTCCCTACCCACCACCCCCGCGGGTTCCCCGCTTCTCTGAGCAGGCCTGCAGAGGAGACAAGGATTCTCAAGAAAGGTGGCTTATTTGGTTGCAGAGGAAATAAGTGGCCCGGGCAACAGACACCTAACCAGGAAGCGATACTACAGCGACAACACAAGAAACTGAGACAGACTGTTTGCCCCGCCCAGCCGATTCACAGAAGCAGCCGAAGCAGCAGGCCAACTTCTGCCTCTTGATCCGGGGCTGCCCACTGGCGAGAGAGCAGCGTGCGTCACAACCAGTGACTGCTTGCACCAGCGTGGTGGCAGTTTCCACCCTTTGCAACGCCGGGCAGCTGAAGGCACTCAGCCAAGCACTTCCACCTCTCTGGCAATCTCTGCATGTCAAACTACCTTAGCCACCTTGAAGGCGGGGCATGAATGAAGTAAATCAATAAAAAGGCCATACTGTCATTTCACACTTTGTCCTTGTTGCGTTTCATGAGCCCCCCTGAGCCTGCCGTTCGTGGCTTATTTCTTCGGTGTGCAAATCAAGATGGGTAGCCACGTTCATCTGTCCGTAGCAGTAGAAATGAGCAAGAGTTCGGTAGTGCCTTCAAGACTAACGGCATCCGTGGCAGTGTGTCAGCTTTTGACTCACTGCTCCCTTCTTCAGATTCAGATTCTTCATAGCTTTCCTAAGAAGCCACCAATTGTATTAGTCTTTGAGGTGCCACTGGACTCTGTCTCTTTTCTACTGCTTCAGGGTATTTCCAAGCTCAGCTCAAGGGACGGTGTGTGTCTAAAGTGATGTCACGTCACAGGGGACCCACGGCAGCCCCTGTGGGCAAGAGATGTTCGGAGGTGGTGTGCACTGCCTGCCTCTGCACAGCAACCCTGGAATTCTTTGGTGGTCTCCCATTCAAATCCCAGCCAGGGCCGTCCCTGCTTAGCTTCACCAGATCAGCCTTGCCTATGACCAATGCTCCCTCTAAGCTGTGGGGTCTTGTGAGCAAAAATTCTCCTTTGTGAGCCACTGGCAATAAAGTTGTGAGCGAGCGATTTGGCGACTGCATAAATTAAGCCCGCTCTGGAGCCCTCCTTCCTGAGCTGAGACAAAAATGTGTGAGCCGGAGGCTAAAAAACTGTGAGCTAGCTCACATTAACTCCGCTTAAGAGGGAACACTGTGACCACACAGACCTGCCTCTCTCACCATCAACCCATGTGACCATGCTGCTCCTCAGATCAACCCCCACTGGTTTGTTCCTTCCTGTGGGGTACTTCAGATCCTCACTGGTAGAACCAGGGACTTTTCAGTGGCTGCTCCTATTTTACATAATCTGAAGTTAAGGACGCCTCTTCAGATCTATGCCCCATTTCCCTCCCCCTCCACTGACAACCAAAGCAGCTTCCTTGACTCTCTCTTCATGCATTTTACCCACACAGCAACAAGCTTTTAGGGTAGTTTAGGGTCAGACTGTGTGACTGGCCCAAGTTCACCCATCAAGCTTCTACAGCAGGGAATTTGAACCCAGATTCTAGTAGGACGTTCTAACCACACTGGCTGTGACAGCTCAAGGTTTAACTCCTCAGCTCTGAGCCCCCTTCCTTTCGCAAAGGAGAGTTTCGCAAAGGATAGTTTTCACACTTCCGGTTTGTGCTGCGTGGACGCTGAGTGGCTGACATACTTTGCCCGCCCCCTCATTTTACCACAACACCCACCCTGCAAAGCAGGGTAGGCCAGGAGTGTGTGAGAGGCCCAAGGTTGCCCACCCAGCTCCCATGGCAGAGATCACAGTCGCACCTGTTTCTCTCAGTCCCAACACTGTAACCACGCTGGTTACCACTGTTTTGGGATTCCACGAGTGGAATTATTCAGGAGGCCTTGGGGATTTTTTTGGGGGGGGGAAGATGGTTAACTGAATACTTTTAATGAAATAATTGCTCAAAGAACAAATGGTCGGCCTAGAAAGGGCCTCCTCACAGCATCTGGAGAAGTGGGCTCCAGTCCACATAAGCTCCCTCTGGAAGAGAGCCTTAAGTTTCCAAGGGCCTTGCCGCCTAAAATTATTCTCCTCGTTTCCGAGGATGGTGCGCCCAGTGCGTAAAAAGGGTCCAGACGCTCACGCACCTAACGCCCGGACCAGTGTTCCCTCGAAGGTGATTTCCTGTGAACTAGCTCACTGTTTCTTAGCCTCCGGCTCACACATTTTTGTCTTAGCCCAGGAAGGAGGGCTCCAGAGCACACTAGTTTCTGCAGTCGCCAACTCGCTCGCTCGCAACTTTAATGCCAGCAGGTTACAAACTCGGATTTTTGCTCGCAAGACTCCATACCTTAGAGGGAGCGCTGGTCCGGACCGGGACCTGGAAGGCGCAGGGGCGGGGGGCGCTTCCCATCCGAGCGCGGCTTCGGCAGCGGCGCCAACACCGAGGAGCCCCCGAGGGCGTTCTCCGACTCCGTCGCGAGAGAGCCAGGCCGGCGACATGCGGCGGGCCCAGGCTGGGCGACGCCCGCCGGCGGGCGGGGAAGGCGCGAGCGGGAAGCGGGGAAGGGAAAGGAAGGGTGAGCCGCCTTACCGGAGAGAGCGCAGAGCGCGGCCGCCGCCGCCCCCGCCGCCACTAGCCGCCCGCCGTCCTTCCGCATGGCCCCGCCGGCTGGCCGCTCCCTGCGCAAGGCTGCTGCTGCTGCTGCTGCGCGTCCTCCGGGCGCCTAAGCGAAAGTGAAACTTCGCCCGCCCGCCCAGGGGCGGTGACTACCGCGGCGCTTCCCACGGAGGGCCGCCCCCCTTTTCTGCAGCCGCTCCAAGACTGGCCGGCCGCTCCCCTCGGGCCGCGCCCGGGAAGGCGGCGCCCAGCGAGGAGGCGACTTGGGCGGCTGGGGGGAGGAGGGAAGCCCCGAGGGGGACGCTCCGGAGAGAGACCAGAAGGCCGGTGCTGGGAGGAGGCCACCTCAGAGAGTCACAGAGTCGGAAGGGACCTCCGGGGTCATCCAGTCCAACCCCCTGCACAAGGCAGGGAAGGGAAGGTCTCAGGCTCCAGGCCCTGTGGTGGGCCCTCCCCGGGGGAACCGGGGTGGGGGGGCGTCACTGTCTTCTTTTCCTTATTATTGTTCACTCAGGCCCCTGGCCAGGATTTTGTGGCTGGTGGGGCTGCCATTGTTTTTATGTCCGCTCCAATCCACCCCCCAGGCCCGACGGCCACCCCTCTCCCTCCCCTCCTGCAACCGATCAGCTGGAGGGCCCTTTAAATCTTGCAGGAGGGAGCGGCCTGGCGCTATCCCCCCCCCCCTTCTTCTCAAAAGTTTTTAAAGGATCCACTTAAATGCTTTTGAGAAGAAGCAGGGTGAGGAGTGCATGTGCCCCCCCCAAAAAAACTTTAAAAAAATCTTGTGGGGGGGGAGCGGGCGGAGCCCCCAACAGCCCCACCGTAGCCACAGGCCAGTGTTTACTTCATTTATACTACACCTTTCTTCCCAGTGGGGATCCGAGGCGGCTCACGGAATTTTTCTCTCCTCTGTTTTATCCTCACAACAGCCCAGGTTAGGCTGAGAGGGGATGGCTGGCTCCAGCTCACCCAGCAAGCTTCCAGAGCAGGGTGGGGACTCGAACCTGGGTCTGTCAGTTCCTGGGCAGTGTGGAGGAGTAGTTAGGAGACTCAGATGAGGATCTGAGAATCTGGGAGACCCATACTCAAATCCCCACTCACTTTGAGCCACAGATAGGGGTTGCCAGCTCTGGGTTGGCAAATAACTGGAGGTTTTGGGGTTGGAGCCTGCAGAGGGTGGGCTTTGGTAGGGGAAAGACCTTAGCAGGGCATAGTGCCCTAGAGTCCATCCTCCAAAGAAGCCGTTTCCTCCAGGGGAACTGATCTTGGTCATCTGGAAATCAATGGTAATAGCAGGAGATCTCCAGGTGTCACCTGGAAGTTGGCAGCCTTGGCCACAAACCTGCAGGGGATTTTTCTGGTGGATTAGCAGTTTAAGCCGCCGCTCTGTGCTGATGCTTCCCACATAGCACACCATGAACTGCGGCAGGCAGAGGCAGTGCCGGTTCCAGGTTCTGGAGAGCCCTGGGCAGACTGTGGCCCCGGGGGTCCCCTTCTGTTTGCCACCAGTCACCTCCCTGCCTCCTTTTCCACTCATCTGTGCATCTCACCCACCTCTCCGTGCACCTGTCCTCTGCTCACAAGCCCTGGCACCACCTGTGCTAATAATCACCTGCATTACATTCATGTCTTTTCTCTGGCAGCAACTGGCTGGCGCAAGTGGCTGGCTGTGCTGCCGATCTGGTCACCTGGAGTTGTTGCCATTGTAACACCACCACCCCCTCTGCAGCATGCACATCCCTATCAATACTGGGAAGCTGGGAGCAAGGGGTGGTAGTAGAGTAGTGTTGTCCGTTACAGGTTGGGAAATACATGGATATTCGGGAGGGGGGTGGAGCCTGAGGAGGGTGGGGTTTGGGGAGGGGAGGGACTGCCAGGGGTGTCAAACTCATTTGTTGCGAAGGCCAGATATGACATAAATCACACTTCACTGTCAGGGCGGGCCGTGTTGGAGGAGGCGAGAGGGAAACAAACTCTGCACCGCCTTTTTCTCCCCACCTTTGATGCCATTCTCCCCACACTATTTTACCTCAGCCTCTTAGCCCCACCTGCCAGTCATTTCCTTTCTATTTCTTGACTGCTTCAGCTACACGCACATCACAGTGTACACGTACTCACCCCCCTCCCCCAAGTAGCCTCCAGCTTTTCCTCACTTGCACTAGTTGCTCATGGACGGGCCGGTTCCAGCCCGCAGGCTGTACGTTTGACACCCCTGCATAAGGTCTACCTCCCAAAGCGGCCATTTTGCCACTTCTCCGTCACCTGGGGCTCAGTTGTAATAGCGGGAGCAAGGGAGGCGGCTGGGCAGGGCACATGGACAGGTGGGAGAGGAAGTGCACAGGTGGAGGGTCAGGTGGAGGGTCAGCCCGGAGCCCTGGGGCCCAGCAGCCGTTCCACGTCAGGCTACGCTGCCACCAGCCCTGGGCGGAGGCCTCAGGATAGCTGCGGCTGCAGGCTCAGCCAGAGGAGACGGGGAAGCCAGCGGACCCCTCCTCCCCAGATGTGAGGCAGACACATCCAAAAGAGCAGCTGGTGGAGTGGGGGGAGGCTGGCAGGGAGGGAGGCCCTCTGCCTGTCAGCCCCCTGCCTGGTCAGGCCAGGTTTACGGCCGCACCCCCAACTGCAGAACCACACGCGTTCCTCACGTGTTACAGAGCATGGCTTCTCCTGTTCTGCAGATTCTCTCAGGAGGAAAGAGACCATCCTATACTACCCCTTCTGTCTAGATTTAGCCCTCTGCAGTCTTATCTTGACTTTAGGCCAAAAGTCCTTCGTAAATTCCTCTTAGAAGACGTTCAGAGCTCAGTGACTTAACGCTGTGGCAAAATTCTGTTGCTTAGCTATTCGGAAACGTAAACTTATTTTAGCTGGAAAAAACGGTATGATTCTCTTATTAATATTATTTTATTGTACTAATTTTGTTAATTTGCTCTTGTTTATGTTTTTATACTATTCCCATGTTATTACTGTTTTAATCCTTCTCATATCAGAATTGTACTTTTTTTTACTGGTTACAGAGCACAGAAGCTGGGTTGGCTGGGTCTGGAAACCTCCCCCCCAATCCTGTGTCAGACATGTGAGTTGTGGCTTCTCCCCGATTCCTGGGTGTGGGGTGCCCAACTGGGGTCAGGACCATGAAGCCTATGGATGAGGGGCTTCTGCCTCCCCCTCCCCTGCCATTTTTCTGACCTGAAGCAGTTCCAAGGGATAATATTTGGGGAAACCCACACGGGTGATACAAGAACTCTTTGTGGTCAAGAAAACAGCTGGTGGGCGGGGGGGCGGGGCTGAAGCCTCTTCTTCATGTGTGCCAAGCTTGTGATCCTAATCGGTCACTGTGTGTGCAGGAATTAAGGAGAACCCTCAACTCTTTGATACTGCCCCATTCTCCCCACTGGGAACCCAAACAGGCCCACGTCATTCTCCTCTCCTCCACTTTATCTTCATGACAACCCTGTGAGGCAGGCCTGTAGCTATGGTGGGGCTTTGGGGGGCTCTGCCCCCTTTCCTAAAGGCGCAGCCCCACAAGAATTTATCCTGTAAATGCTTATTAAAATCATTTTTTAACATTTTAAAAAGGTGTTAGCTCCTTTTAGTGGAGTGGGGTGCTGGAGTTGACTGATTCCCGCCCTGAGCAAGGGGGTTGGAGTAGGTGACCTCTAGGATCCCTTCAAACTCTGTGTCAAGAAACTGATCTCCTTTAAGAGAGTTTTTCTGCCTAAGTGTCAGCTTGGTGACACATTGGAGCCAGTTTGGTGTAGTGGTTAAGTGCGCGGACTCTAATCTGGGAGAACCGGGTTTGATTCCCCACTCCTCCACTTGCACCTGCTGGATGACCTTGGGCAAGCCATAGTTCTGTCAGAGCTCTTCTCTTAGGGACAGTTCTCTCAGAGCTCTCTCAGCCCCACCTACCTCACAGGGTGTCTGTTGTGGGAAGGGAAAGGGAATGGAGTTTGTAAGCTGCCTTGAGACTCCCTTGGGTAGTGAAGGGCGGGGTATAAATCCAATCCTTCCTTCCTTCCTTCCTTCCTTCCTTCCTTCCTTCCTTCCTTCCTATTCCTATTCCTATTCCTATTCCTATTCCTATTCCTATTCCTATTTCTATTTGTCATAACATGCAACTGCTAGGATACAATAACCAAATAATACTAAGTCATCACCCCCACTTGCTGGCTTGTTGTCAGAATTGTTGCTTAGGCTGGCAGAAGTGATTAACTTGCAGCAGCTGAGGACTGGCATCTAAAGTGGTTGACAGCTTGCAATTTAGACATCTGTCCTGGTAACAACTTTCTATTGGCTAAATAGTTTTTCTTTCTGCACTTACTGCCCCACCAGGAAAAAAATTGCCCCACAAGCCACAAAGACCTGGCTACAGGCCTGCTGTGAGGTAAGTTAGGCTGAGTGTGACTGGCCAGGGTGGGGATTTGAACCCAGGTCTTCTGGATCCTAGTCTGACACTAACCGCTGCCCCACATTAGCACCATTAAAGCACAGCCATCTGCCTGCATCTTGGCAGCTTCTTGCCTGCAACCGGACAAATGTATTCACGCTACGACAATCTCTGGTTTGTTGAGAGCATCCTCTTTGCCAGCGGCCTTGATCTCCCGGCGAACCATGGGCCGCCTTGCACCACCCGTGCTTGGAAGCCGAGCGAGTAAACAGAGCTTGGACTCTCTGTCAGGGTGATATGTGGAGCTTTGGTTCTCTGGGCGGCCGGCAGAACAGAGGGCTTATTGAGACGCACCTTTGGAACGGCCCACGGAAACCGACGCCAGCTGACCCCGGGGACTGAATCAGCTCTCTTTGCAGTCGCCGATGTGCCATATTGCTCCTCTCTTCTGTTGCAGTAGTTGTAACAATAGTTAAAAATATATTGTTCGGGTTTTTGTTATAAAAACTCCTGAAACGGGAAGAGGCAGCTGTCTGAGTTACCCCCACCCCGGCGTCCGTTGATCATTAACTCAGGATGAAACCTCTGATAATGTGGACTTGAGTTCACCTACAGCCTCTGCTACTGTCCAGAAGATCCCTTCAGGAAAGATGGTCGTGGGTCCTCGGAGGTGGCCTTCCTTGGCCTTGGCGACGCAACTGCTTTTCCACTTGACTGGCAGAGGTAAGGAAGGCGTGGGCGGCAGTGAGAGAAAGGCTGGAGAGGATGCGGCTGGGCAACTTTGCCAACATTCACGAAACTGTGAATTTGAGATCACGTGGGCAGGTTACAGTGAAGGCTAGTCTGTGTGGCCCACCGAGCTGAACATGGCGCACTCTCTGATATTTTGGATCGGGGCCTCCCTGGGCCTTGTTTTTACAGTCCCCGGCACGAAACAAGTACTACTACGCATAGCTTGCCTGGAACTAGGACCCTGCTTATAGATTCAGGCAGGTAGCCATGTTGGTTTGAAGCAACAGAACCAAGTCTGAGTCCAGTGGCGCCTTTAGGACCAACAAAGTTGAATTCTAGGTATAAGCTTTCTTGTCCATGCACACCACCTCTAGTGCACGTGCACATGAAAACTTACACCCAGAATTCTACTTTGCTGGTCTTAAAGGTGCCACCGGGCTCAAATTTTGTTTCTTGGGATCCTACTCTGTAATCTTTAAATCAATTAATGTGTCAGTGTTCACGCTTACCCTTTGTTTCAGTTCTGTTTTTAGACTCCTGGTCGTTTCAACAACCCTAATTCCTGTTGCGTTGTTCGTGGAATGTCCCATCCGTTGATTGTATCGATTCACTGTGTTATAATCTGCTCTAAATCCAAGTCAAAAAAGTAGACTATAAACAACATAAGTATGTAAATAAATAAAATTTCCAGGCTGAGGCTAGATAAATAATTTAAAAAATGCTTTACAAACATTTCTGGACGATTACAGGTTGATGAGTCCAGATGGTTCTCTTTTCATGTTCAGTTGCTTCTTCAGTTTCTTTAGTTTATTACTGTATTGATTCATCAGGAGGTATTATGAGCTACGCAAACATAAGGTTGTAATCTAAGCTATTTTTTATATTAGTAGTTGAATTTGGTGTAGAGCCAGTTTAGTGTGGTTAGGAGCGCGGACGCTAATCTGAGAGAACCAGGTTTGATTCCCCACTTCTCCACATGCAGCTGCTGGTGTGACCTTGGGTCAGTGACAAGTTTTTTCAGAGCTGTTCTCTCAAGGGCAGTCCTCGAAAGAGCTCTCTCAGCCCCACCTACCTCACGGGGTATCTGTTGTGGGGAGGAGAAGGGAAAGGAGATTGTAAGCCACTCTGAGACTCCTTCGGGTAGTGAAGGGCAGAGGTATAAATCCAGTCTCTTCATCTTTTGCATTGCATATTAATGCTTGCTGGCTTTGGACAGATACTTCAATAAAACACGGGTGTTCATTTTTAAGAACTGCAAGCACGACAGGGAAAAAAAGCAAGTTTTAAAAGCACCAAGATGTGCACGTCAAAAGAATAAAATGAATTTAAAAACATGGGCTGTGCACATTTTGCCTGCCAATTTGGATTCCTGTTTAAAAATCCGTCTACCAGAAATGGCAACAGATGAACTCTCCCATTTCTCTTTCAAAGGACAGGATGAGAAAAAAGAGCAAGTTTTGATCTGACATCGTTTCCCCCCCCCACACACACACACACCTTAACTGTGGGTTTTGCCACATGCTCATCTCATTATATGATTTCTTCACAGTCAATGCCAAGACTCGGACTCCATCCAGCTCAGTCCAGAACAATTTGTCCCCTCCGAAATAGAACCATCACCAGCCATTAGCTCTCGTTCCCCGGGGGCATCTTTGTTACCTGCCAGGGACGGTAACCTGAAGAAGTGAATCCGAAGAAGTGAGCCCGTGACTCACGACAGCTCAGACCCTGCCACAAATTTCGTTAGTCTTTAAGGAGCTCCTGGACTCTTGCCCTTTGTGAGTCGTGACTCGTGAAAGCTCAAACCCTGCCATGCTTTTGTTAGCCCTTGAGGTGCTGCTGGACTCTTTGTGAGCCCTGAGCAGTGACTCGCAAAAAGTCGTGCCCTGCCACAAATCTTGTTAGTCTTTAAGGTGCTACAGGACTCCTGCTCTTTGTGAGCAGCGACTCCTGAAAGCTCATCTCATTAGGCTGAGGGGGTGTGACTGGCCCGAGGTCACCCAACAAGCTTCCATGACGGGCGGGGATTCGAACCTGGGTCTCCCAGATCGTAGTCTGATATGCTGACCACAGTACCGGGCTGCCTCTTGGTGGAACAGTGCATAGGTCATTTGCTTGTTTTGTTAAGCGTCCGACTGAGAAATCTTAAATCCTCGTTCAGTCCTGGGGAAGGGAAAGTGTTAGAGACACATGAGGCCTCTCAGGAGGAATTAGGGGCTGAATCTGCATCTGCTGCATAAAGCAGTCTCGGTCTGTTCTGGGGTCATTGTACATTGTTCCCCTTTCCCTCCCATTCCGGCTTGGGATAAAAGCCTGCTGGCTGCATCAGACCTCACCACGGCAACCGCGGGGGTGCGCGGGAGGGAGAGCGCGAGAGAGAGGGGGGAGGAGTGGCCTCCCGGGGTGCCAGCAGGGCACTGAGCTGCAGGGAGGAAGTGACACCCGTGACCCCCCCCCCGCAGAAAGTAAAGGGGAGGTGACCTGGTGGACGGGGTGGCAGAGGGGGGGCTGGAAAGTGAACGTGCTGGGTAAAAAACACAAAACACCCAGCAGTTGCCAGGCAGGACGTTCTGGGGACCGCCCCAGGAGATACCATGGTTCAGGGGTGGGCGTGCTTCTAACCCACCAGCAAAGAAACATGATTGGAGAAAAACTGGGACGGAGGAGATTTGGCTCCAGTTGTCTGCTTATCGCTCACAGAAGCTCAGAGGCGGGGAGAAGCGATTGCTGTGGCTGAAAATCACATCCACATAACCTGGTGAGATGCCGTAGTGACCTCGGAGTCGCCACTACAGGGCAGTGAAATGATGCAGGCAGCCAATGCTGAGTCGATACAATACGGGAACGGCTGCGGCAAGCAATGCAGACAGAGATTTGTGAGGCGATTTGGGACCGCCGGCACAGCGGCAGGAAAGACCAATGCAGACTGGACCCGAGTGTCACGTGAGGAAAATGGGTTGCCTGTGCTGTTGCAGGGGGCTGTTGAGCCCCCTCCACTGGTGGCAAAGATCAGCGCTGTAGGAGTGTTGTAAAGTGGATGTGCCTTTTCCTAGTTCCCGTTCTAAACATCACTATAGGCACCTCCATGGACAAGCGTCCCCAAGAGAAAGAAGAGATTGGATTTATACCCGCCTTTCACTACCGTAAGGAGTCTCAGAGCAGCTTACAGTCTCCTTTCCCTTCCCCTCCCCACAACAGACACCCTGTGAGGTAGGTGGGGCTGAGAGAGCTCTGACAGAAACTGCTCTTTTTCAAGAACACCTCTGACAGAACTATGGCTTGCTCAAGGTCATCCAGCAGCTGCAAGTGGAGGAGTGGGGAATCAAACCCGGTTCTCCCAGATTACAGTCTGCGCACTTAACCACTACACCAAACCCAAGGTGGTGCCTATGGCAACAGCCCCACCCACTGATACCCCCAAGTTTTTCTAGAAAGTGGGTGTTGCCCAACAGGGATTCCAATTTGCCCCTGGAAATCTGATTGGCAGTGCAAATTAAGACAAACATTTTTTCAGCAGCAGCGGCCATCACCATCGCTGGATGTATTCTCCTTCCCTCCTTTTTCCCAGTGTATATTTTCTGGGATTACTCCTTGTTGCGTCCCCTGCATTTGGGCTTCCTCTCTGTGTGTGTCTGCCTTGTGTGGTGGCACCCACCATCCTGGGTCAGAATTCCAGAGGTGCCCATAGGCATGAAAAGTCCGGGGACCCCTGGGGTAGGAGGGAAACCGGAGGCCCTTAAGTTACCCAGCTAAATTATTAGGGACTGTGGTCTGTACTGCTACATACAGCTTGCTGAAACTAGGATACTCCTGTGGAATTTTTGCATCGTTAGTTCTACTCCCCTAATTCCAATTGCGTTATTCATCGAACGTCCCATCTTGTCGATTACGCTCACTCTGCATAATCCACCTTGAGTCCAAGTGAGAGAGGTGGACTATAAATAATGTAAATAATTTTTAAAAGGTGTTAGATCTATTATTTCATTTCCTTCATTTCCATCCCACTTTCCTCCCCAATGTGGCTTATATCCCTCTCCTCTCCTCCGTTTTCATGGTCACAACAGCTATGTGAGGTCGGCTGGGTTGAGATTGTGTGACTGGCCCAAGGTCACCCAGCAAGCTTCCGTGTCAGAGTGGGGATTCGAATCTGGGGCTCCCAGATCCTAGTCCGACATTCTAACTCAGGGGTCCCCAGTGTGGTGGCCACGGGTGCCGTGATGCTCACTGATACCAGTTCTGGCGCTCGCCACATGTTTTTAGAAAGTGGTCGTAGTCATGTGAGGTTTTTGCCCAGCAAGGGTTCTAACTGGCTGCTGGGAATTTGCTTGGCAGTGCAGATTTTTTAAAATGTTGCTTCGGCAGCAGCTGGAAGGTAAGCTGGGAGCGGCCATTTTGTGGTAGCCGTTGTGTGGTAGCCATTTTGTCCCCGCACCCCCCATGTTGTGTCAGGATTCCAAGGCGCCTGTAGGCATGGAAACGTGAGGGATCCCTGCTCTAACCACGGTGCCACTGCCAAGATGGGTTTGATCCACACCTCCCTTTCCTTTTCCCACGGGACATGATGCGCTCCCAGCTTCCAATATCACAGGCAGGTAATTGCGTGTCTTTGTGTTTTTGTTGGCCACAGTTTGTCTCGGCTGTGTACAGAAGCCACCTTTGGAACGGTCTGGCATCGTTGGAGGAGCCGTCACTCTGGAGCCAGAACTGAATGCTGGAACCAACCCGTCAGATATCACCTGGAAGAAAGGCGAGAATGTAGTCGCCGAATGGGATCAGGACCTCTGGTATGCCCCTCACTTCCGGGGCAAAGCGGAGCTAGATTCAGCTACGGGCAGCCTGACTCTCGTAAACCTTCAGCCGGACGATTCTGGCGAATACAGAGCAGAAGTTCAAGTGGGAGGCGAAATCCAGTGCACCCTCTTCTCTCTACACGTTCTGGGTAAGTCGCCATATGCGAGATGAAAAGGAATGTGCAGCCGCTAGTATTCCGTTTAGATACCCAGTGGTTAGTAATTTATGGAATTCATTGCCCCAGATGAGAGACGGCGGCCAGTTTGGATGGATTTTTTTTAAAAAGCGGATTTTGACGCCGGGCTCCGTCAGTGGCAGTTAAGGCGTGCGAAATGTGTGTGTTATGACAGAGCTGGTGGCAGCATCCCAGTGTGGTTTGCCCAGTGGAAGCATTGCGGGGGGGTGTTTGTGTTAAATCTGCTTTTTGCCTGCATGCTGTGGTCACAGGTGGAAAAGATCCAGTGTGCACCTGGGAAGTACGAGGTAGTTTCAGAGGATGGCCGTGCTGCTTTGTGGTGGTGGAAGAGTCGGATTAGAGTCCCGCAGCTTACAGACCAACTAGATTTTTAGGGTAGAAGCTTTCCAGAGTCCGAGCTTGTATCTCACGAAGGGAGCTTTGACTCTGGAAAGCTTCTGCCCTGAAGATCTTGTTGGTCTCTCAGGGGATATCGGGCTCTCTTCTGGCTCCAGGAGGCCTCAGACTCCCATGGCACGTGTGGTGCAGAGCTCTGGTATTGTTCCCCAACAAGCACAAGGACTTTGGTGTGTGTCGGTGGAGCCTCAGAGGAGACTCGTCTGTGTGGTTTTGGGGACCTCGGGGTCCGTCCATGTGGACAAACACAGCCATGCAGCAAAATAAACGCTGGAGACAAGTTTCAAAAAAAGAGCACCGCGTTCAGTTGAATAAAATCAGTTGAACTTGAAGGAATGCATGCCAAGCAGAAAGCATCCAACCACAACAAGCAATGGCAGAAACCCCCAGCAAAAGGCCAGGTCGCTGGCCCAATAAAAACAATAACTCACTTCTGTGAGGCCAGTTCTTAAGATAAATCCATTATCAGGTTGAAGAATCATAGAACCATAGAGCTGGAAGGGATCTCCAGGGTCATGTAGTCCAGCCCCCCTGCACAATGCAGGAAATTCACAAATACCCCCCACACACACACACCTAGTGATCCCTGTTCCATCCCCAGAAGATGGGAAAAAACCTCCAGGATCCCAGGCCAAACTGGCCTGGAGAAAAATGGCTTCCTGACCCCAAAGCGGCAATCGGCGTTTCCCTGGGCGTGTAAGAAAGGGCCATGAGAACTAAGCCCTGAGGCAGCCCTTCCTGCCCTCCCTCTCATGACCTGCCTAAGAGAACGGGGGTTAATTCTATCCAGTGTTCCCTCTGAGCCGAGTTAATGTGAGCTAACTCAGAGTTTTTCAGTCTCCGGCTCACCCATTTTTATCTTCGCTCAGGAAGGAGGGCTCCAGAGCAAACTGATTTATGCAGCAGGCAAATCGCTCGCTTGCTCACTCACAGCAGCTCACAGCGTAGAAGTTTTGCTCACAAGATTTCCACACCTTAGGGGGAGAATTGGCTGGGATGGATGTCTAACAAGTAAAATCCTTACAGCCACGGTGTGTGTGTGTGTGTGTGGAGCCACTATCAGAGCTCCTCATTAACTCGCCCTTCCCCCCTCCCCTCCAGCCCCATCGTGTTCGTTTTCAACAATATTCTACTATTCTTTTTTTCCAGTTTCCTTGTATGTATGTCAAAACCCAAGTCTAAGATTAGAATCTGTGGTAGGACCTGTGGTTGCCACCCTCCAGGTGGTGGTGGTGGGGGGGCTGGAGTTCTTCTGGAATTACAGAGGATCTGCATAGCACAGAGATCCGTTACCCTGGATGCAAGGGCAGCTTTGGCAGGTGGACTGTGTGGTGTCACACACTGCCGAGTCCCCCATCCCCCAACTGCCCCTTCCTAGATATGTCCGTGGAGAGCTGCCTTCGCAGCACCTGGGCAGCTCCAGCTTGGTTCTGATTGGCTGGGCAAGTTCCAAGCCCGCCTGGTTTCAGTCTTGCCTGTCAGTTTCCCTCGGCCTTACAAGAGGAGATGCCCCTGGCAGGTCGTCTCCCGTCCCAGTCCCCACTTCTTTCATTTGCCCTGAGTCTACCATCTTTCTGATTGGCTGCAGTATCAACATTTTGGGTTAAGGGCATCTGGGCTGCCCGCTTCGCCACCCCGGACAGGATGAGAGTGGCGTCAGCATCTGCAAAGGGCCACACACACACCTGCCAATCATGCAGGAGTGGAAAACATTTTGGGAGCTGAAGGACCCCAATGCATGGCACAGGCAAGGGCGCACTCTACTAGCCCCTCTTGTCCAATCTCGGCAAGGGGCCAGATCTTCTACTGCCACCATGCATAGATGGGTTCTCCCCCGTACCTTGCAGTCTACCCACTACATCACACTGGCTCTGAGAAAGATTAACTAAACATTCCTAAATTCTATGCCTCTTTAAACATTTCGGCAGTCTCTGGAAGCTTAGCATTAAAATGGGGCCTCCTTGTTTGAAAATTTTAAAAAACCCTTGGTGCACCACCAATGTTCCCTCTAAGCTGAGTTGGTGTGAGCTAGCCCACAGTTTTTTAGCCTCCAGCTCATAGATTTTTGTCTTAGCTCAGGAAGGACAGCTCCAGAGCAAACTAATTTATGCAGTAGCCAAATTGTTTGTTCACAACTTTAATGCCAGTAGCTCACAAAGTAAAAATTTTGCTCACAAAACTCCACAGCTTAGAGGGAACATTGGACACCACCCCTCCCGACAGACCAGCCAGCCAGACACCAAGCTTGCATCTGTCTATGGGTCGCCCATGCCCGGAGTAGCCCAGCGACAGCGAGCCAAAGGGGGTGGGAGAGTGGGGAAGAGAGGAGAGAAAGGGGAGGGTGTGGTGTGCCCCATCCCTTGCACACGCACTCGGCCCAGTCGGTGGGAATTGGGCACCACCCCACACAGGTCACAAGTGATGCTACAACCACAATTAAGCAAAAAAAAATGCGGGTTTTCATTGTTGATGCAGAATGCATCTACAGAATACACAATAAATAAACCAGAGAAAATGTATAGTGCAGAGGGCAGGCACACAAAGGCTCGACTGCTTGAATTCTCCAGAGCAAACTACAGTGAACTGTGCATGCAGAAAGGGCCAAGACCACTTTCAGATAAACTGGGGAAACAGCGAACTGACAGCAAAATGAAACTACTCAGCAAAGCAGGATTGAGGAAGGTGAGAGGAAAGCTGGGGAAACACTGGGAGGTGCATGAATACACCAGAGGATACTCTAGGGGAACAGGGAAAACCCCACTTCCCTGAACCAATGAAGTGGTGTTAAGTACATAACTCACGTGGAAAGAGTCATTTTCATCAGTTCCTGGAAGTTTCCAAGTTGTCAGGTCCCTCTTGGCAACCAGGGAGGAAGGGCGACTTACTGATGCCAGGGACGGGCCTAAACCAGTGATACAGCAATATCACTTCCAGCTAGGGTTGCTAGGCTCCCCCCCCCAGGCACTGGTGAAGAGGTGGGGTTGCCAAATCCAGGTTGGGAAACTCCTAGAGAGTTGGAGATGGAGCCTGAGGAGGACAGGGACCTCAGTGGGGTACAGTGCCATAGAGTCCACCTGTCGTGGGTCAGTCAGGAGAGAAGGACTCCTCAGGAGGAGAGGATTCCTGCTCTGAAGCAGAAGAAGCTGGCAAATAAGAAGATGAACTGCAGGCTTGTCAGAGTTCACAGCCAACAGCTGATGCAGCGCCACCAGCAGCACCTTCCAGCCCAGTTCCAACAGATGAAACCCAGGTGGTCATATTTATCAGCCCTCCTGTTTCACCCACACTCTTTGAGCACCAGAGATGAAGGCTTAGAATGGTGCTCCAGGAGAGAAGGCAAAGTGCACGTCTCCTGGCCCAATACCAGCTGCTTGCTGATGATGAGTAGCTGCAGGTTTACTCCCAAGCAGTTGGCTGCAAGTCAGACTTTCCAGCAGAGGCCGGGAGCTCTGGCTTGGCTTAAGGAATGGGTGATGTTGGAAGATAGAAGATTACTAAAACTGGAAGGCCATGATCTTCTGGAGGGTTGGCACGCTTTTTTGTGGGACGAGAAAGTGGCAACACGCAAGTATTTTAGACAGCATTGGATACGAGACACACTTGGAAGAGTTTGGGAGACCATCCGAAGGAGGTGGTTTACCAAAACTTCGAGGCTGGTGGCCCCAGTAGAAGCAATGACTTTGTCTAGGCTATATTGTGAAGACCCCCCACAAAGATGTTTGGACATTATTGATGCGAAGGGGGAGCTGGAACTGGATGAGGATATCAGCTGGTGGCATAGGATTCAGATCCAATAAAGATACAAAAAAGATAAAAAAATAGGGTTCGAGAAATCTTTAACAGATATGGAGAAAATATTCTATGAGCTGGAAGAGAAGTTTATTAAAAAAATGTATGCACTGTGTTGGCTGATTATATGGCAGATGAAATGGTGAAAAATAACATAGTTCAATGGGCAATGAACTTTGGTCACAACATTGAGTTGGAACAGTGGGACCAAATATGGAAAATAAATGTAAAAATAACCAGGGCGGTCTCGTATAGAGAAAACGTGTATAAAATGTTTTATAGGTGGTATATTACGCCAGATAAGTTGGCGAAATATGATGAGAAATGTTCTAATAAGTGCTGGAAATGTAATGTCAAAGCTGGTTCATTCTACCATATGTGGTGGACATGCGAGGTTACAAAAAATATTAGATATGGATGCATAGAATGATGCAGAGAATTATAAGAGGTACTCTTGTGTTTAAGCCAGAGGTGTTACTGTTGGGTATACTTCCAAAGGAGGTGCAGAGAGAAGAGAGATATTTGATAATATATATTGCAACTGCGGCTAGGATTTTGTATGCGAAGTATTGGCGGCTCACGGTGGTACCAACGAAACAAGAGCTGATTGAGAAGATTATGGAGGCAGCAGAAATGGACAAACTGACTTTGATGCTGAAAGGGCATGATGAATCAGCCTTTACAAATACGTAGCAACGCTTTTATGACTGGTATGACCAGGGAGAGAAGGATAGAGTGAAACAATAATGATTGAATACCATTAACCCAGGGCTATTTTTGGGCAGGAACGCACTGGAACGGAGTTCCGGCTGGCTTCAGAGTTGGCCACGCCCACTACAGCCAAAACCTGTGTGTGTATGACTACAGAGGGAAGGCCTGGAAAGCAACGCCCCCCGGGTGACTCCCAAGGCAGGAGGGCCTGGAAGGATTGGGGAGGCATTATATGGAGTGGCCTAATATGCTAATGTGCTGCATTGTCAGGGGTGTGGCCTAATATGCTAATGACCTTCTGCTGTTGGGTGTGGCCTATTATGCTAATGAGTTCCTGCTGGGCTTTTTCTACAAAAAAAGCCCTGCATTAACCTATGTTAATCTAGAAATGGATAAGATAGAATAATAGAATTTGTGGATACAGAAGTGAAGAAATGTAACACTTAGGTCGGTAAGGGGGAGGGAATATAATCGGATGACTTGCTTTGGGAAGTGTAACCCCCCGTGAGTGTTGAATGTTGTATTTTTTGTGTGGTGTGTAGTGTTAAGGTTTTGTATTGTGTATTGTATTGTATTGTATTTTGTGTGATTGTATTGTGTTACGTTGTGGTCTTAAAAACAATAAAAATGCCTCTTTTCGGGGCGCTTAAAAAAAAAAAAAAGACTTTCCAGCAGAGGCCTATAAAAGCCAGTCAAGGGAGACTGCTCAGGGTGGAAGTTACAAGTCATCACCTGGTGAACTCTGCGAGCACAGCTCCAGTGACCTTCGGACTGGCTTTGGCCTTGGATCTCGGACCTGCTTGCTCTTGTGTACGACTCTGGACTGAATGACTCCGCCTTAACCCTGACTTCAGACTGAATGACCCTGCCTTGCCAGACTTCTAGAACCCTGACTTTGGACTGACATTGAGGCTGTCTCTGGACTCTGACTGCCAGTACCTAGCTCTTGACACCACCTTCCAAAGCATCCGTTTCCCCCCAGAGGAACTGATCTCTGTAGTCTGGAGATGAACTGTAATTCCGGGAGATCCCTGGGTGGTCCCATCTGGAGGCTGACATCCCTCCATCTGGCACACACTGGAAGTGATGTTGCCACATCGCTGGGAATGCCAGACCCTCTGGCATTTGGGCAAAAATACTAGAACGTCCTGCAACACACAGGTGGGGGGACTTAACAGTGGCAAGGGAGACTTAAGTGGGTGTCCGGCAGCCCTAGGGGGGGCAGCATTTAGGCTGGGATTTGCGAAGCAGGAAGAAAGCAGGTGCCCTGGAGTGTGCCGCAGGGTCGTCACCGGAGGGGAGCGCACCCTTTGCCAAAGCAACTGAGCGGACCCTCCTTCTTTTGCCACTCTGTGGTGACCGTTGCAAAGGCAGACAAAGAAACAGCTGCAGGGCAGGCTGGCCAAACACGGGACGTCACCTGGGGTATCTTGACAACAGGGATTATTTATTTCTTTACTTACCTCATTTATCCTCAGGACTGCTGGGACCCCGTGAGGGCAGAAGTGCTACATCACTTCCTGGGAAAACCCCAATGGCAAGACCATAGAGTTTCCTGCAATTCCTAGAGCGACCTGACATCACTTCTGGGTTTCCCCCGGAAGTGACATAGCAGCCCAGATGGCATTGCACCCCCTCCCATGCCCCTGCCCCCAACCCTCCCACTGGTTGCCGACACTATTTGTGCCCCACCCAATGAGGACCCAAAGCACATTACGCCGTTCTCTTGTCTTCCATTTTATCCTCACCACAACCCTGTGAGGTAGTTCAGGCTGAGAGTGTCTGGCTGTGGTGATTCGAACCCTGGGCCTCCCAGATCCTAGCCTGACACTCTGACCACTACGCCGCATGTCCCTCCCTCCCGGCCCCCATTCGGAAGGAGTGCGGGGGCAGGCAGCTCGGTTGACTTCAACAACGTCACGGGGCAATAGAGTTGCCGGCTCTGTCTTGAGACATTCGTAGAGGTTTGGGGTGATGTCTGGGGAGAGCAGAATGTGGGAAGGGAACGCCATACAGTCCATCCTTCCACACTGCCCTTTCCTCCAGGGAATGATCTCTGTAGTCTGGAGATCAACTGCAATTCGAATCCCCCCATAGCAACCGTTACCAGGTAGCCAATCCTTATTGCCGCCACGGCATCCTCACAGTGTCATGTTTCTCACACAACTGCGATTGGCTGTGGATCACTTGAGGAAAGAGAGCAGAAGGGCCGGACACTTGATCTGAAGCGGAGAGGCCCTGGTTCAGTGGCAGAGCATCCCCTTGGCACGCAGAAGGTCCCAGGTTCGATCCCCGGCATCCCCAATTGAAAGGCCCAGGTAGGAAGTGATGGGAAAGACCTCTGCCCGAGACCCTGGAGAGCCGCTGCCAGTCTGAGCAATACTGACCTTGATGGACCAAAGGCCTGATGTCATATAAGGCAGATTCATGAAAAAAAGAGAGGATTCAAAACTTTCCCCCCCGACCCTCTCAAAAGCACCGTTTCCCACCCCAAAACATTTGCAAAGGGACATTTGGCAAAGCAGTTTGGAGCCTTTACAAAACTTAACTCCGATCTTAGCTCAACAGACAGGCGGGCCAACTGTGTCTTCCAAAGCACGCGAAAGGAATCTCTTCGGGCTGGGGACAAAGGTCGTTTTCTAATCTAGCTGCAGGGATTTGCAATCTTGAACCAGGCAGACACTCCTGCTGCAAGAGAACACACTTTACCACGGGGGAGGGGTGGGGCGGGCAGGGGGGAGAGATTATAGTCTAGATTTTTGTGACAAGATGCTAGGGTGGGCAAGCCAGGCTGGGAAAGATTCTAGGGTGGCCACTGGCAGGGGATGGAGGGTGTAGGGTTGCCAGATCCACGTGACGTTGGGAAACTCTGGGAGATTTGGGGATGGAGCCTGGGGAGGACAGGGACCTCAGTGGGGCACAATGCCACGGAGTCCACCCTCCAAAGCATCCATTTCCTGCAGGGGAACTGACCTCTGTCGTCTGGGGAGGAGCTGTAATTCCAGGGGATCCCCAGGTCCGACCTGGAGGCAGGTGTTTTCCTTCGTCACCAGTCCTTGCATGAGCCAGTTCCCCTTCTCTCTTCCTTCTCCAATTTCCCCCAGATTTTATCAAGTTATTGGCAGGGGCAGGGCTCTTTTTGTAGCAGGAACTCCTTTGCCTATTAGGCGACACACCCCTAATGGAGCCAATCCTCCAAGAGCTTACAGAGCTCTTCTTACAGGGGCTACTGTAAGCTCTTGGAGGATTGGCTATATTAGGGGTGTGTCGCCTAATATGCAAAGGATTTCCTGCTACACAAAGAGCCCTGGGCTGCAGGGGGCAACACTCCCTCTAAGCTCTGGAGTCTTGTGAGCAAAAATTCCACTTTGTGAGTGACTGGCGAGCGGGCAATTTGGCTGCTGCATAAATTAGTCTGCTCGGGAGACCTCCTTCCTGAGCGAAGACAAAAATGTGTGAGCCGGAGGCTAAAAAACGGTGAGCTAGCTCACACTAACTCAGCTTAGAGGGAACACTGGCTGGGGGGATGGTTGCCAACTCTGGGTTGGGAATATTCTGAGGGTGGAGCCTAGGGAGGGGTTTTTTTGAGGGTGGAGCCTAGGGAGGAATTTCCCAGCCCAAAGTCGGCAACTCCCCTGGGGCCTCATCCTGTTCTGGCTGGGAAATTCCTGGAGGTTTGGGGGGTGGAGCCTGGAGAAGTGAGACACCTTACTGGAGCACCACCAACTTAAGCTGTCACTTGGCACCCCTGGTGGGAAGGGCTTGGTGTACACTCAACTGGCCCGAGGCATCTAAGGTTGCCAGCCCCGCAGTGGGAGCGGGGGATCCCCCGATTTGGCGGGCTCCAGTCTGCCTCTGGCCAGCTGGCTGGCGGGGGAAGCCCTGCCCCCAAACCCCAGCACAATCTCCCCAGAATGATGACATCAGGCAGAAATGACATCATCGCTCTGGGGTTGCCATATGGCGACGCTCTACTCTTTTGGGCAAAACTCTATGGTAACCATAGAGTTTTGCCCTAAATACTAGAGCATCACCGCATAGTGTCCCCAGTGTGATGAGATAGCCTTTTCTTTAACCAGTGATTTCTGTTTATTAGAACAGAATACACAGAACACAACAACACAGAGAATAACCCCAACTTATATACAGTTTGGAACTGGCTAAACCACACCCCCTAGAACAGTACAGTCCAATCATAAGTGAGTGCTTAGGACCAAGAGGGGTTTGTTCCTGCTGAAAGTCAGGGCTATTTTGGGACAGGAACGCACAGGAACGGCGTTCCGGCTGGCTTCCGAGTCGGCCACACCTATAGCCTCCCCCTTGGGTTCCCCAGGAGCCTCGCAAGCCATGGGGCGCCTGGGGAAGCCAAGCCAATCCAGAGAGGGGAGGCAGTTTTAACTCCTCGGGTTCCCCAGGTGCCCCACAGCTGCAGGGCACCTAGGGAAGCCAATCCAGAAGCTGCCTTCCATCCCTCAGGTTCCCCATGCGCCCCAAAAACCGTGGGGCACCTGGGGAAGCAGTGCTTTCAGGGGTGTGGCCTAATATGCTAATGAGTTTCTGTGGTTGGGTATGGCCTGTTATGCTAATGAGTTCCTGCTGGGCTTTTTTTGGTAGAAAAAGTCATAGTCTTCCCTGATCGGTCCACTGCACAACGGCAGCCAATCAGGCTGTCGATTTCAGGATGCTGAGAGTCTGTGGAGCTTGTGCCTGAAGCTCAGGCTCCTTCTACAATTCAGGCTATCCACATAACGCAATACATAATGATCACAGTGGGGACCTTTCGTGCGGTGATGTCACCTCGCCGTCTGTGCCCCTGGAGAGCTCCCACCCCATCAGGGAGCGAAGAGGACCTGGCGACCTGGATCTCACCCATCGTGGGTAGCCAGCTTCCAGTCGGTTCTCAAACCCCGCCCTCCCCAGGCTCAACCCCCAAGTTGCTAGGAATTTCCCAATCTGGAGTTGGCGGCCCCCCTAAGTTTGAAGGGTAGAGCAGCTTTTCATGGCATTTTTTTTTTAAAGAAGTGGAACATCGGGTTGCCAGGTCTGGGTTGGAAAACACCGGGAGACTTTGGGGGTGGAGCCAGGAGTGGGTGGGGTTTGGGGAGGGGAGGGGCCTCAGCAGGGTACGATGCCGTATAGAGTCCACCCTTCCAAGCAGCCATTTTCTCCAGGGGAGCTGATCTCTGTCAGCTGGAGATCGGTTGTAAAAGCGGGAGATCCCCCCAGGCCCCACCTGGAGGCTGGCAACCCTAGTGGGACGTGGGGAGCGTTAGAGAAGCTTTGTTGGCCGCAGGAGCCGATCTTTGGTCTTCAAGGCCCCTGTGACGCTATCAGACAAGCTTGGTTCCCTCCACCAAACCCGCCGAGAGACAACCTCTCCTCCCGCTCGCTTTGCTTGATCTCCTTTCAGGCCCCGAAAGCCTCGTGAGGCCCCACTCCTGCACGGACTTCCAGCCGGCGAGCTTCTTGCGGGGTTCGAAGCTCCACGTCCAGTTCCTCCTGTTCACCTCTTCCCATCCCGGCTGCGGGCAGCTGTTGTCGAGCACGGAGGACATCCGGAACTCCAGCTTCCGTGCCAGCCTGGGGACGAGAATAGTCATCCACGGTTTCAGGTACCAAAAACACAAACAGCTTCGGGGTCCGGCTAACTCAGAACAGTTTCCCTTCTCCATTTTACCCTCACAACCACCACCCTGCGAGGTAGATTAGGCTGCGTGACTGGCTCAAGGTCACCCAGCAGGTTTGGGTGCATACATGAAGCTGCCTCATGCGGAGCCAGGCCCTTGGTCCATTGAGGTCTGTCCTGTCTCCTCAGACCGGCAGCGGCTCTCCAGGGTCTCAGACGGAGGCCTTTCACATCACCTACTGCCTGGTCCTTTTAGCTGGAGATGCCGGGGATTGAACCTGGGACCTCCTGCATGCCACGCAGAGGCTCTGAGACCATTTCCACAGAACTGAAATTCGCTGCACTGACATTCTTAGAAGGAGGAGGAGGAGATTGGATTTATACCTCTCCCTTCACTATCTGAAGGAATCTCAGAGCACTTTACAATCTCCTTTCCCTTCCCCTACCCCCACAACAGGCACCCTGTGAGCAGTGCTCCCTCTAGGCTATGGAGTCTTGTGAGCAAAAATTTTACTTTGGTCGAATCTGCATTTGCATTTTGAAATCAGGTTCGTGCTGCTGTGACGCCGTCTTTCTCTGTGCTCGTTTGAAGAGTTGTTTGGAGAAGATTCATTTAAAGCGGTGTGGAGGCGCAATGACAGTGGAGCCGGCAAGACAGGGCAATAAACATATGCAGACATGCAAAAGTATGTTAGCACTGTTAAAGTGTGAAAACGAAAGCAAATGTAGACCGCTTTTTTGAAGACGGAGTCAGAAGGCTGGGACACCGGTGGGAAAGACAAATGCAGATTTGACCTTTGTGAACTACCGGCATTAAAGCTGTGAGGGAGTGATTTGGATACCATGTAAATTAGTTTGCTCTGGAGCCCTCCTTCCTGAGCTGAGACAAAAATGTGTGAGCCGGAGGCTAAAAAACTGTGAGCTAGCTCACCCTAACTCAGCTTAGAGGGAACATGGCCTGTGAGGTAGGTGGGGCTGAGAGAGCTCTTTCAAGAACTGCTCGTGAGAGAACAGCTCTGAGAGAACTTGTGACTGACCCAAGGCCACACCAGCGTGTTATGTGAAATCTTCCGCTGTAGATTTTTCCTCACTGGGTGCAAACGCAAAGTTTTCTCCTCCTTACCCCGGATTTTCGGAATCCCCAGTTTTAACGTTTTCTGAAAATGTGGGGTAAGAAGGAGAAAACTTTGTCTTTGCACCTGGTGTGGAAAAATCTACTGTGGAAAATTTCACATCATGCACCGTTTTAAAACGGTCGATGTGTGGGATTTCACTCCTGTGGAAATGATCTGACACTGAGCCACGCCCCCTCCCTCAAAGCATCTCTGGCAGAGCAGGGATTTGAACCTAGGTCTCTCAGATTCTAGTTGAACACACGAACCACCGCACCATACCGGCTATCGGTGGTTCTTGCTACAACTCCAGGCTCTCATGTATTCCTCAGTCTTGATGAGGTCAATTGCCCTGTGGCGTTTTCTGCCCTCCTTTCTTGTAATTCTTTTGCAAATCGCAGCACATAGTATGCTCTGAAGGTGTTGGGCTTATTTTTGACCCTGCCCTCCGTTCCACCGAAAGAGGAACCGAAACTAGCATGAACAATCATTATATTTTCTTAGCCTTCTGAAAGCTTCCCCCTCCTGCCTTTGCTGATGTTCAGTTCCTTTACCAGAAATCCTTAAGACTAACATTAAAAAGATGTTCATTTGAAGATTAAAAGTTGTTTATTAGAACTCCAGCCTGAAAGATCCTGACTTCCTTGATGGTGCTGTTGTGAAGACGACTGCCACAAAGTGACTTGAATGGAAAGATGACCATTTAATTGGATTTCTGTAATCAAAATTATTAATAAAGGTTTCCCCCCACCGCCCTTTTTGGCAGCTCCCCCTCCCTTTTTACTTTTATTACAGACTTGGACATGTCTTCACATCCCACGCTGGACTAGTAAAGTGTTTTTTAGTCTGGACTAGTTGAAAAACCAGCGTTTTATTTATTTAGAGAGATTTAGACCCCTGGTTTTTGTCCATTTTGATGGCAATAAAATGGGGTTTGGGAGATGTCATGGATGACGATGTGCTTGTAGAGTAGCGTGAGTGGCTGGCATTGCCAGGCTCCTTAGTCAGGTCACACAATGCAGGGCTTCAGTAGAAGAATCTGTTTATTGGTGAACCATAACTAAAGACGCGTGTACATCTTGTGTCAGGAATGTCCGGGAACAGCAGGGCTCTCTAAATTATAGTGAAATCAAACAACCCCCTAAATGAGCTGAAGCCAATGAGTATAGTTTGCATGCACGGGCAAAGCAAGCGGTCAAAGCGGGCAAAACAATTTAAAAGCCGTTGATTCCCAGCAGAGGAGTTCTGCAGCTGGAGGCACTACAAGGTCAGGAAGACGATAACATACAGACAGTAGAATAGTAATGGTCAGAGGCTGGTAGACTGAGAGTACTCCCCTCGCATTCCAAGCCTATGACAGGGCTACCTGACAGGCGTCTCATTGTGGCTAAGTAGAGTTGCCACCTCCGGATTGGGAAATTCCTGGAAATTTGGGGGTGGAGCCTGGGGAGGTCCAAAACCCTGTTGGAGTGCCACCAACTTAAACAGGTGGAGTTGCGAGCTCCAAGTTGAGAAATTCTTGGAGACTTGGAGATGGAGGCTGGGCAGGGTAGGGTTTGAGGGAGGGAGGGACCTCATCAGGGTATAATGCCGTAGAGCCCACCCTCCAAAGCTGCCATTCTCTCCAGGGGAACTGATCTCTCTGGCCTGTAGATCAATTGTAATTTGAGGAGATCACCTTGAGGTTGGCACCCCCACCCTACACCCATGACGGAAGGTGTTGGGTAGACTCCTAGCTGGCTCAAGGCATCTGAGACTGGACCTCTTCCACTGGGGATGGTCAGTTTCAAGCCCTTTCTTCTGCGAGATGCCAGCCTTGTGGCTTCAGCTTTTCTGACTTGGAAAGATTTACCTTCGCGCGCCGGATTGTGTCTCCTCAGGGCGCTGGGCACAAAGCCCTCCTGGATCGATGGGCTAATTGGGGCCTTGCTGGAGGCGGCCCCCGCCAACGTGATTGCAGTGGACTGGGTCCACGGGTCCACCGCCTCCTATAACACCGCCGTGGAAAACGTTACTGAGCTGGGACTGGAAATCTCCATCTTCATCCAGAAGTTGCTGGTAAGTGGGAAAGCGTTTCCAAGTCTGGCTAACAGCAGGCCTCAGATCCAAGGCAGCGGAGGCGGGTTCTTCCTCTCTGCTGTGGCTCAGCGGCAGAGCACCTGCTTAGCATGCAGAAGGTCCCAGGTTCAATCCCCGGCATCTCCCGTTAAAGGATCTGACAGTAGGTGATGCGAAACACCTCCGGACTGTAGAGGCTGCTGCCAGTCTGAGTAGACGATACTGGCCTTGACGGACCGAGGGTCTGATTCAGTATAAGTAGGGTTGCCAGGTCCCTATCTGGCATCCAGTGGGGGCCCGAAGCTCCGTGTCCGGGAGCTTTGCATGTACGCGTAGGACGTGCATGTCTCAGTGATGTCACCCGGAAGTGACATCATCACGCCAGGCACGCCGTCGAAGGACACTTTAGTGTTCGACTTTAAAGCTCTATGGTACCATAGAGTTTTAATGTCGAATGGCTAGCGCGTCCCCTGACGACGTGCCTGGTGTGATGACATTGCCTCTGGGTGGGTTGGGGGCCTCTAGAGTGGGCAAACACCCCCCCCCCCCCGCCGGGGGACCTGACAGCCCTAACTATGAGGCGGGTTCATGTGCCATGTGGAGCTTAGCGCAGAAAGCTAAGTGCTTCCTATTTAGACTTGCCACCCTGGGGAGGGCAGGGTCTGGGGGGAGAAAGGGGCCTGGCGGGGTATAGCACCATGCAGTCCACCCTCCAAAGCAGCCGTTTCCTCCAGAGGAACTGGCCTCTGTTATCTGTAGATCCGTTGTAAGTCTGGGAACTCACCAGGCCCCAGTTAGAGGTGGGTGACCCTGTTCCTACTGGAGCAGGCACTGAGCCCGGGATTGTTCCTGGATAAGCAGTTGGCAGTAGAGTTGCCAACCCCCCCCCCGGTTTGGCAGGGGTCCCCCACTTTTTGGGGGGTTTTATCTAATGCTGGCCACCTGGCTGGCGGGGGAGCCCCTCCCCCAAGCCCAACACCCATAGCCACCCCTCGCCCTTCTCTCTTGAGAGAGAGGAGGGAGAGGGGTGGCTGTGGGCCATGCGCCTGATCTCCACGCGGAGATCGGGCACGCAAAGCCTTCCAGCTCCATGCACTTAAAGGGGCTCCTTTTATGTGCAGGGAGCCGGTGGAGATTGGGCAGACGGGCAGACGTCCCCAACAAGACATCATCATGTCGGGATGCCCGCTCTCTCCAGGAACGCCCCTTAAACTCCCCCGCTGGGGTGAGAAGATGGGCTTGGCAACCCTCGTTGGCAGGCTGGCCTCACTGTAGCCCTGATTTTTAAAAAATTTCTTTGCCTCCATTCCACCCAAACAGGGCCCCCAAAGTGCCACATGTGTGCCAGCGTGCCCAGAGCAAGGATGTCACCCAGAGGTCGTGCAGGGCACGTTGCGGGAGTATGTTCTATCATTTGAGAAAAAACTCGTGCCCTGAGGGATAACATCACACCTCTGGGTGATGTCACTGTGGCGTGTGCGCTGAAGAGATTCCAAATCAGGTTAAGCCCCCCCACCCAGACCTGACAACCCTAGCACCACCTTGGTGACTAACTGTTCTGAAATGAAATACTTTGGGGAGAGAGGCCCTTGGGAAGGAAACACTAAGACTGCAGGAATGATTCCTGGCTCTCTGACTCTTCAGGCCTTGGGCGTACCAGCGACATCCATCCACCTGATTGGGGTGAGCCTGGGCGCCCACGTCGGGGGTCTGGTGGGACAATTCTACAAAGGCCGCCTTGGACGGATTACCGGTAAGGAAAAGCGTGCAGCTCAAACGGCATTCGGCCGGCCAGCCCCCCCCTAGCCTTCCAGCCACCCTGGTCTTCTAGAAAGGGAACGTATGCCCGCAGGGCTTCAGTGTGAGGGACCAAAGGCGGCCATCTTTCTGGCAGCGAGATGCGAAGAACCCGGCAGGGTGCTCTTCTGGACTAAGCCGAGGCTTAAATCAACTGCTGCAGAAACTTCTGTTTTGCTCCCAAGATAAGAGGCTGTAAACAAGTCCGTAGCTCACACTCAGCCCTTTCCCCAGATCTAGGGCTGCCAGCTCTGGGTTGGGCAATTCCTGGAGATTTGGAGGGTGGAGCCTGAGGAGGGCGGGGTTTGGGGAGGGGAAGCGAGGGATCCCTGTGGGTATAGTGCCACGAAGTCCACCTTCCCACGTAGCCATTTCCTCTAGGGCAAACTGACCCATGGAATCTGGAGACCAGCTGTAATTCTGGGAGATCTCCAGCCACTGCCTGTAGACTGGCAACCCTGTGACCCCAGCCTTGATGCCAACCCAGGGCAAAGGAAAGAAAGAGGGTCATGCTCCTCTACACGGCATTTCCCCAATAGAACTGACAAAGGGGATGGGGGAGTGGGGGGTGTCTCTTCCTCCAGTGAAGCTAGAGTTGCCAACCTCCAGGTGGCAGCCAGAGATCTCCTGGGGTTATGACTGACCTGCAGGCAACAGAGATCAGTTCACCTGGTGAAAAAATGGCTGCTTTGGAAGGTGGACTCTATGGCATTATGCCCCATTGAAGCCCCTCCCCAAACCCCATCTTTCTCAGGCTCCACCCCCAAAATCTCCAGGAATTTCCCAGTCTGGAGCTGGCAACCCTCTATGAAGCTGCAGCAATCAGAAGTAAAAGTGGGGGGTGGGGCGCACAGTCTGTCAGTCAGGAGCAAACCAGGAGGACAATTCGGCCCTGGGCAAAAGCCCTCCCCCTGCCCCCCCCAACAGTGGTGGACCTACATTTTGGGGACCCTGAAGCTTGAACTGTTACGGGGGGCCCTTCTCAACCAGCCAACCAGAGGGCAACAATGGGGCAACCGTGCTGCCAGCCCTTGAGAAGATTTTGAAATCTGACCAATTACAGGGCCACTTTGAGGCCATATGAAACGGGTATTAGAGCATATTCTGAGGTCACGATTAAGTGCTTCAACCCATTGGCTTACGATTCTGTCACTACAACAGCCCTATTTTAATAACAAACACTTTAAAAAAAACCCACCTCCATCAATTTTGTCGAAAAATTCACTCATAGGGTGGCCGGGTCTGGGTTGGAAAATTCCTGGAGACTTTGGGGGTGGGTCCGGGAGAGGGCGGAGTTTGGGGAGGGGAGGGGCCTCAGCATGGCACAGAGCCACAGAGTCCACCCTCCATAGCAGCCATTTCCTCCAGGCTTTTGACTATGTGGAGCTGGTTGGAATATCGAATAGGCCTTAGTGTCAAGGGAAATAGCAGAGCTCCTTAGCTTGGTATAACCCTTGAATGGTGGGGTACAACTGGGAACAGAGGATAAGTGGCTGTGCACGTCCTGCACTAGTCCCCTCAACTCTTTCCTGGCTTTACCATATGATTATGGCCTGATGAAGGGTCGAAATGGAGATTTACCTGGGACATCTGTTGCCATGCTTAATACTATGTTGTTACACAGTGTGGTGTCATGGTTAAGTGCGCGGATTCTAATCTGGGAGAACCGGGTTTGATTCCCTACTCTTCCACTTGCAGCTGCTGGATGACCTTGGGCAAGCCATAGTTCTGACAGAGCTGTTCTCTCAAGGGCCGTTCTCTCAGAGCTCCCTCAGCCCCACCTTCCTCACAGGGTGTCTGCTGTGGGGAGGGGAAGGGAAAGGAGTTTGTAAGCCTCTCCAAGTGAAGGGCAGGGTATAAATCCAGTCTCCTCTTCTTCCTCCTCCTAGTTTAGCGTCATATGTTTAAATTCAATTTGTACTTGTACTGCATCTTTAAAAAACCATTGAGAGATTTTTTTTCACAATTTCAAATAGAATTTTATGCACATTCCTTAAAAACTACAGTGTTTTTCAGATATAGGATTTCCTCCGGTGGAGCTGATCTCTGTCAGCTGGAGGTCAGTTGTAAAAGAGGGAGATCCCTGGGCCCCGCCTGGAGGCTGGCAACCATATTCACTCATTAAAAAAAAAAGTTGCTTAAGGGCCCCTCTGGGATTAGGGGCCCTGAAGCTTAAGCTTCATTAGTTTCATAGCGGATCCGCTCCTGCCCCCCAAGCCTCCCCCCACAAATGAGGGGCAGAGGATGGGAGGGAGAGATGGCCAGCCCTGCAACAGTGTTCACTCTAAGCCGAGTTAGTGTGAGCTAGCTCACATTTTTTTAGCCTCCGGCTCACACATTTTTGTCCTTGCTCGGGAAGGAGGGCTCCAGAGCAGACTAACTTATGCAGCTCACAACTTCAATGCCAGCAGCTCTCACGAAGTAGAATTTTTCCTCCCAAGACTCCACAGCTTAGAGGGAGTGTTGCCCTGCAGCCTTCTCAGATCCACCGGGTGTCTCCCGCAGCTCTGCCAGGCCTGGGTGTGTCCAAATGCCACTCACCTGAGCCAGTGCCTGGCTTCCCGGAGGCAGGCTTGCCCGGGCCGGGAGCTGGCTTCTCCGGACTGCACAGAGCCCTCCTCCCCGAGGCTGAACCGGACCAATTGTCGGGGAATTTCCAACGGGGAACTCCCTGGTGGCTCAAACAGCCGGTCCCACCCTTCTCTGGTCTCAGTTTTAGTATCCCCACTCTTCTATGGCATAGAAGAGGCTCAAGCTAGGAGGATGGGTGGTGGCAGCAGGAGGGAAGGAAGTATGGGCAATAGGCTTGCCAAGTCCCCCCACCCCCCGGTGACCAGCGGGGGATGGGGGAGTAGCGTTGCCAGATCCAGGTTGGGAAACTCCTTGGGATTTGGGGATGGAGCCCGGGGAGGACAGGGACCTCAGTGGAGTGCAGGGCCACAGAGTCCACCCTCCAAAGCATCCGTTTTCTGCAGGGGAACTGATCTGTGTAGTCTGCAGGTGAGCTGTGATTCCGGGGGGGTCCCCAGGTCCCACCTGGAGGCTGGCATCCCTAATGGAAAAACGACACATTTTCCTAAGCTTTGGTTTTCAAGAGCTGAAGAACTCAATAGCTCTTGGTCCTCTTAAGCCAGCGGCCCCGAACGTTTTTGAGCCTGTGGGCACCTTTGGAATTCTGACACTGGTTAGTGGGTGGAACTGCAAAATGGCCACCAGAGGGGGCGGAGCCAGCCACAAATTGACCCGTCGCGGCAGGCAGAGAGAGCCAACCACAGAATGTCCAGGAGAAGATCGTGCATAACTCTAATAGCAGCTCTTCAGTATTTCAGGCAGACTCTCTGCTGAACAGGATGCCTTTTAAAATGAGCATCTCCTTTAGCAATATTTTTGTGCAGAGCAGGGCTCTTTTTGTAGCAGGAACTCCTTTGCATATTAGGCGACACCCCCCCTAATGTAGCCAGTCTTCCAGGAGCTTACAGTAGCCCCTGTAAGAAGAGCCCTGTAAGCTCTTGGAGGATTGGCTACATTAGGGTTGTGTCGCCTAATAGGCAAAGGAGTTCCTGCTACAAAAAGAGCCCTGGTGCAGAGCTTACACAGTGAAGGTACTTGTGCTCTGGCGGCAGCCGCTGCAGCAAGAACTTCTTAATCGTATCTCCAGTGGCCAGTCAGAAGCCCTGCTGGGCAAAAGCCCCACCCGCTATCTAAAAACATTTGCAGGGAGCCAGGAAAAGTACCTGTGGGCACCGTGGCGCCCGTGGGCACCATGTTGGGGAACCCTGCTCTAAGTCAGTTGCTGCCTTCTTGCAGACGACTAGAGCATGTTTTACGTCAGCGGCCAGCTCACGGGGAGGGCGGGGTATAAATCAAACGAATAAATAAATAAATGTCTATGCTGTTTTTTTTTTTTTTTAACCATGTTCCAGGTCTGGATCCCGCAGGGCCCAAATACACCAGAGCCAGCAAGGAGGAGCGCCTGGATCCCGGAGATGCCCTTTTTGTGGAAGCCATCCACACCGACGCGGACAGTAGGCTTCCCCCCCCATTACTCGGAGAGCCACAGAGCACGTTATGGACAGTTAGGCCGCTGTTGCTAGAAATAGCCCATTTCCTGTGGTGAATCATCTCCACCAGGGAGGGGAAGTGTAGGAGGGCTCAGGCCGGTCTGTGGCAGCTTGTGGGATTTCACAGGCAAGATGCAGCAAGGCCCCTGCCTCCAAAGACCGTTGAAACTGGGCCCGTCCCCGAACAAGGAGATGGCAGAGCAGGAGGGGGCAGGGCACATGTTATGGGATGTACTAGGTTTTTGGTTACTGGGGGAACAGCCAAAGATGCTGCTGAAAAGATGCTTTTTGAAGAGGGGTTTGTAGCAAGAATCATAGAATCACAGACTTGGAAGGGACCTCCAGGGTCAACCCCCTGCACAATGCAGGAAATTCACAAATACCTCCCCCTCCACACCCACAGTGACCGCTGTTCCATGCCCAGAAGATGACCATAAAACCTCCAGGATCCCTGGCCAAACTGGCCTGGAGAAAAATGGCTTCCTGGCCCCAGAGTGGCGATCGGCATTTCCGTGGGTGTGTAAGAAAGGGCCACAAGAATTAAGCACTGAGACAACCCTTTCTGCCCTCCCTCTCATGATCTGCCTAAGTTCACAGAATCAGCAGTGCTGTCAGATGGCCATCTAGCCTCTGTTTGAAAACCTCCAGAGAAGGCGAGCCCACCACCTCCCGAGGAAGCCTACCGAGGAACCACTCTAACCACCAAGCAGTTCTTCCTAATGTTTAGCCAAAAATTCCTTTGATTTAATTTCCCCTTGGTTCTGACCTTCTGGGGCAACAGAAAACAACTCTGCACCGTCTTTTGGATGACAGACCTTCAAGTACTTGAAGATGGTTATGATCTCACCTCTCAGTTGTCTCCTCTCCAGGCTAAACATACCCAGCTCCTTCAACCTTTCCTCACAGGACTTGGTCTCCAGACCCCTCACCATCTTTGATGCCCTCTTCTGGACGTGTTCCAGCTTGTGTATACCCTTCTTAAATTGTGGTGTCCAGAACTGAGCACAATACTCTAGGTCAGGGGTGGCCAAACTGTGACTTGGGAGTCACATGTGACTCTTTCATACATATTGTGTAGCTCCTGGCAGGGTGGCTGGGGAAGCAAAGGGGAGGCATGCCTCCCCGATCGGTTTCCCCTTCCCCAGCCAGTGTTCCCCTCCCTGCTGGGTGACCTTGGGTCAGTCATAAGTTCTCTCAGAGCTGTTCTCTGAAGGACAGTTCTTGAAATAGCTCTCTCAGCCCCGCCTATCTCACAGGGTGTCTGTCGTGGGGAGGGGAAGGGAAAGGAGTTTGTAAACTGCACTGAGACGCCAAGTGAAGGGCGGGGTATAAATCCAATCTTCTTCTTTCAGAGTTTGGCATCCGGATCCCCGTCGGCCACATCGATTATTATGTCAACGGAGGCCACGATCAGCCTGGGTGCCCCCGTTTCATCACATCTGGTAAGAAAGGTTCGCAGTGTATCCTTGGCCCCTATCTCGAAAATGCTCTTGCTTATGGTTGCCAACTCTGGGTTAGGAGATTTCTGGAGATTTGGGGGTGGAGCCTTAGGAGGGTGGGGTGTGCTGAGGGGAGGAGCCTAAGTGGGGTATAAAAAAACCAGAGTCCCGCCCTCTCCGACCCTGACTTCCCCACGTGCCACTCCCCAAACCTCCAAGACTTTTCCTGCCCCAGGACCACCAGTGTAGCCTAGTGGTTAAGAGTGTCGGACTAGTATCTGGAAGGCAAAGGTAAAGGTTCCCTTGCTTGAAAGCCAATCGAATCCGACTCTAGGGGTGCGGTGCTCGTCTCCGTTTCCAAGCCGAAGAGCCAGCGCTGTCCAAAGACATTTCTGTGGTCATGCGACCTTCCAGTCTGCAGTTCAGCATCTTAACCACTTGAGCCACCGCAGCCAATATCTAGAAGTCTCGGGTTCAAATCCCCACTCGTGCCTCAGAAGCTCATTGAGTAGCTTTGGGCCAGTCACACTTTCTCAGCCTAACCTACCTCACAGGGTGGGAGGGTGAAATGGAGGAAAGGAGAATGATGTATGCTGCCGTGGGTCCCTGTTGTGGACAAAGGCAGGGTACAAGTGAAACACATAAATACCAACTCAAGTTCAGCAGCAGCCCCTAGAGCACTAACAGAATCCTATACTTTTGCCCTGGGTTAATTAATCCTGAATAACAGATAAAAGGAAAGACTTCACCCAAAGAGTCATTAACGCACGGAATTCACTGCCTGCAATAAGTGGTGGCAGCTACAAGCATAGACAGCTCCAAGAGGGGACTGGATAAACATAGGGAGCAGAGGTCCATCAGTGGCTATGAGCCACAACGTATAGATGGAAGACTGTCTAGGGCAGTAATGCTCTGCATTTTTGGTCCTGGGGGGGCACCAGTGTGGGGAGGCTTTGTGAGTTCTGGTCCCGCTGGTAGACCTCCTGATGCCACCTGGGTTTCGGCCACTGTTTGACATTGAGTATTGGACTGGATGGGCCATTGGCCTGATCCAACACGGCTTCTCTTACGTTCTTAACTGTTCAGCTGTGTGTTCCTTCGTCCAAAATCACTAGTATTGTTGAGAAATCCCACTGCATGCGTTGCTTGGACAGTAATTACAAGCCTGCCCCTGTAGACTGGGTTCTATAGGTTTCCCAACTCTATGTCCCGAGGGTCTCAAGTTTTATGCTTTCTCTCTCTCTCTCTCTCATGCAGGCTATAACTCTATGATCTGTGATCATATGAGGGCTGTGTATTTCTACAAAAGTGCCTTGGTGGACTCCTGCCCTTTAATGGCTTTTCCCTGCTCCAGTTACCAGGATTTCTTAGCTGGCCACTGCGTGCACTGCACAGACTCAAGTTTGACTTCCTGCCCCACAGTAGGTACGTTGCGCCTCTCGGCATCAGTCACTGCAATCAGACTTATCCAGATGTCCAGGAATTGAGAACTTAGTGCGTAATTTGGAGTCCAGGGAAGGAAATGGCCTCATGATCTTTTTAGGGAAATAAAGGGCTTTTCCGCATTCTAATTTTTCTTGCTTGTAAGTTCCTGTTTCTTCAGGGTTTTCTCCCCCCCTCCCCGTCCCGCTTATGTTTTGCTCCCTCTAGTGGTTGATTCAATATTACACCGGTGTAAGTCCAGCATTAAAACCTGCCGTTTAAATCTTGCAGGGAGATACGCCAGACATGAATTGATGTAATATTGAATTGACCACTAGATGGAGCAAAACACAGGCAGAACAAGTCCATCCCCCCCCCCCCAAAAAAAAAAAAAAAAAGAAAGAAAAGAAACAGGAACTTACAAATGAGGAAAATGAGAATGTGGGAAAGCCCCAAATAAGCTTTTAAGGTAGGAGGAAAAGTAAAATGAGAGTCTGACGTGTTCTTAAAGACACACAGAAATTTCTATACAAGTAGGAAATGGATGGCCGGAGGGGGGGGAATCACAGATCCCAAGTAGATCAGTGACAGAAGCAGTGCTACCAAGTCGTGTTGCCAGCTCTCTGTTGGGAAGATCTTGGTGATTTGGGGACAGACCCCGAAGAAGGCAGAGTTTGGGGAGGAGAGGGACCTCAGTAGAGTACATGGCCCTAGAGTCCGCCTCCCAAAGTAGGCGTTTTCTCCTGGAGAACTGATTTCTGTCGTCTGGAGTTCAGTTGTAATTCCAGATCTCCAGGCCCCACCTGGAGCTTGGCAATCCTCCACTAAGAGAGAGTCTGGAGAGACCACATTTCCAGGCCTCCTGGTCATCCCAAGTGTCCGAGAGGTCGGCAAGTCATGCAGTTCGTTGTCAAATTAAGTGTGGAGTGGGTCTGGGTGGAGTGAGCCGGGGGCAGAGGGGAACTTCCGTCCGTGGCCTCAGGGTGGGGGGTTGGGGGTAGGGAGAGACCAGCTAGTTCAGTCGTCCTCAGCTCCGACCCACGGCTTCTGAGTCATCATTTCCCGCTAAATAAAGAAAGGAGAACAACCTCGAAACCTTGATGCTGCCGCAGAGCCTCCGCTTTGTACCAAGGAATTCCAACCAGGGGAGCAAAACTGTTTTTTCAAATGATGCAAAAAAAAACTAATGCAAAACGGGACCAGCACCACTGTTCCCTCTAAGCTGAGCTAGTGTGAGCGAGCTCACAGTTTTTTAGCCTCCAGCACACACATTCTTGTCTTCGTTCAGGAAGGGATGGCTCCCAAGCAAACTGATTGATGCCGTCGCCAGATCGCTCGCTCACAACTTTAATGCCAGCCGCTCTCACAAAGTAGAAATTTTTGCTTACGGGACTCCACAGCTCAGAGGAAGCATTGACCAGCACCTTATTTTTTTTTAATTGACTTATATATTGATGTCATTCATACCCCACCTTTCTACTCGGGGGGAGACCCAAAGCAGCTTACGACGTGGCTCACCACTCCTTTGTTATATCCGCCCCACAACCCTGTGAGGTCAGTTAGACTGAGAGCGTGTGACTGGCCCAAGGTCCCCCAGCCGGCTTCCGTGGCCAAGTGGCAGGGTTGCCAGCTCTGGGTTGTGAAATACCAGGAGATATTGAGGGTGGCGCCTGGGGAGGGGAGGGGCCTCCGCCGGGTATGATGCCGCATAGAGCCCTCCCTCCAGAGCAGCCATTTTCTCCAGGGGGACGGATCTCGGTTGTCTGGAGCTCAATTGGAATCGCGGGAGATCTCCAGGGGCCACCTGGAAGCTGGCAACCATACCGAGTGGGGATTTGAACCTGGGCTTTCCAGGTCCTGTTCTGACATTCTAACCACTACACCACACTGGAGGTCTCTTAAACGTTCAGGCCAAAAAGGAGATCTGAAGTGAAAGCATATCACTCTCACTAAGCACAACTTAGGGGTGTGGTTTGGAGCAGTGTTCCCTCTAAGCTGTGGTGTCTTGTGAGCAAAAATCCTAGTTTCTGAGCTGCTGGCATTAAAGTTGTGAGTGAGCGATTTGGCGACTGCATAAATTAGTTTGCTCTGGAGCCCTCTTTCCTGAGCAAAGGCAAAAATGTGTGAGCCAGAGGCTAAAAAACTGTGAGCTGGCTCACCCTAACTCGGCTTATAGGGAACACTGCTCACAAGTAACGGGGGGAGGGCTTTTGAAAACAAGTGGATCCTTCCATCCTACAGACCTCACTCACAGCCAGTCCCTCCAGCGATCTCCGGTGTTTAAAACCTAATAAGACCAGCCGATATAACATGTCATTTACTCACCCCGGCCTCCTCATCCCCCCGCCCTTCAAGCCGAAATTTTTCAGCATAAGTCATCAAACGAGCTTGAATTAACATCCTTCCATTCAGGTATTTCGACATGAGGTTTGACAGGAGGTTTGGTGGTTTTCCTGTTTTCGCCGTTTCAGAATCCCTCTGATGAAATCTGAGTTGAGTTACGGAGAACATTATGAAGGGGATTCAGGCGATCTGCCGCTTTCCTCTAGATGCTAACGTGAAACAATCCGTTGGGGGGGGGGCATTGCAAATGGCTGAATCCTCATAGGGCTGAGGGACTTGGGAATATTCAGTCTGGAGAAGAGGAGGTTGAGGGGGGCGTGATGGCTCTCTTGAAGCCGGTTTGGTGTAGTGGTTAAGTGCACGGACTCTAATCTGGGAGAACTGGGTTTCATTCCCCACTCCTCCACTTGCACCTGCTGGATGACCTTGGGCAAGCCATATGGCACAGTTCTGTTCTTGAAAAAGAGCAGTTTCTGTCAGAAGTTCTCTCAGCCCCACCTCCCTCACAGGGTGTCTGTTGTGGGGAGGGGAAGGGAAAGGAGTTTGTAAGCCGCTCTGAGACACCTTTGGGTAGTGAAGGGTCGGATATAAATCCAATCTCCTCCTCCTCCTCCTCCTCCTCTTCTTCTTCTTCTTCTTCTTCTTCTTCTTCTTCTTCTTCTTCTTCTTCTTCTTCTTCTTCTTCTTCTTCTTCTTCTTCTTCTTCTTCTTCTTCTTCTTCTTCCTCTTCTTCTTCCTCTTCCTCTTCCTCTTCCTCTTCCTCTTCCTCTTCCTCCTCCTCCTCCTCCTCTTCCTCTTCCTCTTCCTCTTCTTCTTCTTCTTTGGAGGGCTGTCACTTAGAGGAGGGCAGGGAGCTGTTCCTGTCGGCAGCATAGGAGAGGACTCACAATCATGGCTTTAAAGTAAGGGTGAGAAGGTACTGGCTGGATCTTAGGAAAGACTTTTTACGGAATCCGCTGCCTCTGGAGGTATTGAGCTCCCCGTCCCTGGCAGTCTTCAAGCAGCGTCTGGATAAAACACTTGTCAGGGGTGCTCTAGGCTGGTCCTGTGCTGGGCAGTGGGTTGGACTAGATGGTCTGTAGGGCCCCTTCCAACTCTGTGATTCTGTGACTCTGTGATCATAAGACTCATGGTCTGGTTGGGAAGTCGTCTGATCCTAGCCCATACTCTGTGCCCAGGTTTCAGGTGCCTTTGTAGTTTAAAGAAGAGGTTTTAAAAATTACTATTAAGCCATTTTCTGCCCTCAAGTCAAGACACACACAAAAGAGGTCTGGATCTTAATAGAAGAAGCTGGGCTGGTTCTTGGACCCTGGAGAAGAGAGAAGAGATTTTTATAGCCCGCTTTATTCTATCGACTCTAGGGGAACCTTTACCTTGTTCCACCTCCTGGAATCTCAAAGCACCTTACAACCTCTTCCCATCCTCCAAAGCGGTTGGATATCTTAGGTTGCGGTCACACACGCCAGATAAAATGGGAGGGGGAGCGAGGCTGTTTCCTCCGGAAGAATTTGACCCACAGTTGCATGATCACGCCTCCCTTCGAAGCTGTGGGCACAATCCATCAGTGTGTGATCAGACGCAACTGCGGGTGAGTATTTTTGTGTGTGTACTGTTCCCCCCCCCCATGTGCTTAAACGAGGAATTGATGAATCACACTTCCACACCGAGGGCTCCCTATGGAGTTTGCGATGATGCACGTACTGCGAAGTGGGGGAAAACAATGGCACGGGATGCCCTGATCAGACCATCCCAACGGCATGAGAGCGCGCTGGAGCGATCAGACATGGGAAAGTCCGTCCACGGCCCATCGCAACCCGTCTACTACTGGATTTCCTCCGGTGTCTTTTAACTCCACTTCTGCAGCGGAGCAGAATGGGTTGCCGACGGCCGCAGGGCCTACCGAGTGGGGATTCCTTCCCAGATGTTGTTGTCTGATCGCGCTCTTTAAATCTGCCTGGCATTCGCACCTACGTTGGGTTTAATTGTGCATATGATTGCAGCCAGGGCTCTTTTTGTAGCTGGAACTCCTTTGCCTATTAGGCAACACACCCCTAATATAGCCAATCCTCCAAGCGCTTACAGTAGCCCCTGTAAGAAGAGCTCTGCAAGCTCTTGGAGGATTGGCTACATTAGGGGCGTGTCGCCTAATATGCAGAGGAGTTCCTGCTACAAAAAGAGGATTGCACATAAAGACCAGTCAGGATTTCTCCCAAAACGACAGATAAAGCACAATATGAGGCGATTATTGAATGTGTTGGAGTACTATGAAGCTCATCCAGAAAAAGAAATGGCGGTGATTTTTGTAGACGCAGAGAAGGCCTTTGACAACTTGGATTGGATGTTTATAATAGAGACACTTAAGAGGGCCAGAGCGGGAGAACGATTTATTCAAACAATTCAAGCAATTTACTCAAAACAGAGAGCAGCAGTTATGGTAAATGGGGAACGGACTGAACAATTCCAGATACAGAAGGGTACGAGGCAAGGCTGTCCCCTCTCACCATTACTATATATTTTTGCTCTGGAAGTGTTAACAGAAGAGATAAGACAGAATTCAGAAGTGAAGGGATTAAAGGTTCATGGAGAACACTATAAGCTATTAGCATACGCAGATGACTTGGCATTCATATTGGAGGAACCGAGATCTTCAATCATGGAGTTAAATAAGATCCTGAAAGAGTAAGGGCAAGTGGCAGGCTTGAAGGTTAATATGGTTAAAACAAAAATTCTAACTAAAAATATGACTTTGGAGCAAAGAGAGCATTTGCAAGAAGAGTCGGGATATAAACTCTGTGTGAAGGTGAAATATTTAGGAATTCAATTAAAGAATAGGTGTAGTTCATTACAAGAAGATAATTATAGAGAATTGTTAAGAGCAACGAAACAAGATTTAGAAAAATGGAAGAATTTGAAGTTGTCCTTAATTGGAAGAATTGCGTTGATAAAGATGAATATTCTACCAAGATGGATCTTCCTGTTCCAAACGATTCCCGTCCTGAAAAACTTGGCAATATTGAAAGAGCTGGAGCAAACCACGTCTAAGTTTGTGTGGCAAGGGAAAAGAGCACGAATTAGGCTTAAAGCGCTACAAGACTCAAAAGAAAGAGGAGGCCTGGCTTTTCCAAATTGGATACTATACTATAGAGCGGGAGCATTGGCATGGCTTAAGGAATGGGTGATGTTGGAAGATAGAAGGCTTTTAAAACTGGAAGGCCATGATCTCTTAGAAGGTTGGCATGCATTTTGTGGGACGAGAAGGTGGCAGCACGTAAATATTTTAGACAACACTGGATACGGGATGCACTTGCTAGAGTATGGGAGACCATCCGGAGGAGGTGGTTTGTTAAAACCTCTAGGCTGGTAGCCCTGGTAGAAGCAGTGACTTTACCTAGGTTATATTTTGAAAACCCACCGCAAAGATATCTGGATATTATAAATGCGAAGGGGGAGCTTGAATTGGGCGAGGATATTGGTTGGTGGCACAGAGTTCAGATTCAGTCAAGATATAAAAAAGACAAACAGAAAGGGTTTGAGAAGTCACTATCAGATATGGAGAAAATATTGTATGAGCCGGAAGAGAAGTTTATTAAAAAAATGTACGCATTGTTGTTGGCTGATTATACAATAGATGAAACAGTGAAAAACAATATGGTTCAATGGGCAGCAAATTTTGGCTATAGCATAGAGATGGAACAGTGGGATCAAATATGGAAAATAAATGTGAAAATAACCAGGGCGGTTGCATATAGAGATAACATGTATAAAATGTTTTATAGATGGTATATTACCCCAGATAGGTTATCAAAATTTGATGAAAAATGCTCTAATAAGTGTTGGAAATGTAATGTCAAAGTGGGTTCGTTTTATCATATGTGGTGGACTTGTGAGAGGGTTAAAAAATACTAGATATGGGTGCATAGACTGATGCAGAATATTATAAAAGGTACTATTTTGTTTAAGCCAGAGGTATTATTGCTGGGAATACTTCCAAAAGAGGTGCGGAGAGAAGAGAGATATTTGATAACATATATAGCAACAGCGGCTAGAATTTTATATGCAAAGTATTGGCGAACTATGGTGGTACCAACTGAACAGGAGTTGATTGAGAAGATAATGGAAGCAGCAGAAATGGACAAACTGACTTTGATGTTGAAAGGATACGATGAATCAGCCTTTACAAACACTTGGCAACGCTTTTATGACTGGTACGATCGGAGAGAGAAGGATGGAAAGAAATAAGGAGGAATGGATATTATTAACTTTATGCTAATTAGAATTGAATAAGTTAGAAAGTTAGAATTTAGTGGATACAGAAGCAATGGTATAATACTTAGATCGGTAAGGTGGGAGGGGTAAAACTGGATGCGATGCGACGAGAATTGTACCCCCGTGAATGTTTAATGTTGTGGTTGTCTTTGGTGTGTAGTGTGTATTGTTATGTAGTTGGTGTGTTGTCTACTATGTTGTGTAATGTGGTAGTTATGTCTTTGGTGGAAAAATAATAAAAATGCCTCTTTTGGGGGCGCTTAAAAAAAAAAAAAAGAGGATCGCAGCCTTATTCTGCTTCTCCTGCCACATCTGAGATTTCACCACAGATTTCACTCTCAAGCTTTTATTTTCCTGAGGGCTAGAACCTCATCTTGTGTTTAAAGGGGCACTGAGAGTTCCAAGAAGGCAGGATTTCATTCCAGCACCAGATGCCATGTTTGCAGAAGTGGCGGCATTTACTCTGCGTGATCTGCCTTTGGGTCCTAGCAAGGACAGCGGACTATAAATAACATAAAGAGATACACACAACCCAGCTCTCGGGGCCAGCGGGCTCCTCTGTAACATGCTCATTTATCGTTTTAGGACTCTTGGACAATGGGGGAATCGACACCGAACCCCTGCCCAGAGAGGTGAAAGTGTACTTGGCCACAGCTGCCTCAGCGCCGTACTGTGGTGAGTAGCCAAGTGGTACATCCAGGAGGCGGGGGTAGGGCTGCCAACTCTGGATTGGGAAATCCCTGGGGGTTTGAGGGTGGAGCTTGGGGAGGGCGGGGTTTGGGGAGGGGAGGGACTTCCGCAGGACGTAAAGCCCTAGACTCCGTCCTCCAAAGTAGCTGTTTTCTCCAGAGGAGTTGATCCCTGTCATCTGGAGATCAGTTATAATACTGGGAGATCTCCAGGCCGCACTTGGCAGTCAGAAATGCAACTTGGGGACTCGGTCAAGGGCTACGCCTGTGATTTTATTCTAGGAAGACCTCCTAGAATGCAGAATCCCATAGACACACACAGGAGAGGGTTGCCACGTCTTGCCTGCGTCCCAGCAGGGGGCTCCAGGCTGGCTCCCAGGGTCTTCTGGTGTGTGTGTGTAGTGCATGCCCCGCAATGACATCATCCGGAAGTGACGTCACCGCTCTGGGCATGTTTTTCAGGGGACGCTCTAGCATTTGGGTAAAAAGCTCTATGGTCACCATAGAGTTTTTACCCAAATGCTAGAGCGTCCTCCACATGACATGCCCAGTGCGATGATGTCACCTCCCAGTGACGTCATCATGCTGGGCAAGATGGGTGCCATTGGGCTATTCAGGGGGGGGCTCCCCCACTCACCAGCCGGCCAGTGGCAGATTGGGGGGCCCGAAAGCGGGAAAATTCCTGCCCCCATAGGGGGGATGGCAACCTTAACCCAGGACTAGATAACACTTGCTTTCTCTGCACTTGGAGAGACTGAATGTATGGATGGACTCTACTGAAAAACACTGTGTAAGGCAGGGGTCCCCATAATGGTGCCCATGAGCATCATGGTGCCCCCCAAACATCTTTCCTGGCACCCATCCACTCTTTTTAGACTGTGAGTAGGGACAATTGGGGCTTTTGCCCAGCAAGGCTTCTGGCTGCCCACTGGAGATTTAATTGGCTATGGCAGGAGCTGCCATCAAACTACAAGGATCTTCACTGTGCGGCTGAAAGTAAGCTGTGGCAGCCATTTTGTGGCTGGCTCTGCCTCCCATGGCAGCCATTTTGTAGCAGCTGCTTTGTGGCTGTGCCCAGCACGCTGTGCCAAGAATCCAGAGGTGCCCACAGACTCGAAAAGGTTGTGGAGGACCCCTGGTGTAAGGGGATGGAAAGAGGTAGCTCTTCACGAGATGACCCATTCATTCATGCTAATTGTCACATGCCATAATCATCGTAAAACCGGCTTTGAGAGTTTGTTTCCTGTGCTGTGGACCAGGTCTGTACCTCAGGAAATGCCACTGTTTTTTTTAACTTTCCTACATCCTGGATGGTTGCACAAAAGAAGTAGCAGAATTCTTCTGTTAATGCCAGGAGCTCAAACCATTTAGTGTGGCTCTTTCCATTGCTTAGTGCACCACAGCCTGGTTCAAGTTCGTTTGCAGCAGAGGAGAACGTCGGATACCAGCATTGAGATCAGTTTCTGGGGCAGAAACTCGACCTTTAGCATCACCATCACTGTGTGAGTAACCACGGATGATCGCAGTGTGTTCCTGTGCTCTCTTTGTCCCTTTTTCTCTGCTGTACATTATCCAAGGGAGGGGCTTTTTCTGCTGCATGTTACCGGGAGGGGCCGTGGCTCAGTGGTAGAGCCTCTGGTTTGCATGCAAGAGGTCCCAGGTACGGTCCGTGGCATCTCCAGTCAAGAGGACCAGGTGGAAGGTGATGTGAAAGACCTTTGCCTGAGATCCTGGTACAGCTGCTGCGAATCTGAGGTTGCGGTCACACGCGCCAGTTGAAGCGGAGGGGAAGCGAGGCTATTCCTTCTGAAGGACTCACCCTTCCCGGGCCAAAGGATGCCGGGCTAGCTACAACCAGGGCCAGGGCTTTCTTGGTGGTGGCTCCGCTCTGGTGGAACGAGCTCCCAGAGGAGATCAGGGCCCTGCGGAACCTTTTGCAGTCCAGCAGGGCCTGCAAGATGGAGCTGTTCCACCAGGCCTTCAATTAGGAGCTGCTCTGGGGGAGAATGCCCTGTCCCCTGAAATTCTTATAGCAGCCTGAGCCACCCATATAACATTGGATTGGGATTGACCATTAGGATGGCACCGAAGTTTGAGCGCCGTCGCAGATGTAATGTTAAATTGGTAACTGAATTATTATTGTGAGCACCTTCTGATACTGTGATTGTTATGGTTTTTAGGATTATTATGTTATTTATTGTTGTTTTTATGCTGTTGTAAGCCACCCTGAGCCGGCCGTCGCTGGGAGGGCAGGGAAGAAATGTAATAAATAAATAAATAATTTGACCCGCAGTTGCAAGATCACACAGCCCTTTGTTGCTGCGGGCTCAGCCCGTCACTGTGTGATCAGACGCAACTGTGGGTGAGTCAGGTTTTTTTTGCCATTTGTTTCCCATGTGCATAAACAAGGAATCACAGCTCTGTGCCGAGGGCCCACTATGGGTATGCAATGATGCGCATACTGAAAAGGGTGGGGGGGAAATGGCATCGAGCCGGGATGGCCTGGTCAGACCATCCCAATGGATCAGAAGCGTGCTTGCGTGATCAGACAGGGGAGAGTCCTTCCGGGGCCCGTCGCAACCTGTTTACTACCAGATTTCCTCCAATGTCTTTTTACTCCACTTCTGCGGCAGAGCAGCACGGGTTGCTGACGGCCGCAGGACGCTTCCCAGATTTTATTTATTTATTTATTATTTGTATTTATAGCCCTCCCATCCCACGAGTGGGCTCACGGCGGGTAGCATCACGAAAACATACAATAAATACAATTAAAATTAAACAATTAAAAGAATAAGCATTAAAACACAGTCATAATTCTAACAAAATCAGCTGGCTGTGGGTTCCCTGTTGTGCTTACTCACTTCCCTTGCTGGGCTTTGCAGGCCCAAGCTGGAGACAGTGGGCAAAAGCCTGGCGATTCACTCCACGCCGTTGTGCCAGATGGAGAGAGTGGCATTCCTCTACCACCCCAAGAGCTGGAGAAGGAGCAAGGAAGCAGATCCCATCGTCAACCAGTTTTGTGCTGCTCCCCTTCCTGTGAATCCAAGGTAAGCAAGTGACGTCTTCGTAAAGCGTGTTCTAGCAAGAGAAGAAGCCCTCTGGCTTTCAAGGCCCTTTCTGCACTCTCCTTTTAATCCGTGATCACCACGGGGTCCTCCAAGCAATTCTGCACTGGAATCGAATTCAACCTTCTTTTTATTCCGGGTTTCCCCCCCCATTCTGCCTTATATTACCTCCCTTCAGTGGTCAGCCCAATTTCAGTGTGCTGTTGCCCCAGGGTTATTTGGATGCTGTCTTGCCCTAGACTTAGATTCCTTCGACTCAAACACAGAAAATCCAGAGTGGCAGGCGAATGTGGAAAGGGACCTTTATGTGGAAGCGCACTGACATTTGGGTTGATTTGGGAGATGTTTCTTCCATTCCCGTGTGGCTCTTGCTGCCAAGTGCAAATGTTGATAAAATTCACAAAAACCAAAACAATATGATCCTGCAAGTACCCGCCACCAAAATCTCCATCGTTGGATGGCATTCTGTAGATATTAATGTATTTATTTGGTAGTTTGGTGGGCAGGGTTAGCCGGCCCGGTTCTGGAACTTTGATACAGGTTGCGATCAATCGAAACACACACAGCAGACATGAAACTTGAAATTAAATGTATTTTTCCCCTATCCTTTCCCACCCATAGACTGAGGCCTCTTGTAAGCAAGCCATCACCCTTGGTTTAAACTAGGGTTGCCAACCTCCAGGTGGCACCTGGAGATCTCCAGCTATTACTGTTGTTCTCCAGATGACCGAGATCAGTTTGCCTGGAGAAAACGGCTGCTTCAGAGGGCGGGACTGTATGGCCTTATATCCTGCTGAAGTCTCTCGCCTCCCCAGGGTCCACCACCAAAATCTCCAGGTATTTCCCAACTCAGACCTGGCAACCCTAGTTTAAACCCATAACCATTTGGATGTCTTTGGCTATTCAGAAGGAACCATGAAAGCCAGTTTGGTGTAGTGGTTGGGAGCGCGGGCTCTAATCTAGGAGAACTGGGTTTGATTCCCCGCTCCTCCACTGCTGGTGGTGACCTTGGGCAAGCAGCTGCTGGGTGACCTTGGGCAAGCCACAGTTCTCTCTGAGTTGGTCTCTCAAGAGCAGTCCTCAAAAGGGCTCTCTCAGCCCCACCCACCTCACAGGGTGTCTGGTGTGGAGAGGGGAAGGGAGAGGATTTTGTAAGCCACTCTGTGACATCTTCGGATAGTGAAGGGCAGGGTATAAATCCAATCTCTTCTTCTTCTTAATATTAAAATATATTTAAAAATGTAACTCTGGAAGGTATTGCAGGGTGATTGATGCTTTGGCATGCCCGCATCTGAGGGGCCCTGTTTAGGCCGACCCAGACCACCCTTAGCTTGTCAAAAGCAATATGGCACCTTTACAAAGGACTCCTTTGGCTTTGTTACCATCCCCTAACTGAAGAGTTGCCGACCTCCAGGTGGGGCCTGGAGATCTCCAGAAATTATGACAGACCTCCAGACAACAGAGATCAGTTCCCCTGGAGAAAATGGCTGCTTTGGAGGGTGGGCTCTGTGGGCACCATACCCCGCTGAGGTCCCTCCCCATACCAAATGCTGCTCTCCCCAGGCTCCACCCCCTTCCCAATCTCCAGCAAATGTCAACCTAGACTTGGCCCTCCTGTGTCTAACTTCGCCCTGTTTCTCTTGCAGTGAGAAGATGTTCTGCCTGACTCAGGCGATGACTCTGACTGGGAAAACCAGCCCTTCCTATGACTTGGCCGTGGCCTGTGCGACTACCACAGCGCCCCCAGTGGACGCAGAGACGATGACAGGACCCTGGTGACGAAGTACTCTGGAAGCTGTTTTTGCCCATCTTCTCTGCCCTGAAGATAGAGGCCGGGGAATGCTGCAAATATCTGTTTGAACCACACCCACCGCACCTACAATGCCTGTGTGTCTCCACCCAAAGCCACTGAATTTTTGCAGCCGAAGTCCCCGGCGGAGGAACTTTGGGGGGCGTTTCTGGAGGGGGTGGGAGCGTCCCCAACGCGATGACATCATGCAAAAGTGATGTCATCATGCTGGAGACCAGCGTCCCGTGTACCTGTACTCCAAGCGGCAAATTCACTACTTGGAGTTTAGGCACACACACACACACACCCCACTTCTTGCTCAGAGTATTTAAGGGGTCCCTTTAAATGCCTTTTGCAAGGGGGGGGCACATGCCTGAACTGCAAGCAGTGAATTTGCCACTTGGCATTCAGGCCCCCCCCGCTTCTTGCCCAAAGCATTTAAAATGCTTATTATTATTACATATTTGATTTTCTTTCCTTTGCAGGGGCGGGGAATCTGTCATTGCTGTTTTAACTTTTCCTCCCTTGTGATTTGCGATGCTGTTTCCATTGGCTCGCAGTTTGTTGGATACATCCCATAGAAAACCAGCATGTCAGAGACCAGGGTTCAGTGTAACATAGCCTTTCAACTCCTGTGTGTGTGTGTAGAGAAGGTGGGGTTGCCAGTTCTGGGCTGGGGAATTCCTGGATATTTAGGGGGTGGGGCCTATGAAGGGAGGAGTTTGGGGAGGGGAGGGACTTCAAGAGGTGTATGAGGCCAGACTGTCCCTCCTCCAAAGCGGCCATTTTCTCCAGAGGAACTGATCTCTGTCATCTGGAGACAAGTTGTAACTCCGGGAGATCTCCAGACCACACCCCTAAGAAAAGTGTCATCCCCCCCGTCCCCCCGTTGGAGACTCAGACTACATGAAAGTGGCAGCCTCAAGTGGTACAGCCATATTTTAGATAAATCACTAAATAATAATGTTTGGTGCTAAGTAGATCTAGCAGAACAGGGGGCTGTGGTGGTTCAGAGGGTAAGACGCTGAGCTGCAGACTGGAAGGTCGGTAGTTTGGCAGTTCGAGACCTTAGCACCACGTGACGGAGTGAGCTCCCAGCTCCTGCCAACCTAGCAGTTCAAAAGCAAGAAATTGCAAGTAGATAAATAGGTACTGCTTTGGCGTTCCATGTGCCTCGGCATCTAGCCATGCCGGCCACATGACCATGGAAACATCTTCGGACAGCACTGGCTCTTCAGCTTGGAAACGGAGATGAGCACCGCCCCTAGAGTCGAATTCGAAAACTCGTCTGCCAGAACTTACCGCGTCTACTAAAACTCTCCTCAGCTCTTTGCTAGAGAACTGTTGTCAAACTGTTTCAAGTAAGCAGTCTTGGTGTTATGAATTCTTGTTAAAGAGGATACTGAAAATGCTTGTAGAAAATTATTTCCTGGATTATTTTACAAATAGCTAACTGCTGACATTTATTTCTTCACATAAATCTAAAGACTTTGGGGTCAGGAGGGAATTTTCCTCCAGGCCAGATTGACCCAGGGATCCCGGAAGTTTTTTGCCATCTTCTGGACACAGAGCTGGGGTTGCCGGGTCCCTCCTGGCATCCGATGGGGGTGAGTGGGGGGTGGACTTCCTAGGAGTAGGGATTTTCATCTGAAGATTCAGCAACCTGCCCATGTGACTTCTGACATGACCTAGACGTGACATAGGCGCATTGGACAATGCTCTGGTTTGGGGGCAAAAACTCTATGGTAGAATTGGCCCCAAAACCAGAGTTTTTGCCCCCAAACCAGAATGTCGCCATGACATGCCTATGTCACTTCCGGGTCATGTCGAAGTCACATAGGCAAGTTGCTAAAATGGGTGTGTCTCCCTTTTGGGGGGGCAAGTCTCCCCTGCTGGCCAGCTGATTGTTAGTGGAGAGGTGGGGCCTGACACTGGGGGATCTCCACCCCCCACCAGGGGTCTGGCAACCCTGCATAGAGCCCTCTTACGCCCTCTTTTTGCTTTTCAAAATATGGTAGCCCTCAGGGCTCATTTCCTGCAGGAGCGCACAGGAGCGGAGCTCCGGCAGTAAGGAGCCCAGGGGGTGGGCACATGCAGCAAGCCCCACCCCCTGCTCCCAGCAGCCCCCCCCTGCCACCTTTCCCAGCCTGCTGGCCAACCCAGCGGAACTATGCCACGAACTGGCCCTCGAGCTGCTCTGCCACTGCCTGGGCCCAGGCACCTTTAAGACCAAGGTTTATTCAGGTACAAGCTCACCCTCCTCTGTGAGGACAGATCTGCACCCCCCCTCCATAGCTAGCGATCCAAAACAGTCCAGTGGAGCCTGAGCGGTAGGTGTTGCCTTCTGAAACACTTCCCATGATGTCAGGGGGTGTGGCATATGCAAATAAGTTATGCTAATGAGCTATGCTAATGAGCTCCTGCGCCTCTTTTTCTGTGAAATGACCCCTGGTAACCCTGAACAGACATATGCGCATGCCTTACACTGAATCAGACTCCGAATAAATCAAGGTCAGTCTTCTCCACTCAGACTGGCAGCGGCTTTCCAGAGTCTTATGCAGATTTCTTTTGTATCATCTGCTACGGGATTCATTAACTGGAGATGCTGGGGATTAAACCTGAGACCTTCTGCATGCCAGGAAGATGTACCACCATTGGGCCACAGTCCCCATCACTTCACTGCATAAAATGTATGACTTTTTATAAATTAAATAAGGGTATTGAATTAACACCGTCAAGACAATCCTAAAATGACTTTCCTGGGAGTAATCGCCATTGAATAGACCTGTGTAGGATTCTGAGGAGACCTTTGCAGGATGGCATCATAAACTGGTTTAAACAAATGGAAAAATTAATGTGTATGAAAATATTCACATCAAAGGAGTTTCACTGATCGCTTCAGTGATATTTGTCTGATAGTATTTTCCATCATCATTTGTTTGTAAGTCTCACATATACAATGAATAGGGTTGTCAGGTCCAAACTGTCCACCAGAGGAGGATGGGGGTGGGGTTGCCAGATCCAGGTTGGGAAACCCCCGGAGATTTGGGGACGGAGCCCATATTCACTGTTTGAGGAATTCCAATTACACTTCCAATTACCATGTCAGATGACACAGGGAAGCCATTGAAATTCATAAACATGAACACAATTTCAATAGGAAAGAAAAGAGTTTAAAAATAAATAGGGCATGATTTCCTGTCCTGAAAAAGAATAGCACTACACAGGGGTCTTTTTGTAGAAAAACAGCTGCAGGAGCTCATTAGCATATGCCACGCCCCCTGACATCACCGGAAGTGATGTCAGAAGGGGAAGCAAAAGAGGGGTGGCATCTTCAAAAGCCTCCCCTTCCCTTCCCTAGCTGGTCTGGGTGGGGGAGTTAAGAGAGAAGGGGTTTAGTTTAAACTCCTTCTCATGAGAGTTGGGCCACAGAAGGAGGAAAGAGGGAAGGAAAGAGAGTAGAGAGAAGGAAAGAGGGAAAGAAAGAGAAGGAAAGGGGAGGGAAAGAAAGAGAGGGAAGAAGGAGGGAAACAGGGAAAGGAGGAAAAAGAGAAGAGAAGAAGGTGGGAAAGAAAGAAAGAAGAGAAGAAGGAGGGAAAGAGGAAAAGAGAGAAGGAAAGGAGTGAATGAAAGAAATTCAGTGGCAATTCAGCCCCATTATATCCTATGGGCCATTGAAGTCAATGGTGAAAACATAGGGTATATTCTGGGGGCTGGAGGGGAGGGGTTTGAGGGAGAGGCTCCAAACTCACAGGGTAGCTGCTGGAGCCTCTCCCCAAGATACCCACCAAGTTTCAAGAACATTGGATCAGGGGGTCCAATTCTATGGGCCCCCAAACAGGTTGCCCCCTATTCCCTCCATTGTTCTCTATGGTGGGAAAAAAGTAAAGCCTTCAACAACATATTGTTTGAGGAATGTTCCTGTTCTTAAAGTACGGTTTTCTTTTCAAAAAATTACAAAATATGAACATTCAATTTGATTTGGTGACGGTCCAAATACATGAAGGCCTGTGTTTTTAGACTTGTTAAAAATAATACTTACTTGGCAGCTGAACAGAATGGCTTTGGTAGTTCAGGGAAGGGCTGTCCTAAGCTTCTAAGTATACCCCCTGCAACATGCAGTCTGCAGTAGCCATGATGTGACCAATTCCTTTTCATCCAGTGAAACAGGAGACATGGAGATATTTATTTTACATGCTTATGTGTGCCGTTTCATGAAGGGAGAACTAGTACAGATTTCTCCAACATTAGCAACCCAACGCCTTCCATTTTGATTTGAACATTTCCACAGACCCCTAAAGCCCCTCCCCACACTCCTCCCTTGCTGGTGCCTGCCGTTTGCCAGAAAGCCCCTTTGCCTCAGAAATGGAGGAGAAGGAGCTTAACTTGCCACCCTTTCTCCCCCTTGCTGCCTCCACAGGCACTTCTCCAGCCAGGAGGCAGGGCACGGCCTCCTCGGCTGCTTCCTGGTCCTTTCAAAAGTGTTCCCGACAAGACACACATGACCTGTGGTGGTCTCCGTCCCTCTTGTGAGAGGTCCGAGGCCATAGCGGCCATCTTGGCCAATATCTTCCACATTTCTGCTCAGTGACTGCCACTGTCTACCACAGCAGACAGAGCCCTAAAGGTGAGCATCTTTTCCAGTGAGGCGATCAGCCTGTTCAGGTGAGATGCTCAGACAAATTTCACGGACACCCCCCCCCAAGAGTACCCTCCCAGGCCCCAGTTCGAGAGCCACTGAATGGACAGGCCCTCGGCGGAGAGCCAGGACCTTTGACTTAGCTATGCCATTGTCTTTCCACGACGTTTAATGACAGAACCCCGTGCCAAGTGTTCGAGAATACAGACTCGCCGAGAAAGCCGGTGCCGATCCACAAGCTGTGGGAAGGTGTCCTACCAACACACGCCGGTCTCATGCTGGTGCTGCAACAGTGTCATGCAGGTGTCTGTGAAACGCACACACACTGACACACAAGTAATGAACGCTGTCCAGATCAGACACGGGTGACGGGTTGTGTGGGGGTGGCCTTGGTAATCCCAAAGGGTCGTTCCCTACAGTTCTGGGGTCTGGGTGGGAGCCAACGGGGCTCGCCCTCTTCCGGGGGCCTGGCGATGGTTTCTCGGGAGGCTTCCAGAGGCTGCAAGAAGAAGAGAGAGACTGTTATTCCCTTCTGGAATCAGTTGGGCCATCCCTATAAACCCAGGACATCTGCAGGAAAACTTCAGGCCAGTGGAAAACCATTTCCTTTGAGGAGGTTTCCAACCTACCAAGTGTTTTTAGAAAGCAGATGGGCACCCAGCAAGGCCACTGGAGATTCGATGGGCTGTGCAGATTTTTAAAAACATTTGCTTTGGCAGCGGCTGCCGCCACAGCACAAGAGTCATTGCTGTGTGACTGAAGGGAAGCTGTGGCCGTCATTTTGTGGCTGGCTCCGCCTCCCGAAGCAGCCTTGCGTGGCAGCCATTTTGTGGCTGCCCCCACCAGGCTGTGTCAGAATCCCAAAGCTCTCTACGAGCTCAAAAAGGCTGAGGACCCCTGGTCTGTTGTGTGCGCACACTCATCTACCAAGTTTCCGTTCTTTCTTGCACGGAATGCAATGCTCAGAGAAAATTCCCTTCAACACGATGCCTCTACATTGTGAGGGGGAGGGGACATCTTGGACGCTATTAGAGCTATGGGATGGGATGCCTGCCAGTGACTTGGCAAGCCACTAGTAGCGGGTGAATCCCAAGAAGTATGGTAATTAATCAAATATAAGACTCGTTTCCCTCCCCCCTTGTATGCTGTCAAAAAAGAGAAGATTGTCTCAAGTTACAGTTGTGTCCATTAATCGTGTGCGTGTATGTGTGCAGCATTTTTAAGTGGGTCATTTTACATTCATGGTCCTCTTCCTTTCGAGTAAATACTATATTATTGCCAAACTTCTCAGTGGGAGCCCTAGTTACCCACCACTGCTCCAAGTGAGGGTGGAAGTAAAAAACAACAACACTGCCGCATTGTCTGCGCTGCTATTTCACTTCTAGGGAAACCTGGAAATGATGTATGGTAGCTCTAGGAATCACTGGAAACTCTATGGTCTTGTGTAGAAATTATATGTAAATTAACCCAGCAATGTTTATTGCCTTTATCAACCACATGTGCTATACATTAGCAGGAAAAAACCAGCAACAAAGTGACTGTGGGGGTAGGGTTGCCAATACCGGGTTGGGAATTCCCTGGAGATTTGAGAATGACTCCAAGAAGGGGGCAGGGCTTGGGGAGGTGAGGGGCCTCAGCAGGCATGTGACACCATAGAGTCCATCCTCCAAAGCAGCCATTTCTCTGATCTCTGTAGTCTGGAAATGAGATCTAATTCTGAGAGACCTCCAGGTCACACCTGGCAGTCAGCAACTCTACCTATGAGGAAATCTTAAGGGAAGTATAAAAAATACATAGCACACAGCGCATATTAAAGCCACACAGATGTGTACTTTTTGTTTTGTATTGAACGCAGGCCAGCAGTGACCGAGAAAGAAAGAGATGTACTTTTGCTGATACGTACTCCAATTGAATACACACCTTAACATACTAGGGGGGTTGCGCATGTCAGTAAAGCTATACCGTAGGGAGTTCAGACTCTTGTCAGGAGGCTAAAATCCTGTCAGAGTCACTCAAGGCAGAATGGTCGCAGCTGAGACACCAGACGAAGATCCACCCCCTTCAGGATTCAATGGCCACATCAGCCAAAGAGGCTGGACAATTCCGGTGGTGATGGGGGCAGAGGAACCCTTGAAGGGTAACTACTGGGTGGCAGCAGTTGTGGAAGGAGACCCTGGCGGAGAGTCTTTTGTGGACAATGGCAGTGCCGCTTCAGCTAAAAATGGTTATCGCTGCGCAGGAGAAGGCAATGGTAAACCACTACTGGTCTCATACCTTGAAAACCCTATGAGGAGAGTTCAAAATGGCGCAGCTGAATTCCAGCTGAAAGGCCGTTCACTTGTTTTGGTGAATGGACACAAAAGGAAAGTCCAAAGCTGTTTGACTCACATAATAGGAACATGGAATGTGAGAAGCATGAAACGAGGTAAACTCAAAATCGTAAAACGAGAAGTAGAACATTTAAGCATTGCAATCTTGGGAGTGAGCAGAGCTTTTTTCTCTGGGGGAACACGCCGGAACAGAGTTCTGGAACCTCTTCGGCCAAATTCTTTTTAAAATGTGTAAGAGTTTATGAGTTTTCAGTATTCAGATTGAAAACTTTCATTTCCCTCTTTAGAGTTCCGGCACCTCTTTTTCAAGAAGAAGAAGAAGAAGAAGAAGAAGAAGAAGAAGAAGAAGAAGAAGAAGAAGAAGAAGCAGAAGAAGAAGAAGAAGAAGAAGAAGAAGAAGAAGAAGAAGAAGAAGAAGAAGAAGAAGAAGAAGAAGAAGAAGAAGTAGTAGTAGTAGTAGTAGTAGTAGTAGTAGTAGTAGTAGTAGTAGCAGTAGTCCTGGGAGTGAGTGAGCTAAAGTGGACTGGATTAGGACATTTTTAGGCAAAAAATTACAAAGGATTTTACTCAGGAAACGACAAATGTAGAAGAAATGGAGTTGCTCGAATTGTGAGGCGAGTTGTAGCCCAAGCAATCAGGGCCTAAAATGCAAAATCTGATCAAATAATATCATTCAGACTTCATGGAAAGCCTATCAATATAACCATCATTCAAGTCTATGTCCCAGCAACAGATGCTGAAGAGGACGGAACTGAAAGCTTTTTGACAAGTGCCCAGGAAGAAATCGGTCACATATCTGAACAAGGTGTGCTGTTAATCATAGGTAACTGGAATGCAAAAGTGGGGAAAAATAGAATCGAATATTGTTGGGCTAGGAACATGAAATGAAACTGGAGAGCGACTCATCTAATTCTGGGAAGACAAAAAGTTCTTTAGTGCAAACACATACTTCACACAACCAAATGGACAATTGAATACGTGAACATCACCAGACGGCCAATACAGAAATCAAATAGATGACTGGAAGCAGAAGATGGAGGAATTCTGTTCTCTCTGCTAAAACAAGACCAAGAACTGATTGTGGGACAGGCCATTAATTGTTAATACTGAAAATTAGAATAAAGCTGTGGGAAAACACCAAAACATCCACAGTGCTAAGATACAGTCAAGACAACATTCCTGAAGAGTTTATAGACCATGTAAAGAACAGGTTCAAATGAATGGAAACCACAAGAGCTATGGGTTGAAACCAGAGATATTATCAAAGAAGGGCATGAAATGAAAAGGCTCGAGGGATGACAGATGGAACTCTTAAAACTGCTAAAGACTGACATGAAGCAAAAGTAGAAAGGGACAGAAATAGACTCAGAAATCTAAATGCAGCGTTTTAGTGACTGGCCTGTGGAGACTTTGGTCGAATCTGCATTTGCATTTTTAAAATCAGTTTCGTGCTGCATTTGCATTTTTAAATCAGTTTCGTGCTGCTGTGACGCTGTCTTTTTCCTCTATGCTTGACAGCGTCACAGCAGCACGAAACTGATTTAAAAATGCAAATACAGGTTCGACCAAAGAGAACTGTTAAAATAACCAGTGTAAAGAAATAGAAGACAATGACAAAAAAAAAAAAAATACAACAACAAAAAAGAAACCAGAGATCTGTTCCACAAGGTTCAAGAAATTGGGGGGTGGGGAATTTAAAACACGATTAAGTATGCTGGAAGATCAACATGGGAACACACTAACTAAATAAAGAAAAGATGGGAACGATACACTGAAGAACTATACAGAAAAGGTGAAAGGATGACAGATTCTTTCAAAGAAGAAAAACCTGCAACTGTTGAAAGTGAAATGAAAGCTGCACTCAAAGGAATCACCAGGCGTAGACAGGATATTAATAGCATTATTTCAAGCCACAGAAATGGAGTCCGTCAAAATCTTAACAAGACTATGCCAACAAATATGGAAAACGAAACAATGGCCCACAAACTGGATGGAAATGCCCAGTCTACATACCAATTCTGGAAAAAAGTGAGATGTCAAAGACTGCAGCAACTATTGGACCATTGCATTAATTTCTCACACAAGTGAAATGATGCCCAAAATCTTACAACAAAGACTGTTACCATATATTAGGGTTTCTAGTGATTCTTAGAGCTAAACTTTTCAGTTCCAAGAATCACCAGTAACAGGCGAGATAACCAGTAGGAACTTCCTATAAGCAGACAATGTCATATTTTACTTTTTAATTTTTTTCTCCCAGGATGCTCCTCCTTCCCACCACCCTTCCACCAGTTGCCAGACACTGCCCGGCAACCCTAACTGAGAACTGGTCTCCATTAACTGGAGATCAGTTATAACTCCAGGAGGTCCCCAGGCCCCACCTGCAGGTTGGCAACCTCCAGCTGTGTCATTTTGCAATGAGAGCTTCTGTTCTGAATTTGACGCAAGCCAAATTCAGCACCAGAATAATTTCCAAAAGCTGATGCTGAATTCTGAGAACTTGGGCTCAATGTCCATTAAATGTGTTCACTGGGATTCTCCCCCCCTCACTTTTCCAAGTTGATTTAGGTGCAGAATCCCTTCTTTCCTCCAATGAGTCACCACAACAACCAGGATGCCAACGGCGTCTGGTGTCGGGCACTAAGAGGCAGTAACTTCCTGGCACGTCTGGTGGTGGAGAGTGCTGTCAAGTTGCAGCCAACCTATCGTGACCCCGTAGGGTTTTCAAGGCAAGATACGTTCAGAGGTGGTTCGCCATTGCCTGCCTCTACGTCACAACCCTGGTATTCCTCAGAAGTCTCCCGTCCAAATACTAGGCTGCTTGGCTTCCAAGATCTGACACGATTGGGCTAGTCTGAGCCATCTAGGTCAGGGCCCCAGTACGTCTAGGTGCCCAAATCTCACATGACCTGGACCGGGATAATTTAATAAGACAAGAAGGGCTGTACCCATCCACCTGAAGCCAACGAGCTACAGGTTGAGCAGGAGAACGGTGGACACGGCATGCTGGACAGATCAGCCACACACACTTGAGGGTTCCTTCTAGAGGCACAAAGAGTACTTACTTCCTTACACAGGGAGTCGTGTGCCCGTGTTAGAAGTGCCCTCACTTCATATACTCCCCTTCGCTCACATAGTCCATAAAGGACCCCGTCAATTCAGCAAAATCTTCCAGTACAAGACTGGTAGAGTCCTCACCAGACAGGTCACTGTCAGGCCGAGGTTTCCTGACAAGGGCCGGGGGGCAGTGGGAGGAGGTGCGCAAGAGGCTGGGGGGGCTGTCTGGACAAGGGTCGGCGGGCGTGAGGGCACGGGCGGTTCCTCGGGCTCAGCCGGCTCTTGCTCCACCTCGGCGTCTGAAGAGGCGGGCCCCAGGACGTGGTAGAGGCTGGGCAGCCGGATGTCGAAGCGAAGGCCGAACTTGGCGAAAAGCTTTTCGTTCAAGGCGTACAGCTTCTCGGAGATGTCGTAGCCGAGGAGGACCGAGAAGAGACGGGCGATGTAGCGCTCTTTGGCCAGCAACGAGTAGAGCTGCCTCCGCGGCCAAGTGATGAAGCTGCAGTCCGTCTCGGCTGTCAGGGTGACCTGCCGAGGGAAAGGGAAGCAGGGAGGTGACATTTGAGATACGAGGTAACAAAACTGTCATCTTACCTTCGGGATTACTGTCTTCAGCTGGAAGTCAGGAGGATTCCAAAGATATGCGTTGGAAGAGATTCATACTGAATACCCATGAAGCTGCCTTATTACTGAATCAGACCATGGTCCATCAAGGTCGGTATCGTCTACTCAAAATGGCAGCCACTCTCCAATGCCTCAGGTTGAGGTCTTTTACATTGACTCCTACCTAAGCCTTTTTAACTGGAGGCACCGTGGATTGAACCCAGGACCTTCTGCATGCCAAGCAGATGATGGTGGTGGAAATTACCAGGGCTATTTTTGGGCAGGAATGCACAGGAACGGAGTTCTGGCTGGCTCCCGAGTTGGCCACACCCAGCAAGAACTCATTAGCATAACAGGCCACACCCAACAGCAGAAAATCATCAGGACTGGCTACATCAGGGGTGTGTGGTTTAACATGTAAAGGAGTTCCTGCTACAAAAAAAGGCCCTGGGTTTTGACAACAAACAAGGTAAACAGAATAAGAAGCAAAAGGTGGGTGTGGCTGGATGACCACACTTCTGGTAACATGGGAGTGTGGTCTAATGAGCTGTGCTATCAGGGGTGTGGCCTAATATGCTAACGAGTTTCTGCTGTTGGGTGTGGCCTATTATGCTAATGAAATCCCGTCAGGCTAAGTTGCTGTTCAGTCAGGAGGGGGCACAATGCAAGGGGTTGAGGGGGCACACAAACTGGGGGAGGGATGATATGAGAGGTCAAGGTGTTTCATCAGTGAGTTCTCTGATACTAGCGGGAGGATGTCACAGCAGTGATAAATGCCTTATACCAGAAACTGGCAAATACTATTCTGTCTTTTTTTATTTCACGTTCCACAACCCTAACTATGGGTTTTTCTGCATTCTCATTTAACTGGTTGGTAAGTTCCTGTTTCTTCCAGGGGAGGGGGTGGGGTGTCTGTTCCACATGTGTTTTTCTCCCTCTAGTGGTCAATTCGATATCACACTGCTTTATTGGTAGCATATCTCCCTGCAGATTTAAACCGCAGGTCTTTATGCTAGTAACAAAGCTGTGCAATATCAAATCAACCATTCGAGGGGCGAAAAAACGTGCAGAACAGGAACAACACCCCCCAAGGAAACAGGAACTTGGAGCAAGTTAGATGAGAATGTGGGAAAGCCCTACATGTCGCCTGTCACGTTATGTAACATTACCCCAGTGTCCTTTAAATAAATTAACTAACTTTAAAAAACCACAACTCCAGGACGGGGCAACTGGGAACAGAGGTGCACACAGCTACTTTCCTGCTCCTCCAGTCCCCCCTCCATTTAGCTTACCAAATGTGTTCACCCTTTGAAATGCATTTAGAACTCCTTATTGGGGGACAGAGCAGGGCTGGCCCCTCCATTAGACATGCGTAGGTGAATACCTAGGACGCCAGAGATGGAGGGGCACCAAAAGCAGCCCTGTTGCCACCCTGTCCTCCTGCCTGTGGTGTTTGGGTCCGCTGTCAAAATGGCGGCCCCAGACAGAGCCTACAGCAGTGGTCAGCCCAAGGAGGGCAAGAAGTGAGAAATTTTAAATGGTGGGAACCTACCATTTTCAGCATCCCTGTTGTCCCAGTATCTCTTTTGGGACAAACGGGAAGTGACATCAAGACATTGGGGGAGGGTTGCTCTCACATGTGGCTGAACCTCTATGGTTTTACCATAGAGTTTTGGGTCAGTGCTAGAGTGCCTCCCCCATGTTGACATCACTTCCAGTTTATAATTCTGGGAGAACGCCGGGCCTTACCTAGAGGTTCGCAACCCTATGCCCTGCTGGGAGGTGTGGCACCGCAGACAGCCACAGTGCCAGTTCCGGAGAGGGTGGCAAGAGTGGGGAGCCACTTCATCACAGTGGGGGGGACGGGGGGACGGTGGTGACTTCTGTATGGTGCCAGGGGTGGGAGCGAACTCATTCGCCTAGGGCCCCAAAACCCTTGGACTGGCCCTAGGGAGAAGCAGTGGGAAAAACAGATTACTCAGGGTGTTTTCACACACATTGAATCTATTTTCAATACACTTTAGCAATCGTTTGTAAGTGGGTGTGGCTGTTCTGCACAATAACTTCCAGTTGTAAAGTGCATTGAAAGAGATGTGAAACTGGATTATTCAACATGTGCGGAAGTGCCCTCTGAGAGATGAAGCTAAAGGCATGCTCCCCGTCTTGGGCAGGGCTTTTTTTGTAGAAAAAGCCCAGCAGGAAGATATTAGCATAATAGGCCACACCCAACAGCAGAAACTCATTAGCATATTAGGCCACACCCCTGACAGCGTAGGTCCCTCCCAGGATCAGCTTCCTCAGGTGCCCGGGAACCCAAGGGAAGGAAGGCAGTTTCTGGATCGGCTTCCAGGCGCCCCAGGTGCCCTGGGGAACCCGAGGAGGGGAGGTTGTAGGCGTGGCCAACTCGTAAGCCAGGCGGAACTCCATTCCTTTGCGTTCCTGCACCAAAATAACTCTGGCCTTGGGTCTTCAGGGCTGTCGTGGGGGTCTTGTTTCCCCCTCGCCCATCCTGTTCTTCATTCCAACAAGGCCCAAAATAACAACCCATAAAAGCTCTGCATATGCTATTTTTGAAAAGTGTTGCCGCTAAACAAAACTATCCTACGCTCCAGTTGGAAGCCCATGTGGTCGTCGACGACTCTGCATGAAGATAACGTTGGTATGCTTGAAAATGCCTTCGAGCATTTAGAAATATTGCGGCTGATCGGTAAAGCTGTGGGGAGTGACTGGGTCATGTTTTCCCCCAGGGAACTCTATACTTTGGCAGAGAAGAGGCTGGTTCTTGCACTGTATTTAGGGTTGCCAATCTTCACGTGGCACCTGGAGACCTCCGGCTATTACAACTGCTCTCCAGGCAATCAAAATCAGCTCCCCTAGAGAAAGTGGCAGCTTTGGAGGGTGGACTCTATGGCACTGTACCCTCCTGAGACCCCTCCCCTCCCCAAACCCCACCCTCCCCAGGCTCCACCCCCAAAATCTCCAGGTATTTCCCATCCCAGAGCTGGCAACCCTAACCATATCTGAGGCACCCTCCCTGAGGGACACGGGTGCAGAACACTGGCAGGCACCCCTTTTCTCCCAGGGAACTGATCTCTTTAGAATTTCAACAGCCAATCCATATGCAAAAGAACCTCCTCAGGAAAGCTCCTCTATTAGCATATCACTGCCTGGGGAACTCCTACAAGACAATGACTCAGCCCTACCCCACCTTCCTGGGTAGATATACATTACCTGCCTACTATTTTTCTTCTCACCTTGACACAGAGTTATACCTGAGGATGCCAGGCACAGCTGCTGGCAAAACGCCAGGTCCTACAATGCCAAGACCACGGCCACACAATCCAGAAAATCTACAGCAACTAATGATCTCTTTTAGCTGGTGGCCACTGGTAATTTTGAAAGATCTCCAGCCACCGGAGACTGGCAACTTGAGATGTGGGGGTAGGGTTTGTGGATCTCCTTAGCCTTTGATATGGTGGACCACACTGTCCTGTTGAGACATTTGGAGGCAGAAGTTGGTGTCAAAAGACATGCTTTGGCATGGCTTAAGTACCTGACGGGAGGGGCCGTGGCTCGGTGGAAGAGCCTCCGCTTTGCTTGCTGAAGATCCCAGATTCAATCCCCAGCTTATTTATTTATTTGTTTGTTGATCTTTTATCCCGCCCTCCCGCCAAGGCGGCTCAGGGTGGCTTACAACAGTTAAAACCAATATACAATTTAAACACAGTGTTACTTCATCTAAAAACAGTACAATACAATACAGTACAATAAATACTAAATTACATTAAAATATATTAAAATAGGGCAGCGTTCCATATAAAGTGCTGTATAAAGTGCTGGTGCCGGTATGGCAAGCATATCGAATGGTTGTGTTAATGCTGTTGCAGCAGTGCCAGTGTGGCAGCATATTAAAATGCTTGGCGGAAGAGCTCGGTCTTTAGTGCTCTATGGAATTGTTGTAAATCCCGTAGTGCTCGGATCTCAGCCGGGAGCTCATTCCATAGCTTCGGTGCAGCTAAAGAGAACGCCCTGGTTCTTGTTGTCGCTAGCCTGGCATCTTGTAGGCCAGGGGGGACCAGACGGTTTTGGGTCCCTGAACGCAGTGCTCTCGGGGGAACGTGCAGGGAAAGGCGGTCCCTCAGGTAGACAGGCCCCAGACCATTTAGGGCTTTAAAGGTCAAAACCAGCACCTTGAAGTGTATCCGGAACGCTATTGGCAGCCAGTGCGACTGCTTTAGCACAGGTTGGATGTGCTCCCACATGGGAAGTCCCATCAACAATCTGGCTGCTGCATTATGCACTAGCTGCAGCTTCTGGAGTTGCCCCAAGGGCAGCCCCATGTAGAGAGCATTGCAGTAATCCAGCCTCGAGGTGACCATCGCATGGATCGCTGATGCCAGATCATTGCATTCAAGGAAGGGGACCAGCAGCCTGATCAGCCGGAGATGGTAAAAGGCTGCTTTGGCAGTGGCTGCTACCTGGGCCTCCATTGACAAGGAAGCAGCCAGGAGCACTCCCAAGCTCCTGACCCTCGGCGCTGGCACTAGTGGCGCCCCACTGAAGGCCGGGAGAGGGACCCCTAACCCCGTACCACTCCGATTCAGGCACAGGACCTCCATCTTCATCGGATTCAGTTTCAGGCAACTCAGCCTAAGTCAGCCCACTACATCCCGCAGCGCTCAGTCCAGATCTTCCGGGTTAGAGCCAGACTGGCCGCCCAACAACAGATAGAGCTGGGTGTCATCCGCATATTGGTGATATCCTAGCCCATGCCTCCAGGCAATCTGGGCAAGGGGGTGCATATAGATGTTAAATAGCATCGGGGAGAGAACTGCCCCTTGGGGCACTCCACAAACCAGTGGGGGTCTTCGGGACAGCTTCTCCCCAAGCGCCACCCTTTGTCCCCGACCTTGGAGAAAGGAGACGAGCCATTGCAAGGCAAGGCCCCGAATTCCCCACATTGACGAGGCGGTGGGCAAGCAGCTGATAGTCGACCATGTCAAACACTGCAGACAGGTCCAACAACAGGAGCACCACCGTCCCGTCCTGATCCAGATGCCTTCGGAGGTCATCTGTGAGGGTGAGCAGTGCTGTCTCAGTCCTGCGGCCCGGGCGGAAGCCGGGCTGAAATGGGTCTAGCGTGGAAGTGTCATCTAGGTAGGCCTGCAGCTGCATCGCCCCAGCCCTCTCTATTAGTTTTCCCAAGTAGGGCAAGTTGGAAACCGGCCAATAGTTAACCAATTCGGCCAGGTCCAAAGATGTTTTTTTAAAGAGAGGACGGACTGTCACTTCCTTGAGAGCCCCAGGGAAAAGGCCCTCAGATAAGGACCTGTTGACAGTATCCCTGAGGGCACCTCGGAACCCCTCTCGGCCAGCTTTAGTTAGCCAGGAGGGGCACGGGTCAAGGTTGCAGGTGGTTGGGCATACAGTGTCTAAATCATTTGTTAGGAATGCCGGATCTGACATAAGTGAGACCTTGTCATGCCGGGCCACGTGTGCCATAAAATGTAAATGCTTGGTAGCAGAGATATAAACTGTATAAAGGACACAAACACAAAGATTTTTTTTTTTTTGCTCAAAATAAAAACATGTTTAAGACATTAGCGCTGTAAGCTGTAAACCTACTTTTGATGTATTGACATTCACCACAGAAATCTCACGCTCGGAGTTCTGAGTCCAGGACCCAGGTGAAAACATGAAAGGGCTGAGCGAGTGAGAGAGTCTGACAAAGCAAGATATGACGCAGCTGCAGCAGCGGAACTGGAAGCAGGAGATGGCCGGTTCTACTGCGGGCCTGATGGAAGCCCTCCGGGGGCCTGATCCAGCCCCTGGGCCGCATGTTTGATACCCCAGGGTTTATCCTGATCTTGCACTGAGCAGGGGGTTGGACTAGGTAGCCTGTATGGCCCCTTCCAACTCTGGGATTCTGTGATTCTGTCCCACCCAAAGCTGGCAGCCCTGTGGCCATGAGCCTTCCATGCCTGGAGAAGGCAGCTGGGGAGCGGAATTGGGCTTGCCGGCTGTGGGTTAGGAAATACCGGGAGATTTCTGGGGTGGAGCCTGGGGAGGGCAGGGACTGGTGAAGGGAAAGAGCTCAGTGGGGTACAATGCCACAGACTCTACCCTCCAAAGCAGCCATTTTCCCACCAGGCGAACGGATCCCTGGAGATCAACTGTAAGCCCAGAAGATCTCCAGCCACTACCTGGAGGTTGGTAACCCTAAAATGTTGGTGTTTCTTGTTGATTCGGGAATCTTTCTCCCCTGCGTTTCAATGGGGACAGCTAAGAGGAAAGGCAGAGAAACTGTTCAGTGGTTTACATTGGGGGGGCATCAGTAGGAATGAACTAAACCTGGGCAAGGCCTGCGCAGGGGGTAGGGTTGCCAGGTCCGGGTTGGAAAATACCTGGAGACTTTGAGGGTGGATCCGGGAGAGGGTGGGGTTTGGGGAGGGGCCTCAGCATGGTACAATGCCATATAGAATCCCCCCTTCAAAGGAGCCATTTTCTCCAGGGGAGCTGATCCCTGTCAGCTGGAGCAGTTGTAAAAGCGGGAGATCTCCAGGCCCCACCTGAAGGCTGGCAACCCTAGTGGGGGCAGGGAACTAATTTGCCGTGCAGTCTGCAGTTTTCCTACCTGCTTCTAGGAGCTTCCCAGCTTCCACTGGGGCCCCCGGGCCCGCACAGATCTGTATACCAAACCAGTATCGCGAAACACACATAACGTTCCATCTGAATTTTCGCAGAAGAAGGAGCAGACGGTTCTAAAAGGCCCATCTCAGAGAACTGGGCGCTTGGCTGTGAAAACCTGCACCACGTTTCGCTTGCCGGGGTGTGTAAATGAGATGCTGGCACGCCAGGGAGGGTGGCAAGAAGCGGGCCAAGGTATGCGGAGGCCTCTCGGTGCCCAGGGGTCTCCTTGGCTCAAGACCCAGGAATGGTGCTTGGGGAAGTAGAATACGGCCGAGAGACACGGAATGTCCCGAGTCTGACATTTAATTCCCCTGCCCTGCAAAGCAGCTGCTTCGGTCTGGCCTTATTTGAGTCAGGAGCCAACAGTGCGAATCCGTTCTGCGAGGCCGCTCTAGCAGGCTGGAGGGGACAGACACTGAGGAGCATTTTCTAGTCCAGAAGTGGCACATGGGAGAGATTCCAATCTGATATATACCATTTAGGGTTGCCAACTTCCAGGTGAGGCCTGGAGATTTCTGGGAACTATAATCTCTAGACAACAGGGATCAGTTCTCTTGGGAGAAAGTGCCTGCTTTAGAAGGGGGACTCTGTGGCAATAGACCAATGCTCCCTCTAAGCCTGGGGTGTCAAACATGTGGGCCGGAGGCTGGATGAGGCCCATAGTGGAACTGGCCCTCTGCTGCTGCTGCTGCTGCAGCATCATAGCTTTCTTCGCCAGATTCTCTCAATCGCTCAGCCATTTCATGTTTTAACCTGGGTCCTGGACTCAGAACTCCAAGCATGAGATTTCTGTGGGGAATGTCAATAAATCAAAAGTAGGTTTGCAGCTTACAGAGCTAATGTTTTAAGCACGTTTTTATTTTGAGCAAAAAAAAAAAAATCTTTGTGTTTGTGTCCTTTATCAAGTTTCTATCTCCGCTACCTGGCGTTACATTTTATGACACACACCCGGCCCGGCCCGACAAGGTCTCCTTTATGTCAGATCCGGCCCTCGTAACAAATGAGTTCGACACCCCTGCTCTAAGCTGTGGAGTCTTGTGAGCAAAAAGTCTACTTTGTGAGCTACTGGCATTACAGTTCTGAGTGAGCCCAGGGCCGGCTCGTGGTGTTTGGGTGCCCTAGGCCAGCTTGTAGCGCCGCACCCCCCCGGCGATGCCAACCTCCCGGTGGGGCCTGGAAACGGGGGGCGGCACCAGGGAAGAGGCAGGGTTTAAACCCCCGTCTCTTCCCTCTAAGCCTGCGTGCCCTGGGGAGAATAGCCCAGCGCCGCCCACAGAGGGTACAGCCAAATTTATAGATAAATATAATCCTGTTCTCAGGATGGCAAGAAAAAGGCTTTTGATCTTAATACAGTCCACTGAGGAACTGGGCCCCAGAGTAGTTTAGATTAGGTTTGATAACTCTGAATTGGGGAATTCCTGGAGATTTGGGGTAGAAGGGCAGAGTTTGGGTAAGGGGCTCAGCGGGGATATGATGCCGTAGACTCTCCCCTCTGAAGAATCCCCTTCCTCCGGCGGAACTGATCTCCAGGTCCCACCTGGACGTGGAATACCAAAAACAATATCCATGACAAAAATAACGAAGAGTCAATAAAGATAAGTTGCAAAAACGTTTACTGTAGTGATTCTGTAGAAAATCTTATTCTATAGATTATAGAAGATTTTCTACAGAATTGTGATTATAGAAGAAAAATTTCTACAGAATTAGTGATTATAGAAGAAAATTTACTGTAGTGATTCTGTAGAAAATTTTCTCCAATAGATTATAGAAGAAAATTTTCTACAGAATTAGCGATTATAGAAGGAAATTTTCTACAGAATTAGCGATTATAGAAGGAAATTTACTGTAGTGATTCTGTAGAAAATTTTCTTCAGTAGATTATAGAAGGAAATTTTCTACAGAATTAGCGATTATAGAAGGAAATTTTCTACAGAATTAGCGATTATAGAAGGAAATTTTCTACAGAATTAGCGATTATAGAAGAAGATTTTTTACAGAATTAGCGATTCTAGAAGAAGATTTTCTACAGAATCACTACAGTAAACTTTTTTGCAGCATATCTTTATTGGCTCTTCGTTATTTCTGTCACGGATGTTGTTTTTGGTATTCTACTTCCTCCCGGGATATCTCATTTTTGGCTTCTACCCATCTGGAAGTTGGCAACTCTGGTTAGGGTTTCCGGCCTCTAGGTGGTGCCTGGAGAGTTCCTGAGATGACAACTGGTCTCCAGATGACCGAGATCAGGTCATGTGGAGAAAATGACTGCTTTGGAAGGTGGACCCTGTTGAAGTCCCACCCATCCCCAAACCCCACCCTCCTTAGGCTCCACCCCCCAAATCTCCAGGAATTTCCCAACCCAGAGCTGGCAACCCTGGTTCATATTCAGGTCCAAACTTGAGATGTGCCCAGTGGAATGTGGAGCTGTTCTTTCTTTCGCTAGCCGGACGCCTGCCCACCACCCCGGGGCTATGCCACACTGTGTTTGAAAATCCCCTCATTTAAAATAAGAAGAAGAAGAAGAGAAGAAGAAGAGATTGGATTTATACCCCGCCCTTCACTCAGCGTCTCAGAGTGGCTTACAAACTCCTTTCCCTTCCCCTCCCCATAACAGACACCCTGTGAGGTAGGTGAGGCTGAGAGAGCTCTGACAGAAACTGCTCTTTTTCAAGAGCAGCTATGCCAGAACTATGACTTGCCCAAGGTCATCCAGCAGGTGCAAGTGGAGGAGTGGGGAATCGAACCTGGTTCTCCCAGATTAGAGTCTGCGCACTTAACCACTACACCAAACTGCACGAGATCCCAGTTACTGTTCAGCCCGGGGAGGACAGGGACCTCAGTGGGGCACGATGCCCTAGAATCCTCCCTCCAAAGCATCCATTTTCTCCAGAGGAACTGATCTCTGTAGTCTGGAGAGGAGCTGTAATGTCAAGATATCTCCAGGTCCCACCTGGAGGATGGCATCCCTAGCATGTAGGCTTGCCCAAGTCCCCCCCGGGGGGGGATGGGTAAACCCCTGCCGAGAGGCCTGTTACCCGACAGCAGCAAATCGGGCCCCAGGGGGAACTCCAGCCCCTTCCGGCAAACGTCCCCAGCATGATGATATCACCCGGAAGTGACATCATCACGCTGGCCACGTTGGGGGCGGAACGCTGTATGATTTGAGAGAAAACTCAATGGTTTTCCCTCGAATCCTAGTGGCCCCGTCCCAACGTCCCCACGCGATGATGTCACTTCCGGGTGGCGTCATAGTAGCGGCGCGTGTGCACACACACTCCAGGAACAGCGCGGGACTCCCCCGCTGTGAGTTAATTTCAACTTGGCAACCCTACTAGCACAGCAGCCGGGCAGTGATTTGGGTTGTGGTTGTTGTTTACCTGAAATGTTCCTTCTTCAGACGGCCTCAGCGATTCCCACTCTGGAGAATCCAGGAACTGATACGGGAAGATGTAGTGCAGAAACTGCCCATCCTGGCTCACTCTGACCCTGCAGAGGGGAGGGAAAGGGCAGAGTTTTTGATTATACAGTTGTTCCCACTCTTTCAACCTGGATGCACAAGTGTAATAGTAATAGTAAGTAAGTTTATTGTATATCGCCATTGGCCGTTACAGTATAAAATATAAATACAAAATATAAATTTAGGGTTCAAAAGTACTGTTCTAAAAACAAAGCCTTCAGAATAAGACTGTATAGCATTTTGTCAGAAATGCAAGTTGTTCTAAGAACAAAGCTTCTGGAGACAGACCTCTTTCAGTGAAGCAGAATATTTTATTGAATAATACACTCTTGCAAGCGTGGGTGATCAGTTCCAAAGATCTGACCACACCTTGTATTTGAAAGCAGGCAGTTTTATACTTCCTTCCCCGACGCTTTGGAAAATAAGAAACGCCCTGGCCAGTCCCCATAGGCTGGAGTACGTGGCTCACATTCTCAAATCACGTCTCGCCTTTAGGACCCCGTGACAACACGCCTCTGATTACTCTTCCTCTTTTCCTAATTAGTCCACTCCTCTAAATATGCTAAAATCTGTTTACTTTCTCCTAAAAAAAGTTATTAATCTTCCCAGCCTTCCCTGACATTTTTCCCACCATCTACTGCAAATGTCACTCTCGGGTGAGCCTGGTCATTCTTGTGTCATGTCTTCCTGTGACTGGGCTTTCAGACCGCAGGACGTTCTATCCTTAGGCCTGTCTTCTTTCAAAACATTTATTCAACAGAGTTAACTTCCTATTTTTCTGTTGGTTATACTCTGCAAGCAAATCAAGGATAGCAAACATGTCTCTATGCTGACCATTGTGTTTCTGAATAGGTACTTTCCAGATGGGCTTTCCTTATCCCAATGGTCAGTTCTAATCTTAGGCTGTCTGGCCTTTTAGTCTTATAGACTCATGAAGCAAATGCACTAAGCTTCCAAGATATAGAGCACAAGCTTAACATGTTAATCAAATCAATTAAAAATCTTCATTTTCATTTCTCACAATTTGAACGAATAAAACAAAGTTTTAAAATCTTAAAAGCTATGCCACCGGTTTTGTAGCTCTAGGAAACAGCCTTGGATCTAACTTTTCTGGCTGCAAGCGCAAAAAGCGCTGCCTTGCGAGTAACCAGGGGAGACACATCCCACAAGAGGAAAACCAACTTTTCATTGTCAGGTAAGTTGCGAAGTTGGCTTAAAATTCCAGATAGAAATCTGCTTCTTAGGTCTGAATATAAAGGACGAACCATAATATAGAACTTTAGTTGCTGTAGATTTTCCGGGTTGCTGGCTGAGGCCGCTTCCTGTGTCCTAACTTCCTGTGTCCTAACCAAGTTCTGTTTTGGTACCAGGAGGTGCCTTGGAGTGATCGCAGAATACTTTGCATTGGCTTACAGGAGGATCTGGTAAGCCCTTCCCTAGCCCGGGGTTGTCAGGCCCAGGGTTCCCCCACCCCCAGGCCCTCCCCCAGCTGTCGATCAGCCGGCTGGCAGGGGGACTTACCAGTAGAAGGAGGAAGGCTTAGTTCACAATGCTGGCATCGCATAGGAAGTGACGCCATCCCAACAGCCGTTTCTGGGGGACACTCTGGTATTTGGGCAAAAAACTTCTTATGATAGAAGCCAGTTTTACCATAGAGTTTTTGCCCAAATACCAAAGAGCCGCCTGGAAGTCACTGTTACGATGACATCACTTCCTGTGCGACGTCGGCAATGTGGCCTGGGCCTTTCCCTTTCTCCTGGTAGGCCCCCGCTGGTTGTCAGGAGGGACCTGGCAATACTACCTGCCCCCCCCTCCATGCTTTTGTTACAAATCAGAGTGTGGGTCAGGCACCCCTCCCTTTGCCCCACATTGGCACCTGTTTAAGCTTACAAAATCCCTGGAGTTTTAGGGGTGGAGCCAGGAGAGGGCAGGGTTTGGAGACGAAAGGGATATTGGTGAGTTATAATGCCATAAAGCCCACCCTCCAAAGCAGTCATTATTCTACCTGTAGCCTGGAGATCAATTTTAATACCCGGAGAGCTCCAGGCCCTACCTGGAGGTTGCCAGTCCTACAGGCAAGGCATGGAACACTCCTCTTTGCCTAAGGACAATTCTCTTGAGGACACTTCAGCTGAACAATCATAGGCCCTGGTCACACGGGAGGATTTGCCCCGCGAAATGGACGGGTTGAGGGTGCATCAAACGGGTGCAATCATACAGCAACATCTGGGAAGCGTAGTGCACCCGTCACCAACCTGTACCGTTGGCACCGGATGTGTTTTTTCCAAGCCTCCACAGTATGCGAAGAAATGTAAGAGTGCACAAGCGCAAGACCCTTTGATGCTCTTCAACATCGCCGTGTGATTCCGGCTATCGACGTCTGTGCAGCATCTCGGGGATCCGTCTGATCGTGCTACTGCACATCTTTTTGCTCCGGCTCTAATTTGCATCCTTTCAGCGGCGCAGTATCCCGCTGGTGTGACCAGGACCATAGGAAGGCATTTTCTGCACCAGGAATTAATACCAGGGAAACATCACTTGGCATGTGCTTGCAGCTTTAGAGGCCTCATTTCTACTTTTATTCTGTGCCTACTGGTTTCATTTTGGAGCAACTTTTCCCAGTCCTCCTTGTAGTTATATTTTGTATCTGTATGATTGTACTGTACTATTATATTAGCCAATATGTTCCTCACGGTGTTTGGCCTCTGAAGAAGGCCTGTGCAGGGTGACAAGCCTCAGGTCAAGTCCATTAGCCCTTGCGTGCTGGAATTTGGTATTTGTACATGAAGTGTGATTGGGCCCTTATATATATTTTTTAATAATTTTGTTAATAAATACATGTATCTTTTTATATACTATAGATATATTAAGCTTTTATTGTTGGCCCTCTTTTCTATTTGACTAACCTTTTCAGGTTCTGGAGGCAGGGAACCACAACATGTCGCTTGGGGGAAACACGCAGATGACCAGTCCTGCTTTGTGAGGAAGCTGCTGTCCCAGAGAAGGAAAGCCGGGAACTTCCGCCTGATCGAGCCGCTTTTCCTTTTCCTGGGACAGCACGTGCTCCCACGCTAGAGGAACCCCTCTCAGCAATAGGTTCAGGTGGGTAACCATGCTGGTCTGAATGCAGAACAATCCTGCACTGGCTTTTCCCTCCGTCGTTTTACGAAACCCACGTCGGAACAGGAATTCCCCTTGCCTCTCTCGGTTCCCAAATTCCCAAAGAAAGTGAAAGCAGCGTGCAATGCACACTCCCCGGCTCCGTTCCCAAATCTCCAGGAGTTTCCCAGCCTGGATCTGGCAACCCCACCCCCCCGTCAACTGCTGGTGGCCAGGAGAGACATGGCAACCGTAACTAACTCTGTTGCAGAGATTTGGGAATGGGCCAGAAGTGTGCTGGAAGGTCCGTATCAATTCCCAGGCATCCAGGGGCCAAATTTGGACACGAACTCCAGCACATGGGAAGAGAGGCTCGAACCTCCTTGACCTGAAATGCCCTTGGGGAGTTCCTGTTTGCCCCATTGAGGAAACTTAAGTATAGCCCATCAGTTTTCTCAGTGGAGTAAACAGGAGCTCCGCAGGGACGTTTTATGTCAAGGAAAGAGGAGAAGGGGAAGGCTTATGCCCTAAGGTTGCCAAGTCCAGCTCGGGAAACTCCTGGAGGTTTGGGGGTGGTTCTGGGGAGGGCAGACTTCGGGGAGGAGAGGCTAGGAGAGATGTGATGCCAGGGTCCGCCCTCCAAAAATGCGATTTCCTCCAGGGAGACTGATCTGTGCAGTGTGTAGATCAGTTGTTAACTCTGGGAAATCTCCAGGCCCCGCCTGGAGGCTGTCAATCACAGTCTCCTTTCCTTCTGCACCGTGGCTCCAGTGCGAATCCCACCTGGGAAGTAACTCAGAACGGAACTCCCAGCACTATGGTTGACGGGCCCTGGGGACAAACCCGTAAATGGTGCATTGTGTAGTTCGGCCCCCAGATTCACATCCTTCTCGGACCCTCTTCCTCTACACCCTCCTTCCCTTCTCGGGTTGCCGCAAATTCTAGTTTGGCATCACCTCCAAAGGCTGGCTTGTACACGCCAACTTTTCCCTTGTGTTATGTATTGGGACTGCAACATTCCAGGACTGTTCTACCAGAGACGGGCTGAGCTTGGAGCCCAAGAACAATAGCCCACCAGGACTCTGGAAGTAACCAATCAAGAAGTAATGTTATGTAAATAGCCTATTGTTGGGAGTGGGGTGTGCTTGGGTGTGGCAATTGCCTGCTGTTTAAATAGGGCTGCGGCCCTGGAGTTTAGTCTTGTTCTCGCTGGAATCCCTAATAAAGCAGAGCTGGTCACTAGACTTGGGGTCTGCTCATCCATGGAGCCCACTATTTAACACCTTGCAAACCAGAACCGGAAATCCCGGGCCAAGCAAGTTTGCAATCACTTAGACCAGGGGTCCTCCCAACCTTTCTGAGCCTGCAGGTACCTTTAGGACCCTGACACAGTGTGGTGGACACAGCCACAAAGTGGCGGCACAAGGGGACAGAGGCAGCCATGCAATGGCTGCCGGAGCTTACCTACAGTCACACAGCGGAGATGCTTGTGCTGTGGCGGCAGTCGCTACTGAAGCAACGGTTTTTTTTAAAGCATGCACATCCAATCAAATCTCCAAGAGCCAATAAGAGAAACCTTGCTAGGCAAAACCCTGACCCAGCCCCATCCGCTTTCTAAAAACAGTCGGCGTGTGCCTGGAAAGGTGTCAGTGGGCGGCACGGTGCCCACATGGGCACCATATTGGGGCTCCCCCCCCCAGACCAAGGTTAAGTCTGAAGCCGCTCACGCTTCCCTTCCTCTCCGTAAGATTGCAAAGGAAGCGGGATAGGCCATCCTCGTCCCCTTTTCAATGGGCTTTGGAAACACCAAGGCCTGGCAGGGGACAAGAGGCCTACCTGCCCGACAGCAGGAGGGACAGGCGATCGATGGCCGTCTTGCCCTCCACGGCGTAGGTCTGGTCCCTGGCCAAGGGCAGCACCCGCTCCTCGCAGCACTTGACGATCTCTTTGTACACCTGGAGGGGCACTTGGAGCGGCTGACACACTTGCTTGTAGAGCTGCTCGAAGTCCTCGGACACCGTGTCCTTCCGGAGCTGGTAGACGAGGTACGCCAGCTGGAGCGCGCAGATCAGCACCAGAAGCAGGCTCCAGGTGAAGATGTCGACTCCGCACGCGTCCAGCCACCCCCAGAGAGCCCAGCACAGGAAGCCGGCGGCCAGGAAGCCGAAGATGTAGATGGCGCCGAAGGTACCGCTGCCTCCCATGAATCCCAGGAGGAGGATGCAGCCGCCCAGGTGGTAGGCCGCTCCTTCGGAAAAGAACTTCCATTGGTCGCACAAAGTTGGGTGGAAAATGATCCGGTCCAGGAGGGTGCTGTTGGCACTCATTTTTCCCGGGCCTGTCTGCTGCGGACGTCGTGATACTGCAGTGCAGCGATAGAAACCGATTGTCGGAACGGGAACTAAACAGCGGCTCCACCTCTTCGGAAACCGTAGAGCAGCATTTTGGAAATTAGGGAGACGTTCGCACGAAACGACGCCGGGACTGAAACACCCCGCTGGAGTGGACCGAACGGCTCTCTCGGCACTCTTGCGGGGATCCCTGACCGGGCCGACTGTCTCGATCCGTGCCAGAAATCCACTGTTGGAGAGGACAAGGCCTCTTCCTTTGAGAAAACGGAGCTGGGTAGATTAGCTGCGGCCTGCTCCCTCCCCGGCCATGGGAGAAGTGGAAATAGAGCCGGTGTCAGAGCGACGGGGAGGGCACGCCAGGGGCGGAGGACGGCGAAGGCCAGGGCACTTGTGGCTGGAGATGGAATGTATAGCACGGGGCAATGGAACAACCCCAAAGAGATAACCATGTTTGGAATTGAAATCCAAGAAGCGTCGGCCGAGAGGGGAAGAGAAGCCAGGCGGGCAGTCATCACTTAACATAACTCGGAGAACAAGATTACACTCCGTATTGTTTGCACGCACGGATTCTGGTTTCGCGGCCCCCGGCTGGAGACAGCTAGCGGGGAAGGGTCTCTCTTCTATCACAAGACCTGCAGGGAGGGTAGGAAAACAAAAGGGTTGCCTCTCTCGTGAAAAGCGTGGAAGCGAGACGGGATCGTGAAGCGAGACTGTAAGGCTAGGTTTTAGGAAGTGCTTTTTTAGCCGTGGAGGCTTCCAAAGACGGCGCTGACAGGTGGGCGTTTAAAATTAGACAGGGCCCGGACTTGACTCTGGCCGTGCAGGCGAGGGTTATTATTATTTGCCGCTGCAGGCTTGATAAGCGAGGCGGGGAGGGGACGGGAGCAGGCAGCTGAGGAAGACGCTTCCACTGCAAGCCGGCGACCATTGAGCGAGTCGGAGGGCCGGCCGGAAGGGAATGGGAAGCAGAGGGCGGTGGAAACGGCCTGTGCTCGTCTTTTCCTGGGGGAGAGCCATATTGGTCTGCACGGTGTCCAAAAACAAGACTGAATCCCGTGTCATATTTTCAGATCGGTGCAAAACACCAGGCAAGCTTTGGGCTCACCGGAACTGAGCTGGCTGTTACGGAATGGAAATAGAGGCCGACTCTGGGTCATAAGAACATAAGAAGGCATATCGGATCAGGCCAATGGCCCATCCAGTCCAACACTCTGTCACACAGTGCCCAAAAATACCACATGCCATCAGGAGGTCCCCCAGTGGGGCCAGGGCACTAGAAGCCCTCCCACTGTTGACCCCCCCAAACACCAAGGATACAGAGCATCACTTGCCCCAGATCGAGAGTCCCTATCTATACCTTGTGGCTAATAGCCACTGACGGACCTCTGCTCCATATGTTTATTTAATTCCCTCTTGAAGTCGTCCATGCTTGTAGCTGCCACCACCTCCTATGGCAGTGAGTTCCATGTGTTAATCACTCTTTGGGTGAAGAGGTCCTTCCTTTTATCCATTCTAACCCAACTGCTCAGCAATTTCACGGAGTGCCCATGAGTTCTTGTATTGTGAGAAAGGGGGGAAAGTACTTCTTTCTCTGCCTGCTCTTTCCCACGCATAATCTCGTCAACTTCTGTCATGTCACCCCTCGGCCATCGTTTCTCCATACTAAAGAGCCCCAAGTGCTTTAACCTTTCTTCACAGGGAAAGGGTTCCAACCTTGGATTTTTGGAGACAGAGTTTAGGGAGGGGAGGGGCCTCAGCAGGGTGGGCGGCCATAGATCCCACTCCCCCAAAGAAGCCATTTTTCTCCAGGGGAATGGAGTCAGGAGATCCATTGTAATTCCAGGGGATCCCCAGGCCACACCTGGAGGCTGGCAACCCCAAGTGGGAAGCAGATTCTTCAGTCCATGTTCTAAATGTCTGACCAAGCAGGCAATGAGCTGAACTTGGCGGCTGGAGTGCTGAGTTCCAGCAGGTTCTCCGGGGAGCTGTATTCTGCCCATACCCTTGCTTCTTTGCTCCGGCACTAGCACCTTCTGCAACACTTTACATTCATCTCCAGCACTGTCGGTAGAGAGACTGCAAAGTGCTTCCCGTGGCTGTCAGGCTGCAAGGGAACCGTGTTTCTCATTTGGCATTTGAGTCAATTTGGGATGGACGTGGGCCCATTTCCACATTTCAGTGAAAGCACAAAGGATGAAGGCCATGGAGTGAACGCAGCTTCCCAGAGAGCCCTGACCTTGATAAACCGGCCAGCCTACCCCCGTCTCGTCAGATCTTGGAAGCTAAGCAGGGTCGGCCGTGGGTACGAATTGGAAGGGTGACCTCCAAGGAATACCAGGGCTGTGACACAGAGGCAGGCAATGGCAAACCACCTCCGAATCGTCTCTTGCCTAAAAAATACAAGTCTAGCTCACTATCTAGTGATGCATAACGCTAAAGCCGCTAGAACTTCCAGCTGCCAGACAATTTTAGGATCTCCTGGCTATACTGCACACAAGGCCATATGGTAATTATTAATTAATTATTAGCTTCCCAGAGAATGTGGGAAGGTGATGCCATGCTGGCAATAAAGTGAAGCCTGCTTGCATCTCACGAAGAAGAAGTAGAAGGAAGAAGAAGAAGAGGAGGAGGAGGAGGAGGAGGAGATTGGATTTATACCCCGCCCTTCACTACCCAAAGAGTCTCAGAGTAGTCTCCTTTCCCTTCCCCTCCCCACAACAGAAACCCTGTGAGGGAGGTGGGGCTGAGAGAGCTCCTTCAAGAAATGCTTCCGAGAGAACTTGTAAGTGACCCAAGGCCACACATGCAGCTGCGTGTGGATGAGTGGGGAATCAAATCTGGTTCTCCCAGATTAGAGCCTGTGCTTCTAACCACTACACCAGACTGACGTGTGCAAGATCATATCTTAACACTATCTGCTTTCTGTCTGTTAAATTCCTGTCTGTTAAATTCCGGCAGCCCTGAGACTTTGCAAGGCAGAAAGACGGACAAAGAGTGCCACGTATGGTTACCCACTTCAGGTTGGGAGATTTGGTGGTGGAGCCCGGGGAGGGTGGGGTTTAGGGAGAAGAGGGACCTCGGGGGAGTAGTATGCCATCGAGCAGGGGTGTCGAACTCATTTGTTATGAAGGCCGGATCTGACATAAATGAGACCTTGTTGGGCCGGGCCGTGTGTGTGTCATAAAACGTAATGCCAGGTAGCGGAGATATAAATTTTAGATAAAGGACACAAACACCAAAGGGTTTTTTTTTTAAACTTAAAACAAAAACATGTTTAAAACATTAGCGCTCTTGCAATATTTTGTTTATTGAACAGTGTCTGATAACGGACACCTCTTGCTCTGAATTACGCCATCAAAATGTCTGTGCTGTTGCAATCTTGAGCCTGCTGTTCAGGTTGTGTCTCTGTTAGCTGCAAACCTACGATGACGCAGCAGCAGCAGAACTGGAAGTAGAAGAAGAAGACAGCCAGTTCCACTGCGGGCCTGACAGAAGCCCCCTGGGGGGGCCTCATCCAGCCCCAGGGCCGGATCGCCCATTGGGCGAACTAGGCGCTCGCCTAGGGTGCGCCAGCCCACTCCCCCCCAAAAAGCGCCCCCCCGCCGCCCTAACCAGGCGCCTGCTGCCTCCGCCGCCACTAGACCCCCGCCCCCTTCCCGGCTTTCCTGGGGGCCCCACAGTCACGGAGCCCCCGGGAAAGCGGGCTGTGGGAGGGAGGCGGCGGTGCTGACCCCGCCCCTTCCCGGCTTTCCCGGGGACCCCGCAGCTGCGGAGCCCCCAGGAAAGCCGGCGCTGGGAGGGAGGGGGCGGCGGCTAGACCTCCGCCCTCTTCCCTGGCTTTCCTGAGGGCCCCGCAGCTGCGGAGCCTCCAGGAAAATCAGCGCTCCGCCGCCGCCCCCGGTTTCCAGGCCCCACCAGGAGGTTGGCATCCCCAGTGGGGGGCACCCCAGGCTGTCCTGCCTAGGGTGCCCAGACACCTGGAGCCGGCCCTGTCCAGCCCCCGGACTGCATGTTTGACACCCCTGCCATAGAGTGCACCCACCAGAGCAGCCCTTTTCTCCCCAGGACTTGATGTCTGTAGTATTTGCTTATCATTTTTGAAACGCTGCTTTAAAAATAATTCTCAGCGACTGCAGTTTCCTTATCCGTCCGCTGCATTCTTTCCGCTGCAGCATTAGAGAGATAAAAGAATGCTTGCTATCACAATATCACGTTGTGAGTTTCCTCGTTGGCAACCAAAAATTATACCATATTCAATCCCCCCCCGGTCATGACCCCAGCAGGTCACCGCCTTCTGCTGCCACCACCCTGGACTTGCGGTCCCTTGAGAAGGCCCAGGGTTATTGAACAGTCTGGTGCTTTGAAGACACCCCCCCCCCAACACACTGCCTGCCCCTCTGTGAGTTCTTATCTTAGACCTTAAAAGGGGAGAGCTGCACCCTTTTAAAGGCTCAGGCATGTCATCCTTACAGATTACAGCAGTGGCTGGTTTGCCTCTGAGCCCCAGCCGGGGAAGGGGAGGCGTTATCCCTTCCCCACAGCACCAGTTTCTCCACAGGAATCGCATTCCCTGCGCTGCTTTCACTCTAGTATGGGGAAAAAGAGGTACAGTAGAGGAGCCTGCCTTTTCCCTAGCAAGGGCTAATAGCAGCTCATACATGGGTGTGGGCGAGATTTCTGTTTGGAAGACAGCTTGGGGGAACGGGTTGAAGAAATACCCCTCCCTCGCACCACAGCCCTCCCCGGCTGCTTTCGAAGGCTCTCTTTCTCTGCTGGGTGTAGCCAGTCACGGATCTTCCGTGTAATGTGTAGTTCAGCCCTTAATCGGCCACGTGGCCCTTTCCTCTGCCCAGGAAACCCTGAGGACTGTGGGTCTGGCAGCAGGAGTAAAGGGTCTCTAGGCACTCTCCCCAGACTACGTTTTCCAGAGTTCTGGGGTGGAAGGAGGCCTTGACAGTTCAAGTGGTGGACGGCCAGTAGACGTCAAATACGAGAGAGAGAGGGAGGGAGGGAAAGAGAGAGGGAGGTCCTGGCTGTTTGGGTGAGAAACAAGTGGGTGTTTCCAAAGCCTCTGGGACTTTCCGGCAGGGACGGGACCATGCCCTCTGTTGGGGTCTGTGAGCAAAAATTCTACTTGGTGAGCTACTGGCAAGTTCTGGCGAGCATGCTACTGCATAAATTGGTTTGCTCTGCGCTCCTGAGCTCAGACAAAATGTGAGCTGAGGCCAAAACTGTGAGCTACCTACTCAGCTAGGGGAACATAGAGGACCCGTGGTTCTTTCCTTCTTCCTTTGCCACTGAGATTCATGACTGTTTCATGTCCGTATGAGAGACTATCTTGTCACCACCTGAACAAAGAATTTCCTATTCCAGGAGCTGAAGATCTGGCTGAGGAGGCAGAGGCCTCGAGCTTTGTACGTTTCCTTCAGAAGAGCGAACAGGTATTCCCACCTTGGCCTCCCTCTCCATGTATTGGAAGCTTTTAGACTGTAGGTCTCACATATACTCGTCTCCCCAAGAAGGGCTGGTAGCCTGCTGGAAGAAGGAGCCCGGAATCCGGGATAGACAGGGGTGGGCAGACCACTCAGAAACAGACCTCAGTAGTACCCGGTGGTCTGCAAGAGTTTTTTCTGGCAGGCATCCAGGGGTTCCCCTCCAGGCTCCTGTTGGGGTGGGTGGTCTTCACTCTAGCAGCTGCACCACCTCGTGGACATCATCTTGAGCCCCTGCTTGAGAGGGTTCTAGATGGAATGGTCAGGTCCTGCAAGACTAGGCACGCCAGCCTCCAGGTGGGACCTCCAGATCCCCTGGAATGACGGCTCACCTCCAGACGAGGGAGATCAGTTCCCCCTTGGAGAATATGGCTGCTTTGGAGGGTGCATTGGATCCAAGCCAGGTCCCAATTCCACTGGCCTGGGAGATCCTGCTGTGCCCAGCCTCCTTGGGGGGGGAGCCTTCAGAACACCTCAGCGGCACTCCCATCCCCCGCCCCCCTTCTCTCTCCCGTTCCCTCACAGCTCTTCAAGGAAGTCCTCAGCCCAGCGAAGGTCTCTGGCCTCTACCTCACTGCCCTCCATGGGCTTCAAGATACCAACGCCCAGAAGACCCACACCGCGGTCTGCATTGAAAAGGCCCTCCGAGCGGACCCCGCTGCGTCCTTGGGGAAGGTGAGCTACTCGGAGCATTTGCCCACAGAGAGAGGCTTTCCCCCCGCCTCTGGGGACCCCGGGGGCTCTCCTGGCCTCCTTCCCCGGGAGCGTCTTCATCTCACCGGGCATTCTGGTGACACAAGCCCCAAGCTGCCCTCAAGGGGCACTGAGGCTGCAAAGTTTCCCATTCGGCCCTTGGGACTGCCGCCACGGCAGCATCCCGAGACGAGGATCCAGAGGAAACGTCTTTCTCAACATGACCCCGTCCCTCCTTCCCCAGCAGGGCTCTTGGGCTCCCAGGAGAGCTCTTTCCCATGGATCCTCATGCCCAGGAAGCCCTTGAAGTAGTGTCAAGGGGGCCGGTAGTGCAACTTCTTTATTGATGCTTTCAATTTTAACAAAATGATCTCCCACAATACGCCGGTGACTTTTGCGGGTACTTCCCCAGGGAATAGACACGTAAATCCATGGTAAAAAACAGCCTAAAATACCATGTAGTGATACAGGTTTATAAGATTATGCATGGGACAGAGCAGGTAGAGAAAGAGGTACTTTTCTCCCTTTCTCACAGTACAAGAACTCATGGGCACTCCATGAAATTGCTGAGCAGTTGGGTTAGAACGGGTAAAAGGAAGTCCTTCTTCACTCCAAGAGTGATTAGCACATGGAACTCACTGCCACAGGAGGTGGTGGCAGCTACAAGCATGGACGGCTTCAAGAGGGAATTAGATAAGCATATGGAGGAGAGGTCCATCAGTGGCTATTAGCCACAAGGTATAGATAGGGAGCTGCGGTGGCTCAAGTGGTTAAGACGGTTAACTGCAGGCTGTAGAAGGTCAGTAGTTCAGCAGTTCGAGACCCGAGAGTGCTGCATGATGGAGTGAGCTCCTGTCTCTAGTTCCAGCTCCTGCCAACCTAGCAGTTCGAAAGAAAGAAATTGCAAGTAGATAAATAGGTAACACTTTGGTGGGAAGGTAACAGCGTTCCGTGCGCCTTGGTGTTTAGTCATGCTGGCCACATGACCACGAAAACGTCTTCGGACAGCGCTGGCTCTTTGTCTTTGAAATGGAGATGAGCACCGCAACCCTAGAGTTGGATTCGACTGGCTTTCGAGCAAGGGAACCTTTACCTTTTATAGATAGGGACTCTGGGGCAAGTGAGGCTCTGTATGCTTGGTGCTTGTGGGGGGGCATCAGTGGGAGGGCTTCTAGTGTCCTGGCCCCACTGGTGGACCTCCTGATGGCACCTGGTATTTTTGGCCACTGTGTGACAGATAAACTTTCATTAAGGAAGTTCTCACCCAATGTTCTTTAAAGTATTTATGAGAGTTGACTTTCCCATACCATAGAAAAGCCTGCCATCCCAGTAACATGTCATGGCCTTCTAGTTTCAATAGTCTTTGGTTTTCCAGTGTAATCCACTCTTTAATCCAAGCCAGCACCACTGCTCTGTAATAAAGGGCCCAATCTAGAAGTGCAAAGCCAGCCCTCTCTTTGGCATCTTGCTAAGCTTTAAGTTTTATTCTTGGTTTCTTTCCTTGTCAGATAACATGGGTCATCAATTTATCCAGTTCTTTAAAATAAGTTTGCTTTTGAATAGTCAGTATTGTTTGGAATAAAAACATCAATCTTGGTAAAATATTCATTTTAATGGTGGCTATTCTACCCATAAAAGAGATTTGAAGACTTCCATTTTTCCAGGTCTTTTAAAATTGTTTTCAACAACTTCATATAGTTATTTTCCATCAAGGAGCTACATTTATTTGTTAAGTTTATTCCAAGATATTTAATTTTCTTCTGGGTTTCAAATCCTGTTTTTTCTTGCCCAAGTAGTATTTGAGTCTTTGTCATATTCTTTGTCAGGATTTTTGTTTTATTTATATTAATTTTTAGACCTGCCACTGCTCCATATTCCTGGAACGGAGATATCAACACATTTGTAGAGTTTGAGGGGTTTTCCAAAATAAACACTTAAGTCATCAGCAAAAGCTGCTTCACCTCTTACTTTAAGACCTCTAATTTGCTCATTTGCTCTGATTACATCCTTCATAACTTCAAGAACAAAATTAAAAAATAAAAAGGTGACAGCTGACAACCTTGCTCTGTCCTTTTTTGTATTTCAGTGTTTTGTGATAAGTCTCCATTAAGTGAAATCTTAGCATATTGTTTAGTATAAATTGCTTCTATCATTTTGGGGAACTCTGTACCCCACGCATGAAAGCAACGCCTCAGAACCTGGCAATGCTCTCTTTAAGCTGTGGAGTCTTGTGAGCAAAAATTGTACTTTGTGGCATTAAAGTTGTGAGCGAGCGATTGGGCTACTGCATACATTAGTTTGCTCTGGAGCCATCCTTCCTGAGTGGAGACAAAAATCTGTGAGCTGGAGGCTGAAAAACCACGAGCCAGCTCACACTAACTCAGCTTAGAGGGAACACGGGAACCAAGTTCAATCCAGAATGAGACTGGCTCAAAGTTGCCCACGTTTGCCCTGGTCTGTTTAGGGAATTCTGCAAGGCCAGCTTTTCCATAACTGAGGGCGAAATCTAGACGGCTTCGTGGCAAGGGGGTCTCCCCACCCCTTCACTCCGTCCTCCCAGGCGTCAAGTAATAATCCATCGCCTCTGCTGCATTTCGCCCAGCCTCTCCTTCCAGGAGTAGATGCTTCTAGAAAGGCCACAGCCAGGATTCAAAGCCAACAGCTCCCTCTCGTGGTTTTTCTCTCCCTTCCTTAATCCATTGCATGGAGATTCCATTCAACTCTGGCAGCTATGGAGATGGACACACTTGTCTCCCATAGACTGGCCCAGTCATCTTTTAGAATCATTTAAAGCATGTCTTCTATTCATTTTTATTTATTTATTTATTTATTTTCATCCCGCTTTCCTGCCCAACTGGGACTCAGAGTGGCTTAGAAGAACGCCTTTCTCCCCTCCTGCATTTTCTTACAACAGCCATCCTGGGATGTAGGTCAGGCTAAGGGTATGTGATGGGCCCAAGGGGACCCAGCGAGCTTCCATGGAAGAAGCAGGGCTTCAAACGCAGGTCTCGCACGATCCTATCCCGACACTCTATCCGCTACACTGTGCCAGCTCTTATGGCAGCTAGTGCCGAATGTGAAGAAGTGCTCTCTTGTATATCCTAAACCAGTGAATTTCATGGGAAAACCTTGGAGGGAAGGGTAGAACAGGGCCTATAGGCCGGAGCGGGCCCATTCTGTCAAACCCTGTATTGCTTTACTCGGAACTGGGCCAACAATGGATAACACCTGGTTTAGAATGGTAATGTGAAAGTCCAGCCTCCAAAGCATCCATTTTCTTCAGGGGAACTGATCTCTGTAGTCTGCCGATGAGCCGTAATTCCGGGGGATCCCCGGGTCCCATCTGGAGGTTGGCATCCCTAGTCTTACAGGGTTTCAACTCTGGTTTATATGCAAGTTGGGGCTGCCTCAAATCTGTTTTCCCCTCCTCTAGTCTAGGTATACATCTGGGCAGCCTGTTGAGGGGGAAACGCGGCTCAGAGGGTGCAGGGATCTCCATTTTTATGGAAGCTGCAAGAGAGACCTGGTCTGTGAAACAGTCAACAAAGAAGGAGGCCATATGATGAGAATGTGGTGATCCCCAAGCCTTCTTCTGTGCTTCACTTTTCTCCTCTTCCCTCTCCTGTTAGGGCCTTCCTACACCGTCAGAAAACTTGTCCTGTGGCCCCATTACGGGCATGTTCCATCCACTCACAGGATTCAGGGGCTCTTCTAGTGAAGCCTATGGAGCTGTGTTATTCTTTAATCTCTTGAGCAGCACCAGTGTAGGCCCCAGGGGCTGCCAAGCCCGCCTCCAGTTTCCATTGGTGACATCTTCTGGTTTTACCATAGAGTTTCCAGCAATTCCTAGAGCTACCCCTGGTCACTTCCGGGTGGCTCTAGAAATCGCAAAGAACCCTGCAGCAAGAGCTTCCTGTAAGTAGGCAACCCTGCCCCACCCCACAACCCTGCCATCAGCCTCCAGGCACTTTTTTGTGGCCTTTGGAAGTCACCATTAAGCAGCACCTTAAAGACTAACAAAATATGTGGCAGCCGTATGAGCTTTTGTGAGTCACTGCTCACTTCTTCAGATACAGGTAGAATGGGAGTCCATCTGTCCTATTTATTGGAAGGATGAGTGATTTCAGATGATGACTGACATTAGCAGGCAAATGACAATAGCAGGTGAATGACAATAGCAGGCATGATTGGATTAGGTGAGATATGCAGAGGGGTTATAGGAGTGGAGGAATCAGCATTGGTAATGAGATAGGAAACCTTGGTCTCAGTTCAGTCCAGGTGGATGCATTGCCTTGAGCTTGATTATCGGTTGCAATTCAGGGTATAAATCCAATCTCTTCTTCACTAGGCAATATATATATTTGTGCCAGCTGTTCATCTCCAGGGCCATTATTGGGGTTTGATTTATTCATTTCTGGATACACAAGTCTGGTGCTTTCCAGTTGGACAGCATGACCCCACAGAAGGTGCTTGCTCTCCCTGTCTTGGAGAAGTCGTAAAGAAATGCCCTTTCCTCTGAGAAATGTTGAGAAGATGTGATCAAAACCCCCGCCATGTGTCAATGACTTCCTTGCCCCTGGTTCAGAGCACCTCCGTGCCATTGTGCCAAATCAAACACCAGGCTCTGTGGCTTCTGTTGACTTTCTAAGGAATTAATGCTTACCACTTCAATGGCGTTGCTGCAAGTTGTTTGTGTAAACGTTATGATAGTGTTGCATTCCCAGCTTGGTACAATAAATAGCCTTGACGGCCCTAGTGGGTTTGGCGGCATTCTCATTCACTATAATATCTCTCCCACCCCCCACAACTTGGCTGTTCCAGAGCACCTCCAGAGCTTTGCCAAGGCCTCGCAGTCCTGCTCAACCAAGTGCCAGAAGTTTCCCTCACATCTTTTTTCTTTCTGATAAGGAACAATTATGCATATTTGAATGTCTGCGCATGGTTGTAGGGGCGGGGAGGGGAAATGCCCATAGAAAACAGCATGTCAGAAACAAGTGGCGCAGGCAACTAATGCCTGCTGGTAACATCTATGAACAGCCATTACGGCTGTTCGAATCCCGCCGTGGCCAGGGTGAGTACCTGGCCCAAGTCCCAGCTCCCGTCTACTCAGTGGTTCGAAAGCTGTTAAATAACAACAAAATAGCAAGTAGATAAAATGGGTACCTGTCTTAGATGGCAGGGAGCACCCCCCTCTCCCTTGTGGGGGTTGTGGAGCGCCAGTGGCAACAAGGCGGGCGGCATGATGGCGGCAAGATGGTGAGAGCTCCAGGGGACAGTGAAAGGTGGAGCCGAGACGACGGCGCGAGGAGAGCGTGGAGGCACAGGCGCGGCGGAGTCGGAAAGACAGAGCCGGAGCCACGCCGACGCAGGAACCATGCGCCGGAGGGACCTGCGAACGCTGAGCCAAGCCGAGCCAGGATGAAAAACTGACAAGAAACTGAAAAGAACACCGCTCTCCACGGGGTGCTGGTAGGGCAGTCCCTTTCCAATCAACTATGTGGCCTTAGATAAGGATTCAAGAGTAACTGTAAACCGCTCAGAGACCCCTTCGGGGGTTCGAGCGGGATATAAGTTGAAGATATAAATAAATAAATAAATAAATAAATAAATAAATAAATAAATAAATAAATAAATAAATAAAGAAAAGGGCTGAATCCTCACAAGCATGTTTTCGGTGTCAAGGAATCTTTTCCCTACCCTGCTGCCATCTACAGAAGTCCAGTCCAGGAAAAGGATTCCTTCTGCAAATAGCAGAGCAGGGGTCCCAAGCATTCTTGAGCCTGTGGGCACCTCTGGAATTCTGACACCGCATAGTGGGAACAGCCACAAAATGGCTGCCACAGGGAGAGTTGCCAGTTCAGAGCTGGGAAATCCTTGACGATTTGGAGGGGTGGAGTTTAGGGAGGTGGGGGTCTGTTGAGGGGATGTACCTCCGTTAAGGCTGCCAGTTCTGGGTTGGGGGAGGGAGGGGGTTAAGGAGGGGAGGGACCTCAACAGGAAATCATGCCACACCCTCCAAAGCAGCCATTTTCTCAAGGGGAACTGATCTGGGTTGGCTGGGGATCAATTCTAATAGTGGGAGATCTCCAGGTGCCACCTAGAGGTTGGGGGATAATGCCATAGAGTTCACCTTCTTTCCCCATGGCCTTAAAAACCTTCCAGGCAAAATCATTGGCTCAGCTCCTGCCAATCTAAAGACCCTTGAAAGGGTTCAGTCTAAATTTCTTAGATCTCGATTTGGCATTCCTAGGAGCACTTCTAATGTAACACTCAGGCAAGAGGCTGGGCTACTCAGTGTTGAAGCAAATGTCTGGGAGCAGGCTATAACACTCTGGCTAAAAATTCATTACAACCCAAAGGGTTTGATACCTTACCTTTTAGCCTCGGACCCTTACCCTGCCTGGTCCACCCAGATTCTTAATAAGTTAAATCAGATTGGCCTTTTCCCAGAAGATCTCTTCTATGCAAGCCTATGCAAGGCAAGAACAGCTGTCGCTCAAAGGCTTCATGATATTGAATTACAAAATGAAGAAGCTTCGCAACCCAAGAACTTCAGAAATATAAAATCTTGGCCTAATTTTACTGCTGCCCCTTATTTATTTAACGCATTACCTATGAGCCCTATAGATGGGCCTTTTCCACAGCCCGTTTTAAGGCACTCCCTTCCGCTGTACTGCAAAGTAAATTCACCAGAGTTCCAATGCATGAACATAGATGCCCATGCATGGCTAATATGGAGGAATTAGTTACTCATGGCCTCCTGTTCTGCTGATTCTCTCAGGAGGAACGAGATCATCTTATACTACCCCTTCTGTCTAGATTTAGCCCTCTGCAATCCTATCTTGACTTTAGGCCAGACATCCTTTGTAAATACCTCTTAGAAGACATTCAGAGCTCAGTGACTTACGCTGTGGCAAAATTTTGTTGCTTAGCTATTAGGAAACGTAAACTTATTTTAGCTGGAAAAACTCTATGATTCTCTTATTAACATAATTTTATTTTACTGATTTTATTAATTTTCTCTTGTTAATTTTTTTTTTTTACTATTCCTTTGTTATTACTGTTTTAATCCTTCTTATATCAGAATTGTACTGTTTTACTGGCTCGTGCTGTAATGAATTAGATCGATCGATGGTTGAGAGTTCACCTTCCGGAGCAGCTATTTTCTCCAGCAGAACTGATCTCTGGCATCTGGAGATCACTTGTAGTTCCAGGAATTTCCCAGGCCCCACCTGGAGGTTGTTAAGAAGAACCAAAATACAGCTGTGATATAATTACTCAATGTAACATTGGATAAATGCTTTAAATAAATAAAGTATTCGTGCCAAAGACACATTTATGCATTATAATTTGTTTACCAAATGTACACATGGAAAGGTTATAATGGATAAATGTTTTAAATAAATAAAGTAATCATGCCATTATAATTCATCCATTATAACCTTTGCATGTATACATTTGGTAAACAATATAATTGACTATACTATACATTGTTACACTGAGTAATTATATCCCAGCTGCATTTTGGGTCTTCTTAACTGCTTTTCCCATAATCTCTTGTATATTGCTACCCACTGTGTGACCGCGGCCTAACGTGTTAAACTGGATTGAAACCTGTTTTCAAATTCCACACTGCAGTTTCAAATGCATCTTAGAGGTCTTTCAGGCTGCGGTCACACAGTCCTTTTGATCGAGTTTCGCTGCTGTTCCCTCCCACATTTAAGTTTGCTGATCAGACAGGCGAATCCGCCTCCCGCGCCAAAGCAGGCTCACTCCCACAATGCTCCCGGGTTTTCCTGCCCCTGGGAAAATCAAGTATTTTCCTGGCCTTTGCGCTTCGAATGTGCGATTTTACCCATCTGGACAGCCATCTTTTGCAATGATTGTGCTTAGGGCCGTCTGACTGCTCTGTGCGGTTTTTTTTTAAAAAAAACCTTCCAGCTTTGAGTGCTTGAGTAAACAAGCACTCATCCTGCTTGGAGAAAAGTCCTGCCCGCCGTCCCCTGGCATGGAGGCGGCATTGAAAGTTTCTGGGGGAGAAAGCTGGGGGGGGGTTGTCAGGTGAGCGGGCTTTGGCATCCGTTCCAGGAATCCCCGAAGCTGCGGTGTTAGGAGGGAGGGAGCACACCCAGCTAGCCAGCAGCATCGGGCGGAAAGGAAAACTCTTTCAAAGGTGCCTTTTTCTTTTTTTTTCATTGGTCCAATGGCTGGAAAGTTGCTGGGGGGGAGGGAAGATGGGCAGGCAGGGAAGGCGAGCTTGCAGTTCAGGGAGGGATATGTGAACATCCCAACACGGAAAAAAAAATCCAGTTTTAATTACATCGGGAACAAAGCGCAATTACTTTGCCGTGTGACCGCAGCCTCATTTGCCCTTGCTGTCATTGCTATGTTTTAACAGTAGATGGCGTCAATTACTTGTTTCTGCCAAACGTCTTTCCAAGGCATACTTAACTGCATTTTGCAGAGGAGTGAGTTGCCAATAACATGTCCTCCTTCGTTTTGTCGATCTCACACCAGACATGGCATGGGTCCTAATGAAGAGGCTCCACCACACAGTGTAATTAGCCATTCACTGTCTCCCTTTTCACATCAGATAGGTTTTTGGGAGACCTTCATTTTTGAAAGATGACCTGATATTGCCTACCAACTTCCTTCTACAAGCAGATCACTGGTGGGTGCCGGTACCCACTTCTCCCACAAAAGTTGCTGTAATCAGGAGATGAGGTTTAATTTCTGGGTGTCTCCAGGTCCTCCAGTCTGGAGGCTGACATCCATAATACTGAGAGAAAACAGATGCTTCGGATGGTGGGATTTATTGCCCCTCCCCAGACTCCACCACTACATCTGCAGGGAATTCCCTACACAGAGCCTAGGGACACGTATATTTAACGTCACAATAACAGTAGCCTTGTGAAATAACAGCTACATCCTGCTGTAAACTTTTGACCCAGCTACAGAGCTGGTCACGTGGTTCTGTTTTACATGGGTGGAAGAAAACCCTTCTCTTCAAAATATGTGACACTTCTATCTTAGTGTCTGAAGGACCTAAGTATTGTGTGCGTGCACATGAAAGCATATACTCTGAATAAAACTTTATTGGTCTTAAAGGTCCCACTGGACTCTCCCCATCCCTTCTACACCACCCAACCTTAGGTGCTGCATGGAACACACACACACACACACACACAGAGAGAGAGAGAGAGAGAGAGAGAGAGAGAGAGAGAGAGAGAGAGAGAGAGAGAGAGAGAGAGAGAGAGAGAGAGAGAGAGAGAGAGAGAGAGAGAGAGAGAGAGAGCTGTTTCTCAGCCAGCCTGCCTGGTCCGTTGGAAAAGAAAACAAACAATCCTTTCCCTTCCCACTCTGTTGGAGCCTTAGGTCGAACCTGCATTTGAATTTTAAATCAGTTGCATGCTGCTGTGACGCCATCTTTCTCTATGCTTGTCTGAATGCTGTTTGGAGAAGATTCTTTTAAAGCAGTGCGGAGGTGCAATGACAATGGAGCCGCCCCAAAAGGGCGATAAACATATGTGGACCTGTGAAAGTATGCTAGCACTGTTGAGGTGTGAAAACTTGAGGTGTGAAAACAGCTTTTTTGAAGACAGAGTCAAAAGGCGGGGACACTGGTGGGAAAGTCAAATGCAGATTTGGCCTAAGAGGCAGCGTGGACAAGTCCTCCCTGCCCAGCGAGGATTCGAGGCCGGGGGAGCTGGATCGCACCCCTCCCCAACCACATCCCATTTAATATGTAAAGGCTTGGGGGGGGCTAAGAGGGCACTGCGCCTTCCTCCTCTCCCAGCTGGGACTCTGTTTTTTAATTAAGTAGGAAATTGTGGAGAGGAACTTAAACTCTCCCTCTTTTCACATGTCCCAAAGTTCCAGAGCTTAGTTTTGTGGCAAAGATTTCCAGAAACTTCTCTTGTCCTACATTTTTTAAAAATGCCAATTTCATCTTCAGCTGGTACAGTTTTTCCACCCGCAACATTAATGACACTGTTGAATTTAGATTTTTTTTTTAAAAAACGTACTACAAGATATAAAGGTACTGAATTTAGGGAGCTGAATCTCAGTATGATTGTTTTTAACACCAAGAGTTAAGATCCAACCCAAGTGAATCGGCTATTTAGGTCGACTGTATCTGGAGAGAATTAAACGAAACCTCGCAAAACTAGGCAGCTGTAGCAACATCAACAGTAGTAGTGATTAATAATAGAAAAAAGGTGAATACTGTAGGTAGTGATCCCTCTATTATGCCACCTTCACAAGAACAAAGAGCCGCCTTCCTGGACCAGACCAAAGATCCAGAATCCTGTTCCTTCCACGGCCAGTTGCCTCTGTGAAGCTTACAAGCACAGCATGGGGGAGACATCTCTCTCCTCCCTCATATTTTCCCCCAACAGCTGCACATATAGGGAAGTGGTACTTGAAAAAAAAAAAGAGAACTGGGTACCAGCACCATTCTTGTTGTTGCTGGGCACAGCTGTTTAGTTTGTCAGAGAAGATGCAGGAGGAGTGAGTGTCAGCGGAATGAAAGGGAGAAAGCAAAAAGACCAGAAGAGGCCACCTTCTGCCTCACCTGGCAAAAGTTCATTGGCTGAAATATGATGCTGGTAACGGGTGGGGAGTAGGGGCTGCGGTGGCTCAAGCGGTTAAGACGCCGAACTGCAGACTGGAAGGTCGGTAGTTCAGCCGTTCGAGACCCGAGTGTCGCATGACGGAGTGAGCTCCCGTCTCTGGCCCCAGCTCCTGCCAACCTAGCAGTTCAAAAGCAAGAAATTGGAAGACCAGGTCCTGAAGTTGAAGCTCAAATACTTTGGCCACCAAATGAGAAGGGAGCACTCACTGGAGAAGACCCTGATGCTGGGAACAAGGGCGAAGACTTTGCAATTTCCCAGGGGGGCTGGGGCTGAGGCAGAGGCATTGCTAAGTCATTAAAAGAACTGGGACCCAATGACATCATAGGAGGAGCCAGTGACATCACAGGCCATTGTCACTATCTATGGAGGTGGAGCTATGTGGCATTTAGGGAGAGGCTCCCCAGAAAATTAGGGTGGCCTGGGAACCGCCCTAGCAATGCCCCTGGGTTGGGCTAACCCCAGGAACAGGTGCCTTCTTAGCACACTGCTTAGAAACTCCACCTTAAAATGCAGCACAGATTCTATTGCTAGGGACTCTTTTTCCACTCTGGGAACTGTCATTACAGTCCTAGAATAGCCTATCTGGGCCCAAAAACCTTATTGGAAAAACCATTCTGTATTTTCTTTGCAACTTTTTTTGGGCTGCAGTGTATTTCAACAGAGCCCCTGCAAGTCAATTGGCATTCCTGGCTCCCATTATCTCCAATGGGCCTTCAAGCCTCTCCCATTATTTCCAATGGGCAATCCTGTCATTCCTTTTAGTACATCCCAGCTGGTTGCCCCTTTGAAACTACCACAGCATTTTAAGTAACAGCAAAACAAAGAGCATGAACATAGAGTGCACATCCCTTACCAATGTTCTCTCTGAGCTGCACACAGATCAAAAGGAAATTTTAAAAGGCCTCTGATCTGCATGCTCCCCCCATCTTGTTCATGCAGGTGGGCTTACAATTTAAAAATGAAACGGAGATTGAAAAAAGAGCAGCCCACCCCGCACTGCCATGAAAACAACAACAACTGTTCTCATTCAAGGATATATAGACCTAAGTAAAATACACCACCTGGCTGTTGTGCATCCTACATGACGCAGGGTGATTCAGCAGATGCAAGCCAATGTCAGTGGTCTGCATCCACCATCTCACACAGAAGAACCAGAGCTTCCAGTTTCATTACTGGAGCTAGGGGTGCCAGCCTCCAGGTGGGACCTGGGGATTCCCCTGGAATTACAGCTCATTTGCAGACTATAAAAATTAGTTTCTCTGGAGAAAATGGATGTTCTGGAGGGTGGACTCTATGGCATTGTACCCCACTGAGGTCCCAATCCTCCCTAGGCTCCATCCCCAAATCTCCAGGAGTTTTGAACCTGTATTGGGCCACCCTTCCCCCCATCCCCCAAACGTGGACAGGGGGAACCTGGCAACCCTAACTAGGGACATTTTAACAAGGGAGGGAGGCCAGAGGTGGAAAGAAAGCAAATAGAAGGGAAGAGAGAAAGGAAAGAAAGAAAAGAAAGGGGGAGGGAGGGGAGAAATGAAAAGAAAGAAAATAGAAATCCCTCTCCAAAATTTATCCAGGAATTCAGGGAGAGTTGGTCTTGAATGTATGCATGTAAACTCTTTGAGGTTTCACCTGCCCTCCTCCCCCTCCCCCTGCACGGGCTGTGTGTGCGATTTCAGAGATTGTAAACTGCTGATTCCTGGCTTTCCTAATATCCTCTCTCTGTCAAGGGAAGGGGTGGAGCTCAACAAAGAACTCAGAAGAGTCTCCTCTTGGAGGAAATAAAGGGCTCTGGTTAAGTAGCGAACTCGGGAGTGGGAAAACAACAGCAGCGGCACAAGGCTGCAGGAAAGGTGCCCGGGCACCCAGCCTCCCAGAGATCCTCCATGGATGCCGGCCTCCCCCCTCCCGACCTCCATGCATGGCTCTGCAAGGCAAGCCTTGTGTGTGTGGGGAAACAGAAGAACAAAGGCGCAGGGCGCCCAGCTGTCCCAAGGCCAGCAATCCTCCATGGATGCCGGCCTCCCCCCATCCTCATGGCTCTCTGCAAGGCAAACCTTGCAGGGAGTGGGAGAACAGCAGCGGCATGAGGCTGCAGGAAAGGTGCCCAAGAGTCCAGCCGCCCCAAGGCAGGCAAACTTCCATGGATGCCAGCCTCCCCCCTACTTGCCCCACCTCCTGACCTCCCTGCATGGCTCTGCAAAGCAAGCCTTGCAGGGAGAGAGGAAAAAAAAACTAGAAGAACAAGAGCACAGGGTGCCCAGCCTCCCTGAGGCTGGCAATCGTCCAAGGATACCAGCCTCTCCCCCCAACCTCCTCACATGGCTCTCTGCAAGGCAAGCTTTGCAGGGAGTGGGAATACAACAGCAGCGGCACAAGGCCGCAGGAAAGGTGCTTGGGCACCCAGCCACCCCAAGGCTGGCCTCAGCCAGCCAGCCTGGGAACTCTCTCCCTAGTGCCCACCACCCCGCCCCTGAAAACATCCCCCCTACCCTCACTGGAGCCCCAGGACAGCTCCTTACCTTTCTGCGCAGGAAAGCTGAAAGCACTGAAAACATGTGCAGCCCCCAGCTCCACCAGGCCCAACTGAGGGTTTCTGGGAGCTGGGGGTGGGTGTTAGCTTTCAGGAAGCAAGCCCTGAGTTTCTTGTCACCCCACCTGAAGTCTCAGAAAGCAGAGGAAAAACCCCTCCGCTTTCAAAATGGGTTGGGGGTGGCATGGGGTGGTAGTGGCAAGGCTTGTGAGCCTGGTTGCCCGGGGGGCTCAGTCACCCCTGGAAAATTTCGGAGGTAGCCTCAGCCCTCAAGCCCCCTGAAGTTGACACCTATGGCTGGGAAAGATTGAAGGTCAAAGAAGAAAGGGATGGCAAAGGATGAGATGGTTAGACAGTGTCATCGATGCAACGAACATGAAATTGAGCAAACTTCAGAGGACAGCGGAAGACAGGAGGGCCTGGCGTAATCTGGTCCATGGGGTCGCGAAGAGTCGGACTCGACTGTGCGACGGAACAACAACAAATAGGTACCACTTTGGTGGGAAGGTAACAGCATTCCATGCACCTCGGCATCTAGTCATGCCGGCCACATGACCATGGAAATGTCTTTGGACAGCGCTGGCTCTTCGGCTTGGAAACAGAGATGAGCACCGCATCCCTAGAGTTGGATTCGACTGGCTTTCGAGCAAGGGAAACCTTTGCCTTTACCTAATGGGTGGGGAATAGTACACAGGAGTGCCATCTCCTGCTTGAAAAAAAACAAAACACAAGGGGACAGTGGGGAGGAACAATGGGCGATGATTCCACATGTTCGTGCTCAAACCGGTTTAGATGAAAGAATCCATCACAAAAGTAGTCTCAAAAAACGCAGTGCAACTGTGTAATGGGAACGCTTTGGGGACGGAATCATGAAAAACACATGTAGACTAAAAATATAAAGGCAGGGCAGAGGTGGAGTGAAGGTGGAGACTAGTGTGGAACGCAGATCCTCGAAGAGGTCCGAATGCAGAGCAAAATGCCAATGCAAAAAAGGCCTCAGAGCCAGCTTCCCTCTCCTCTTCCAGGAGAGTCCCAGCCCCCAGCCTTTATCTCGTGTGCCCGGCAGGCTATTTGCAGGGAGCCAGTATAAAGGGAGTGGCTGGCCGGCTGAGGGAGCGGGACAGAGGGTGCCCGGCCAGTCTCTGCCTGACTCGCCTGCCAGCTCCCTCTCTGAGCGCCATGGGGAAGGACTGCTCGGCTGCATGGCCCGGGCTCTGGCTCTGGCTCTTGCTCCTGCTCCCTGGGGAGGCAGCCGCCACCACCACCGCAGAACCGTAAGCTGCTTGCAGGACGAGGGGGGGGCGGTGGGAGCTTTGCTGCTCTGTTCTGCTAATTCCTCGTGGAATGCAAATCTGAGGCTTTATGAGTTGGGGAGGAACCCAAATACTTGTAGGATTCACGGCTACAGGATGTGGTGCAAACCGTTCGATCGGGTGGCTTTCAGAACGGGTGCGATAAATGCAGGGAAGAGAGACAGAGAGAGTTCTGTCCACGATTATGAGCCACAAGAATGTAAGAAATAGGGGTTGCCAACCTCCCGAGTGGGCCCTGGAGATCTCCTGGAATTAAAACGGCTCTCCCCAGGTTACAGATGTCAGTTTCCCTGGAGCAAATGGCTGCCTTGAAGAGTGGACTCTGCGGCATCACGTGGACTGAATGGCATCACATCCCCACTGGTCTTTCCTCCCCTCCCTAAAACCTGCCTTCCCCAGGCTGCAGCCCCAAACCTACAAGGATTTGGCAACCCCCAAAGGTCCCCCCTGGACCCAACCAGTGGTTCAGCACCCTATCCAACAAAAATGTGTAGGTCAGGAAAGAGGTGGAAATGCTACCACCAATGTACGTGCACACAGGTTCTCTTTAGAACATCGTGCATCAGGGGCAGAATCTCCTTTTTCGCGTGGCTCTGAAAGCAGCACGCCTATTCCTGTCCATATTTATGTCTATGGTTCTGGGAACTGCCCTGCAATTCATGTGAGAAGTTTCTGTGCTACCTTAGCCCGGGGATTCCTCTCACTGAACTCTCCATAAAATCTTCCTAATGATGGTAGCAAGACAGTAGATTGGGAGAGTCCTTTCTTTCCAAAGACTACAGATACCTGCATCTTCCCCCTTCATAGTTGTTTAAACAGGAGTGGTAGGTTTTTGAAGCACTATACGAACATGGGGATCCTATTTGGTGGTAAACGGTGCCATCAGTTCACAGCTGATTTATAGCGACCCCGTAGGGTTTTCAAGACAATAGATGTTCAGAGGTGTAGTGTAGTGAGGACCCTGGACTCTGTTGGTGGTCTCCCATCCAAATACTAAGGCAGGCACTGCTTAGCTTCTGAGATCTGACAGGACTGGGTTAGCCTTGGCCATCCAGGTCAGGGTGCGGCTGCTATTCACTAGAGACAAAAGTGGAATGAAGGTAATCTCTAAATAAAATAAAAGTTACCAGATTCCGGTTCTGGTGATCTTTATTTGCTTTTTTGTTTAAGGAAAGAAAATAACTCTGGGATTATTATCTGAATTGCTGTGTGCCATGTTAGGGTTGCCCGGTTCCTCCAGGCAACTGGAAAGGATTGGGGGGGGATGACTTACCAGTAGAAAGAAGACTGCCTAGGCCACGCCGGTATCACACAGGAAGTGACATCATCAGGCCAGTGACTTCTGGCTGACACTCTAGTATTTGGACAAAAACTCTATGGTAGAAGCCAGTTTTACCGTAGAGCTTCTGCCCAAATACCAGAGTGTTGCCTTGAAATCTCTGGCATGATGATATCACTTCCTGTTTGGTGCTGGAAACATGGCCTGGGTCTTCTTCTTTCTACTGGTAAGTTCCCCCCTCCGGAGGGCTGATTGGCAGTTGGGGGCAGAGGCTGGTGGTGGGGGACCCCTGCCTCCACTAGGGGGTCTGGCAACCCAAGTCATATACTTGTTATTAACTTACTACAGCAAAAATTGCCCACCATTCCCTAAACTGCTGATGAGAGTCTGTCTTCCTTGGCAGACAATACTTAGTGATGGTGCCTTTTCTGATCCATGCTGGGACCTCTGAGAAGATCTGCATCCATTTGAGCCACTTGAACGAGACTGTTACTTTGAGTGCCACTTTGAAATACGGAGCACAGAACAGGAGCCTGATCGAGAATGTGGTGTCAGAGAAGGACTACTTCGGGTGCATCCCATTCACGGTTAGTAGCGCCCTTTCAGCTTCAGTTCACATCTGAAATCACCTGCTAATTGGCCAAGGAAAGTCAGCATTTCCATGCAGTCACTCAATGGGGTCAACTGATCGTTTGTCCATTTATTTATTTAAATCATTTATTAGCTGCCTTTTTACCTTATAGGAACTCAAGGCAGCTTTCAATGTAAATTATAATAAAATTAAAACTGCCAACAGTCAGAAGAACTAATCAAATGCCGTCACGAATAAAACTGTCTCCAGCTACCTCCTAAAGACTGAGGGGTGGTGGTGGTGGTGCCCCTCCTGGTTAGGGTGGCAAGTGGCAGGGGATGGTGGAAGACCTGCCAAAGGCATGAGGGAGGCCCAGGTGACATTGCCGGTGACATGGCTTCCTAACTTTGGGTGTGTACAGGATGTGACGTCATCACATTGCAATCTTGGGGCAATGGCTCTGGTACCTGGACAGAAACTCAGCAGTAAAAATGGCTTCTATTATAAAGTTTTTGCCCAAATACTAGAGCATTACCTGGACATTGCCAGTGTGATGATGTCACTTCCAGTGCATGCCAGAAGTTACATTGCCATAATGATGGCGATGAAGCCTGGGCCTCCCTCCCTCTCCTGATAAGTCCCCCTGGCAGCCAGCTGATTGGTGGGGGGGGGAAGGCCTGGCAGCAGGGGACCCCTGGGGGTCTGGCAACTCTACTCCCTGGGGAGGTTGTTCCATAACCAAAACAAGATGGCCCCATAACGATCTTGTTTCATTTTTACCATACTCTGCAAGGTGGCCTGCGACAAGAACATTTTCAATTTTTTAAAAAAAAATAATTACTACGATTGACCAGTTACAATTTTGATCTCAGCTTAGATACTCCATAAAAATACTAGGGCAGAATTAATAGCACTGGGCTGCCACAGAAAACAGCAGCCCCATGTCTGAAGTACGTTAAAGACCTCTCCTGTAATTTTACGTCATGATATTGGGCACTGCCAGGTTCCTTCCACTGGCAATCAAGGTCTTATTGTATTCTAGTATCTATGAATTGTTAGCATGAGGAACATATAACATGGATAAGCACAGAACAAAATTTGAGTCCAGTGGCACCTTTACGACTAACAACATTTTGTTCCAGGTATAAAATTTCATGTGCACACACGCTTCCTCAGATACTTGTATCCGTGGAAGTTTGTGTACAAAAAAACCCCCTCATCCCTTGAATAAAACTTTGTTGGTCTTAAAGGTGCCACTGGACTCAAACTTTGTTCATTGTCGTGGCTTCTTTGCAGTCCCTCATGGGGACCACGCAGTTGCAGGCCAACCACGGAAAAGATGGCCAAACTTTCCAACAGACTAGGAGCGGCCCTCCTCCCCCCTCTGATGCTTTCCCGCCAAAACAGTCACGTGACCGGGAGGAGGGGCGCTACTCCCTCCGTTCTCTTTTTGCTGCTGTTCTCTTTTGCTGCTCCTCACCTCAGTTTTGAGGCTGAGGGGACTTTTCCCCCCTCAACGGTTTTCGTTCTAGTGAAGAAAACTGCTTTGGACCGACACAGGCACCCACCTGGATCTATGAATAAGCACACTTACGTTCAGAAGCATTTAAAGAAATTTCCTCAAGTTACCCGTTGACACTTCGGTTATACTGTTTTGCTCATAAACATAACAGCTTTCCCCGCTTAGGCTAATCAGAAGCAGTGTTCCCTCTAAGCTGAGTTAGTGTGAGCTAGCTCACAGTTTTTTAGCCTCCAACTCACACATTTTTGTCTTGGCTCAGGAAGGATGGCTCCAGGGCAAACTACTTTATGCAGTAGCCAGATCGATTGCTCAAACCTTTAATGGCAGTAGCTCACAAAGTAGAATTTTTGCTCACAAGACTCCACAGCTCTGAGGGAGCACTGGTCACGATAAGTCCGCTGCAACTTGACAGCCCTTTCCGCCAGGATCTGTCCCTGGGATCAGGAATGGAACCTGTGTGAGCTTGTAGTGCCCATGTTCAGGGGAGCAGGCTGAGGAAGGGACAGGGGCTGAGCGCTCAGGCGAGAACATTGGCCCTGTACACTGTCATTTGGTCTTATAAAATCCACTTTAGCAACTTTGCCCATAAAACAGTCATTTGAAAGGATCTAAAGCCTTGCTGCCTTCCTTCTGTTCTCTTCTCCAGGTTCCCAAATGGAACGCGTCCTCACAAGTGATCCTCCGAGTGGTGGTGAAAGGGCCGACACACACGTTCAGAAGCCAAAAAATGGTGTTGGTCCAGAACCTGGATAGCCTGGCCTTTGTCCAAACAGACAAGCCCATCTATAAGCCAGGGCAGAAAGGTAAGCAGGCGGCCCAAGCAGGGAAGTGGTGCATTTACAACTTTTTTTTTTAAATGGTCCTTTGATAAATCAGGTCCTGTGGCACAATTCCCACTTGCATCCTCCTCAGACCTGTTTCTTGATGGCCTCGCTGTTCCTTAGGTAAGGCCTGGATTCGTATCTCTGAGGATGCTTTCTAGCATCCAGAGGCAACCTAAACCAGACAGAGAATGTAGAGACACCAGAATGAGGAACCTAAGAATGTCCACACGGGTCGCTTCCTTAAATCCTCTTTTTTTTTAAAAAAAGAAAATTTATTATTGGATATGAAATAAGATATTCCATCATTTGTTTACAGTTCTCATCATATCCTTTTCACATTCAAATTTACTCCCCTCCCCTTCGGCTTCCCACGATGCTCCGCCCCCGTTAACATTTCACCCAATATTCTCATATATTCAATTTGTTCTCCATAGACAAGTCTTAAATTTCGATATCTAACTTTTAAGTTTTATTAATTAGGTAACTTATCAGATACAATCTATCTTACTAAAACACTTCTCTCATTAATAGCTATCAAAACACAACAATCTGTTTTTAACGTCCCAATTAAGCTCTAAATATTCTTTAAAGTCTTTCCAGTCAGTTATAAATTCTTCGTCTTCTGCTCCGTGAAGTTTTCTTGTTAATTTGTTCATCTCAGCCATAAAAATCATTTTTTTAATCCAGTCCCACTTGTCAGGTACCTGCTCTTGTTTCCAAAACTGAGCGTAGGTCATTCTTGCCGTCGATATGAGATACCATAACAAAGTTCTTTTTGTCATTTTAACCTCTTCTAACTTTAGTCCTAAAAGCAACATTTCTGGTTCTTTTTTCAACGTACATTTAAGAATTTTCTGAATTTCAATATGAATCTCTGTCCAAAAGGTATTTGCCTTTTCACACGTCCACCACATATGGTAAAACGAGCCCTCTTTCTTTTTACATTTCCAACATTTGTTAGACATATTCTCATTTATATTGGCAATTTTTTTTGGTGTCATATACCATCTATACATCATTTTGTAACAGTTTTCTTTGACATTAATACATGTTGATATTTTAATCGACTTTTTCCACAAACATTCCCAAGATGACATTTCTATGGGGAATTTCAGACAGATGATATAATCCGGAAGAGGAATGGTTCCCAAACGGTTTCTGGTCTGGCATTTCAGACAGAACCGTTTTAGAACCGGTTCCCTACCGGAATATATTTGTAATTTCACACAGAATCGCTTCTGTCCCGTTCAGGAAACGGGGCTGAAGCGTTTTACCTGTCAACCGCTTCCAAGTAGTCATCAGTTTCTTCTCCCGGATCTGATACGCTTTTTTCCCGCCTTTTTCGCCCGCGCGGGCGCATCTCCGCCTTTTTTTTTTCCAACGTTCGCTTTAGAGCGCTATAGCGCTATTGCGCTATAGCGCAATCGCACAATAGCATCATAGCAACCCCATTGGAATGCCTGCAGTGTTGTTTATAGCACTATAGCGCTATAGCGCTCTAAAGCGAACATTTTTTTAAAAAAAAGGCGTGACGGGAACCGGCGGGAAAACAAAGCGGTGCAATCTGAATTGCCAAACCGCTTCTGATTCGGCTCTTTTCCGGTCAGGGAAAGCCATGTGTGAAATGGCAGCCCTGTACCGGTTTACTTCAAGACGAATCAGAAACGGCTTCAAACCGACAGAGTCTCGGTAATGTGAAATTCCCTTATATCTCTATTTACATTTATAGCCCATTTCACCATCTGCTCTTTTACACTCTCATCTTTAGTATACCATTTTAACAAGATTTTATAAATTTTGGAAATCGTTTTTTTACCTTTTTCGCTCCAAATCTTTTCAATTTCATTATTTTCTTTTCTAAAACCGTATCTCATTTTATCAGTCTTAAATAGATCATAGATCTGTCTATAATTTAACCAATCATACTCAAAACCCAAATCTTCTCTAGCTCTCATCGCGACACTTTTTCCCTCAATTTTCAAAATGTCTCTGTAAGGTAACCAGTCCTTCCCTTTGTGCCTTGAAAGTGGTTTTATTACTTCTGCCGGTACAATCCACATTGGTCTTGCTTCAAAGAAGAATCTCTTATATCTCATCCAAGTCGTAAATAGTGCTCTTCTAATGAAGTGGTGCTTAAAAAGGTTGTCTACTTTGGATTTCTCGTACCATAAGTAAGCATGCCAACCATATCTTCGATCGTGTCCTTCTAATGCCAACAATTGTCTATTCTCCAAATTTATCCACTGCTCCAACCAAGTTAGGCACACTGCGTCATGGTATAATCTAAAATTAGGAAGCTGCAGGCCTCCTCTTTCTTTCGCATCACAAAGTATTTTCATTTTAATCCTGGGCTTCCTTCCCGCCCATACAAATTTGGAAATCTCTTTCTGCCATAAGTTCAGCACTTGACAGTCTTTTACAATTGGAATCGTCTGAAATAAGAATAACAAACAAGGTAAGATATTCATTTTGACTACCGATATTCTACCCAGTAAAGATAAATTCAAAGTGTTCCATTTCTTGACATCTTGCTGGATTTTACTCCAAACCTTTTCGTAGTTATTCTTATATAAGTCTATGTTCTTTGCTGTTACTTCTATTCCCAAATATTTAACTTTTTTCACCACTGCACATTGAGTCTTTTCTTGTAACTCCAACTGTTTTTCTTTTCTAAGGTTTTTACAGAGTATTTTTGTTTTGTTCTTATTAACATAAAATCCCGCCAAGTCCCCGAATTCTTTAATTCTTTCAATCAATAATGGTACATTCCTTAACGGTTCTTCAATTATAAACATCACATCGTCAGCAAAAGCCCTGTATTTATATTCAAAGTTTCCAATTGTAAGTCCTTTTATGTCATTGTCATCTTTTACTTTATTCAGCATCACTTCTAGGATCCAAATAAATAGCAGAGGGGATAACGGACATCCTTGTCTTGTACCTTTCTGTACTCTAAAATAATCCGTCAGCTCCTTATTCACATTCAGCGATGCCTTTTGTTCACAGTATACCGCCCTAATCATATTTGAGAAGGGCTGTCCAATGTCAATTTTATCCAAAAATTGAAACATAAACTCCCAATTTAAATTGTCAAAGGCTTTCTCGGCATCCAAAAATAAAAAAGCCACATCTTTTCGGGATGTTTGTCATAGTACTCAATTGCATCAATCACAATCCTTAAGTTGTCTCTAATTTGTCTATTTGGTAGAAAACCGGCTTGTTCTTCTTTAATAGCATTCTTTAAGTAAACTTTTAATCTTTCTGAAATAACTTTGGCAAATAATTTATAATCATTATTAACTAGTGAAATTGGTCTGTAATTTTTCACATCTGTTGGATCTTGTCCCTCCTTAGGGATAAGAGATATGTTGGCTTCTTTCCAAGACTCTGGTATTAGTTTAGTTCTCTGGATTTCGTTAATTAAAAGTTCCAAAATCGGGGTTAGCTCCTCCTTTATAAAATTTCACTGTAAATCCATCTGGTCCTGGAGTTTTCCCCAATTTGGCCTCTTCTATTGCATTGTATATCTCTTGTTTCTGTATTGAGCCATTAAGCATATCTTTAATATCACTGTCCATCTCGGGTAAAGTTACCTTATCCAAATACTTTTTAATCTTTGTTGGATCAATCTTCTTTTTTGGAATAATTTAGCATAATATTTGAAAAAAGCTCTTTTAATTCCATTCATACCGACAATTTCTTTGCTCTCCTCAATTATCTTGGTTATCGTCCTTCTTTCCCTCCTATTTTTTAGTTGCCAAGCTAAATATTTTCCTGGTTTATTTGCACCTTCAAAGGATTTTTGTTGCAACTTCTTAAGATTCCAGTAGAGTTCTCTATTTAACACTACTTTTAACTGTTCTTGCAGGATTTGTATTTCTTTAAGAAGCTTTTTTTTACCAGATCTTCTTTTCAACTCGTTTTCTTTTTGATGTATTTTGTCCTGTATTTCTTGCTGCTGCTTCAAATTATTTTTCTTGTCCGCTGCATTCATTGAGATCAAAACTCCTCGCATGACCGATTTATACGCATCCCACACTGTCTGTATGTTGACCTCATGGTTCAAATTCATTTGGAAAAAAATTTGTGTTTCTTTCTGCAAAGTCTCCACTAGTTTCATCTTATCTAATAAGTCTTCATTAATTCTCCAATTATATTGCTTTATCTTTTCTTTTAATATCCAAATTAATGGGTTATGGTCTGAACTGGTCTTTGGCAATATTTCTACTTTCCGAGTTTTTAATGCCATTTCATTTGACATCCAGATCATATCTATTCTTGAAAAGGATTTATGTCTATTCGAATAAAAAGTAAAGTCTTTAATTTTTGGATTCCATTTTCTCCATACATCTTCCAACTTTTCCTGCTCAATAAGTTTTCAACACCTTTAGTTGACTGTCTATCCAATTTGTTATCAACAGTACCATTAAAGTCGCCAGCAACAATTATCTGTTCATAATGCACTTGGTCCAATTCACTCAGCAAATCCTTAAAAAAATTCTCTTTAGCTCCGTTAGGAGCATACAAATTCACAACCAATGTCTTTTTTTGTAGCATATTGATCTCAACAGCCACATATCTTCCTTCTTTGTCTGTAAAAACTTGTTTCGGCTCCAACTTTTTATTTACATAAATCACCACTCCTTTATTTTTTTCCCTGCCAAAGAATAAAATTCGTCTCCCAGTTTTTTGTTTGTCAAATACTTATTGTCCTGATTTCTTATATGTGTTTCCTGCAAACAGATAATATTAGAGTTTTGCTTTTGTAACCAATGATTCACTACTTTTCTTTTGTTAGGTGAATTAAGTCCATTTACATTCCATGATAATAATTTGTAATCCATCATTGAGGCTTTTTAAATATCTCCAAATTCTTCAATATTTTCGGCTTTGAACCTGTACATATCCTCTGGTGTTTTTATCACATGTCTTTTTGAGTTGTACGTGAAGGACAGTCCTTGTGGTATTTCCCATCTGAATCTGATGTTCAATTGTTTCAACTTATCCACCAGCTTCTTATATTTCTTTCTGTCCAACAAGATAGATCTTGGGAGTTCTTTCATTATCATTATCTTTTTACCATCAATTTCCAATGGCTGAGAAAACTGCTTCTTAAATACGTCCTCTTTCATTTTCTTTGTCACAAATTGAACAATGACATCTCTTGATAAATTTTTCCTTTGAGCATAAGCAGAATTCACTCTATATATAAGATCAAAATTGTAATCCAACTCCCCTTTGTCTTCTCCCATGTATTCGGTCAACATTTCCATCACTTCAGTACGTATATCTTCACCCATTTTTTCCTCAATGCCTCTCAATCTCAACTGGTTCGACATTGCTTTGTATTCCACAACTGCCTCAAGGTTCCGATTACTCTGTCCATTCACTTCAATTTTTTCCCCCAAATCTTGTGTTTTTTGCTCTATTTCCGTTGATTTAGTCGCCAAAGCTTTAACTTGAGTACTTGTACTTTCCACTTCTTTTTTAAATTCCGCCACTTCTGCAAGTACTAATTCTCTCAAGGCCGCCACATTTTTCTCCTGAACTTCTTCAAGATGTTCCAGCTGTTTTTCCATCTTCTCATCAAATTGTTTATCCAATTGCTTGATCATAGTCTGAATTGCTTCTAACACACGTTTCTCCATCTGGTCTATTGCTGTCTGCCATTCTTTCTTGTCTTTACCAGCCATGCCTGGGCTCGTAGCTGACGCCGCTCTTTGCCGAAATTTAGGTTCCGTTGTGGAAATTTATCAGTACTGCTCAGTCAGTTTCACACTTTCCTCTCGATTCCTCCTTTTTTCGCTGTTTCTGACAATTTTTTCCCCTTAAAAACACTTTTCAAAATTTAGTCCTCCACAAAATGGCGGGCGCAATTTCTCTATGATTTTCTTGGCTAGAGTAGGCTTATTTTACACTTCCTTCTTCCGGTCCCGCTTTTAAACTGTCTCACTGGATACACTTCCGGTCACTCCAAATTCCGTCCTCCAACAATCCTCTTTAAGTACAGGTGCTGGGGGGAGTTTGAACCTGGGGCCTTCTGCCCCTGCATGCTGAACCCCCGAGCCCTGTGACACTGATTACAAAGCTGAAAAGTTACACTAATATTCTTTCTGTCTTCAGTTCTGTTTCGAGTAATCTCTCTGAATGAAGATTTCCTTCCTCTGAATGAGAAGGTAAGCGTCATCATAGCAGTGTCCAGAAACAATTCACAGAAATACTTTTTGAGCTAGTTTTTTTTTTTAATCCATGGAAATTAGAAACAGGGCCTTTTCAGTGGTGGCCCCTTGCTGTTGGTGCTTATTTCTTCCTAGCCAGGCATTCAATTAAGGGGTTGATCTATTAAAATTGTGTGCATAGTCTGCTTCTAACCTGAGAACTGTTTCATGGGACTTGTTTTTAAATTGCTAAATGTTTTGTGCAGCGTTTATGCTCTGGCTGGGTTCTCAGTGCTCTGATTTTGATAGTTTGATAATTTGGGCAATTTTTATGGTCCCTTACATTTTTATCATGATTTCTTTAAAAGCTGCCTCAGTGGGCTATGCTGCCATAGAATTCACCTTCCAAAGCAGCCATTTTCTCCTGGGGGCACTGTAGCCTGGAGATGAATGGTGATTCTGGGAGATCTCCAGGCCCCACCTGAAGGTTGGCAACCCTAACAGTAGTCCAAACACCTGCAGTCAGGTGTAGAGTGCATACTTTTGCCTCATGGCATTCTCCCCAATGGTACCTATTAATGGGGGAAACTGTGCCTCTGACTCTTTACCAAATGGAAGCGACTGTTATGCTGCTGGGGGGGAGCTGAGGGGAGCCCCCAGAACCTTTCAAGTAACTTCAGTTTATCGTTTAATAATCATCTGATTTGTCTGTTTTTCTCTTCATAGTTTCCTTTGGTTTACATCCAGGTAAGTGAGTAAATACCCTCGCCACAAGGGTGACTTCTCACTGGGGAGTGTTACAGATACAGACTGATTTCTCACAAGCTGCTGCTCCTCCCTCACGCTTCCCTCTCCCCTGATTACATTAGTCAATTTCCCAGGACTTGCTGCATGGCTGCATTTTGCCCTGCAGCTTTGCTCGATTTCCCCCACGTCTACTCAGTCCTCACAAAACAGGATCGAGTAGACATGGGGGAAATTGGGCGAAGCTGTGGTGCAAAATGCGGCTGTGCAGCAAGTCGTGGGAAATTGACTAATGTAATTGGGGGAAAGGGAAACATGAGGGCGGAGCAGCAGCTTGTGAGAAACTGGTCACAGTTTAAGTGTCTTTGTTGTTCCTGGGGGGTGTTCCAGAGGCTTTGTTCAGCATCAGGCTCTAGCCAAAGTAAGACTTCTTGAGGCCCTAACTGGACACTACAAGTGAGGGGGGTGCTACAAGGGAAGGGGAGACCCAGTTTGGTGCAGTGGTTAGAAGCGCGGACTCTAATCTGGGAGAACTGTGTTTGATTCCCCACTCCTTCTCCACTTGCAGCTGCTGGGTGTCCTTGGGTCAGTTACAAGTTTATTCAGAGCTGTTCTCTCAAGAGCAGTTCTTGGAAGAGCTCTCTCAGCCCCATGTACCTCACAGGGTGTCTGTTGTGGGGAGGGGTAGGGAAATAATATTGTAAGCTACTCTAAGACTCCTTCGGGGACTGTAGGGCGGGCTATAAATCCAATCTCCTCCTCCTTTGCAATAAGTGGGGAGGGCAATTTGGAAATCCCCCTCTCTTTCCTTTCAAGCTTTCACACACTGTCTGGGGCTGGCAAAGGCTGGTTCTCCTCCCCCTGCTGTGTCCTTTAACTGACACGCAGCAGCCTTCGGTATCCTGTCCCACTGAGAACACCCTCAGTCTTCACCTGGCTAACAGAGGCCTATTACGCATGGACAGCCAACTGCAGATTTTCCAAGCAGTAAGCCTTTAATCTTGTCTTCGGATTCTGTGCCCACCTTACATACCATTTCCCCCCCCTCTGGTGTATTTATTCTGCAGCTACAATTTTAAAAATGCTCTTTTCTAAATCAGGGTGGGGGGAGGGTGTCCAAAGGGTTTTTTTTAGAAATCACGCAAATGCCCTATCACAGCTGCACAGTAGCGTCCAGCAAGCGCCTTCCGCTTAAATCCTTGTGGTTCAGTTTTTGCAGATCCATTTTAGCATTAGTTTGTTGAACGTGTTAGTTTCATAGAAAACCCGATGAACATGTACCGTGAAAGCGAGGGAAAACACCTGTGCGTAATAGACCATTTTCTTTAAAAAAAAAATAGTTTACAGTGCCATATGTTACTGCCAACATGGGGAATTCCCTTACCTTACCCGTGGGTGGCCCAGTTTTGCTGCTTCTGTTATGCACAGATGCTGAAGCCATTTGGGCATTTGATGGGTTCTAGAATACATTGCCTCATTCTCCACACAGTCTCCAGAAGTAGCCACACACTGTATCAAAGCAAGGCGTTTGCATCAGGCAAGCCCAACAGGAGAATGGGAGAAGTGACTGATGTGTGATCAGAGCCTTAGTATTGTGAGGATGCGTTCTTAGTATTAGCAGGAGTCCACAGCCTTTTCAAACTTGTGGGCACCTTTGGAATTCTGCCACAGTTTGGACGCAATACATAAGAGAAAGCCAGGGAAACGCTGTATCTCAAAATTATGCAAAATATTAACATGAAAATTACATGTAGTAAGCAAGAACAACTTTAATAAATGCAAACAGTACAACAAGCCAACGAAGGCTCCGGATTCTTCTCTTCGTTTCGTGAATATCACTTCCTCAGAAGTAAGTATTCGTGACACAAATTTGTTGTCCTTATTTCATTTCCACAGTGTAGAAATATCAGTTTTACAATAAAAAATCTTGTACACTTTCTAAACATTCATCAAAATGATCTCATCGGGCACTAGTCAAATGTAGCAGCCGCTTCTCCATGCTAGCCAGGCATTCTGTGGAAATGAAATAAGGACAACAAATTTGTGTCAAGAATACTTACTTCTGAGGAAGCGATAGTCACGAAACGAAGAGAAGAATCTGGAGCCTTCGTTGGCTTGTTGTACTGTTTGCATTTATTAAAGTTGTTCTTGCTTGCTTTATGTAATTTTCATGTTAATATTTTGCATAATTTTGAGATATAGCGTTTCCCTGGCTTTCTTTTATGAATTGTATTGTCTTATAAGCTAGGAGGTCTCTTTTTTTGTCTTGTACAGTTTGGGCACAGACATAAAATGGATGTCACGAAATGACTGCTACGGGAGGTGGGGCCAGCCACAAAATGGCTGCTTTTGCTTACTCTGTCACACAGTGTGTATCCTTGAGCTGTGGAGGCTAGAGTTGCCAGACCCTCTGGCAGGGGTCTCCCGCTTTCGGCCGCTCCTCCCCCCCAAATTGCCCCCTCTTACTTCCGAGGAGCCGGAAATAACCGTGACATGCCTACATTACAAGGAAGTGATGTAGGCACATCAGGGACATTGGGTGGCCATGCTCTGGTTTTGGGCAAAACTATGATTTCTAGCTAATTCTACCATAGAGTTTTGCCCCCAAACCAGTGTCACCGGCTAACGTCCCTGACGTGCCTACATCACTTCCTGATTATGCGGGCCCATCACGGCCCTCCTCCCTACTCCCGGAAAGTTCCCTCCCACCCCCTGCCACTGCGTCGTTGGGACCTGGCAACCCTAGTCGAGACAGCTGCTGCCAAATGAACATTTTTTAAAAATCTGCACTGCCAAACAAATTTCCAGTGGCCAATCAGAAGCCTGGCTAGACAAAAGGCCCACCTGGACCCACCCAGTTTCCAAAAACACTTTGCAAGTGTGGGAAAGGTTTTGGGGAGCGCAACGGCCACCAATGGGCACCGGGTTGGGGAATCTTAGGAAGGTCTCTGGTATAAGCCGCGGTTAGTGCATTTCCCAGCAGACTGTATCCCAAGCAGGGCCGGCTTGAGGGTGCTCTGCACCCTAGGCGGGCACAGATGCCAACCTCCCGGTGGGACCTGGAAACACCCACCATGCTGCCCCCACCTCCTCCCCCCCAGGGGGGAAGGGGAGGGCGGGCAAGCCGCAAGCCAGGGAAGGGGTGGGGGTTTAAACCCCCACCCTTCCCTCCCAGTGCCAGCTTGCCTGGGCGCTCCGCAGCGCCGGCTTGCCTGGGCGCTCTGCAGCTGCGGGGCACCCAGGCAAGCTAGGGAAGATGCGGGGGTCTTCCCTCCCTGTGCCGGCTTCCTAAGGGGGAGGGGAGGGTGGGCAAGCTCCGCCGTTGCCTCCTGCGCCCCACTGGGGCGCTCTTCATTGGCGGCGGTGGGGAGGTGGCGGTGACAGGCGTTTTTCGCAGGGAGGCAGGGCGCAGTTTGGCGCCCCTGCGGCCGGTGTGCACTAGGTGAGTGCCTAGCTCACCTAGTGGGCGAGCTGGCCCTGTTCCCAAGGTTAAGGAGATTTACTACCTCAAACATAAAAAGACCTTGAGTACGCCCTGTCCTTTTTAATTCAGGCTGTCCGGGGGCCACAGAAGACTTAGTAAAACAGCCGTACCAGAAAACCAAATGTTTATGTTAACTAAGGTGCAGAAGTATGCCAAGGAAGCTTTGTGTCCCCCTCCCAATCAATTAATCCAATATCTCAATATCCAATTAATTCTTCAGGAAAAGAGCGCCTTTGTTCTGCTGCAGTCTCCAAAACATTCCAGCCCATCCTTCATCAGCTTGCCAACGGGGACTGCTCAGACTTCTCCGTTCTATCCCATTTTATGCAGGGCTGTGAAGCCATTAGGATTCTGCCTGTGTAGAATCACAAAACATTGTAGCTTTCAGAAATGGGTGGGTGGCGCAAGCCCTGGGCGTGCTTGAGAGTCCCTCTGGTGACTTGCCAAAGGTAACTTGTAAAAAATATTGACTAACCCATGGCGGCCAACATGATGCAAGGCTGGCTGGATGGCAGGAGTCCGTCCTCATAAGCAGTTCAGGGCTGAGGCCTGAAAAATCTGATATTCCGGAAACTTCCCATTACTTCGGTCCTCCGTATGCGGTCTCACCAGCACTGGATCTCCTTCCCAACAACGGCCCTGTGGTTCACATGAGGATTCACATCTCTGGTGCTGAGACAGACCTTAAGTGGAGTCTCTCCGTGGCAGATAGATTATCTAGAGCAAACAGGCTTTTGGTGTGATGCACTGGAGGTAAAAAGGGACAGAGAAGGAAAAGGCTCTAAACATTGACTTTGAGATGTGAAGGGCTCGGGAAGGCTATTAGGGAGGGGTTGTTCTTTTCCCTATATTGATTAATGGACTTATTGAAATGGTTTTGAACTTTGAGTGGAGCGGGGCCATGTTGGGGGGGTCGACTGTTGGATCACCGTACTGTTTGAGCTGGCAGCTGTCCTTCATTCCCGCCCTCCATTCTGGCTGTCCATTTCAGGACCCCAAAAGGAACCGCTTGATCCAGTGGAATGACGTGCAGCTCCAGAACGGCCTCACCCAGCTCTCCTTCCCGCTCACTTCTGAGCCTACCCTAAGTCTCTACAAGGTGGTGGCACAGAAGGCCTCCGGGAACAACGTGGAGCACACATTCAGTGTAGAAGAATATGGTAGGATATGCCCCTCTTGACCCAGGGAAACTGCAGCAGAAGAAGGCCAATGTGCAGAAATACCTGTTGATGCTCTGGTTGATATTCAGCTCTTCTCTTTCTCTTCCACGTCTCTTTCCCATAATTTCTGTAATGTGTTTTCAGCCAACTCCAGGGGGAAATGCAATTGCTTGTATTAGCATCCATCATAGTTCCTGAGGAGCTGGCAGGAAAACACTAGACAGATTATGGGAGAGACATTTGGGACTCAAAGAAGTCCCATTCATCCTTTTGGAAGGAAGGAAGGAAGGAAGGAAGGAAGGAAGGAAGGAAGGAAGGAAGGAAGGAAGGAAGGAAGGAAGGAAGGAAGGAAGGAAGGAAGGAAGGAAGGAAACTTTTGACCAAAAAAGATGACTGGATCAGATGAGGAACAGATAAAATTGTGGTACATATTCAGGGAAACAAAGGTGGCTCTTCTTGAACTCCAGCTGGAGGGAACAGATCCCCATTTTGGAGATTTTCCCAATTTAGAACGCTCCTTGCCTGGAAAAAAGTAGTGCATGATATGCAAACTTCTACATTATTCCTCTTCCTAATGTGGTGATTTCCTAAATGCTGGGATGTATTTGCATATAAGCAAACATTTGAAAAAATGCAATCCCCCCCCCAAAAAGTGAAATGCTAACGCCTCAGGGGGAACTGACCATATGATTATACCGAAAGCACTGTGTGCTTATTTTTACTTTTCTTTTGTCTGAGAAAATTTGCAGACCCCTTCTCCAGACCTGCTGAGGCAAACGGCGGTAAAAACAATTAAAAAATCATACCACCAAGAATAGAAATAAAAGAATTCCGGTCAATAGAATAAATCAAAGAAAGTCTATCAAAATATGCCAATAGAAACAGGCAATAAAATCTAGGCTGGGTATAAGAGCGGAGCGGAGCTTAGGCTGGCAGAAGTGATTAACTTGCAGCAGCTGAGAACTGTCGTCTAAAGTGGCTATCAGCTTGCAATTTAGAGATCTGTCCCGGTCACAGCTTTCTATTGGCTAAATGGCTTTTCTTTCTGCAATGAGACCTTCAGCCCCACCAGAAAAATAATCTGCCCCACAAACCACAAAATCCTGGCTACGGACCTGGGTCTGGAGCTGCTCTAAAGCCGTGTTAGTGTCCCAATCAGCCCCAGAGCAGGAGGAGGCCGGAGGAGAGCAGGGGGGAGGTGAGAAGGGCTGTGGATCCAGAGACTGTGCCTTCACCTGTGTGAGCAGGACAGATAGTCTTGCAACATGGAGCAGAGTCTTGCTTGTCCAGCCTTGGCCGAATGTAGACCTCAGCCTCACAAGCGCCCTCACCGTGCAGAGTTCTCGCCTCACAGCACAGAGTTCTCGGCTCACAGCTCGGCGCAGGTTGCAAAGGCTGGTTCGTTTTGAGGGTGCAGGCTTTTGCCTTGGAGAGACAGACCTCACAGCGCCCTTTCCTTTCCAGACCACCTTGAAATACAACGTGCATCCCCGCCACGAGGGTGAACCTTTCACACTGGAGGTGCACACGGTTCCTGAGGTCTGCGAGGGACCCAAAGCCCACAGGGTTTTTGATGTGGCTATAAATGTCAGGTAACTGCATCCAACGCTACGCCTGGGCAGGTGCCTAGGCTGGTTTGCGGCTGAATGACCACCACCCATCCTTTGTTGAGGAAATCTGCACAGTGCTTTGCTGAATTATCAGCAAACCTTTTAGAGAAGCTAAAGCATTCAAGGATGGTACAGTGGCTAGACTTGGGTAACAACCACAGGTGATGCTGCGTGTCTTCTGAACAGAATTCCCTGAGGGATTTTTCCTTTAGAAATCATACACATGGGGCCTGGATTTGACTGCTGATGGGGGGAGGTGGCATTCCCCACCCTGTGCTGTTTTCCTGACCTGAAACAGTCCTAAGGGAGGTAGCCACCAATAGTAGCTCCTTGGTGCTGTTTCGGGGCAGGAAAAGAGCCCGGGAAGGAAGGCTTAAGATCCCGGTTGTGCCTCCACACGCCTGGGTTTTCAGGGAAAAACAAAACATTGGGAGCTGTATTTGTGGAACTCCCACTGTACTTGAACCTTTGGAGCAGAGAGATCCAGCTGCAACTCGCCTCCCCGCCAAGGGTGGTCGTGGGCCAGTCAGCTTCTCGCAGCCTGTTCTTGCCCAGGGTTAAAGAGAGCTATGCCCTCCTCTGACCCAAGAGCCCACCGAACGTCCATCTCTTGCCTTTTGCCAAGAGGAGGCAGTCGGAGGGAAGGGGGGAAAGGAAGGAGAGCAAAGAGCCGCTCAGTCTCCAGTTTCTTGAGGTGCGGGGGGAATGGTGTGCTGGTGTGCTGGGCCGTGAGGCTCTCCAGCAATGGGAGATGTCCCCCCTCCACCCACACACGGTCCTTCCCCTCTCACAGGGGGATGGTTTCGTACAACAAAGGGCCAGATTTCCCGTGTGCTACAGTGGCAGCAGAAGGAGGGTTGTCCTGCCACTTGGCTCCCCCTCCCACTGTTTCTTTTATCAGGCAGGAACCAACCTGCCCCAGTCGGGTGCCCCCATGTTCAGCCAGAGCATCAGCCGCATCTGCTGCTCATCCGGCAGGTTGCAGTGTCGAGTCCTACCTCGCCTGAGGTCTCATCCTGCCCCAGGGGTACTTCTGTTTTTAAAACCACCCTGCAAGACATGAGCTCATCTCCTCAGGTTCTCTCAGGCAACCGGAATACCATTCCAGAGCTCACCTCCTCAGGTCCTCTCAGGCAACCAGGAACTGAGCACCAATCTAGAGCTCACCTCCCTCAGGTTCTCTGGAGGGCATGGCTTCCACCAGCCCCCCTGGCACTCCAGGCACTTCTGTTTCACTGTAGCTCTTGCAACCATCTCCACAGGCCCCCGGCTGGCTCCCTCTCAGCCACAGCCCTTTCCTTGCTGCTTCCACATGAAAATGTCTGACTTACTTTTCCAGTCTCAGGTAGTTTCCTGCTCTACCCTGTGGATTGCCTTTTTTTTCCCTCCTGCCCCGTCAAGGTGGTGTCTTTTGTGATGAAGGAACCCTACTGAGGCAGACACCCTGAGACCCTGTACAGGGCAATTCTCCACCGGGCATATTTTCCTCAGAATCAGGACTCGGTAATATTATAAAAAGGAAACTCTCCCTCACAGGATCAGCCCCCTGCAGTCATGGGTTGATGACTGCAGAGGCCCCCTGGCCCTTCCAGAGAACAAGACTCTCTCTTCCCACCCTGTTGTATACTGATATGAACTCGTTAGTGCTAGCGAGACCACGTGGTCAAGCACATCTTCGGGTGTGCGAACAATAGCCGGTTCGGATCCTAGGGCGGACCAATAGGATTGCCCGGATCCTAGAGTAGACCTGTGATGGACTCCTCCACTGTAAGTAGCCTATCACTGCGTGTGAGGTGTGGGGTACTGCAGAGATATAAGCAAGGCTCGGACCTTGCTAGTTCGTCTTTTAGTTTCACTATCTAATAAAGCATGAGCTGATCACTATCCAAGGCGTCTGAACTCAGTACTTTATACACCCCAAACGGATTCCAATCCATGCAGTCGTACTCTACAGGGAAACCGGCAGTGTTCCCTGTCTTTTCCTGTCATGGAGGACAAGTCCTTGCGCCTGGGTCTCCTTCCATAAACAGGCCACACCAGGGATCCACCATCCTCATTCTGTAAGAGCAGGTGACACCAACACCAGGTGAGCGAGAGAGCTGTCAGTCTCCTCCTCCTCCCAGCTTGTGGTACAGGAGAAAGGACAGGTGCGAGTTTAACAACCTGGATAAGGCCCTTTTTCTTCCAGGAAAATGAGATCTCCATTGCTGCACAGAGTCAACCTGCATCCCAGGGCAATCCCCCCCCATTAAGATCTCTTCCTTGTGAGAATCCCTTTATCCCAGAGAAAGGAGAAACACTGGCAGCTGCTCCCCTGCAGAATAGCACAGAGGAACTCTGGTTGCTGTACGAGTTCAAGGCAGAGAGGGGAAAGCTTCTTAGAGCAGGGGTCCCTAGCATGGTACCCAGGGGTGTCCTGGCACCCTGGCACCCGCCAAGTGTTTTCAGAAAGGAGGTGGGGCTTTTGCCCAGGAGGGCTTCTGACTGGCCACTGGAGATCTAATTGGTTGTGCAGTTTTTTAAAAAGTTTCTTCAGCAGCAGCAGCCGCTGTCGCCACAAGCAAAAGAATCTTTACTCTGTTACTCTATGTGCGTGTGCACGTGCAAGAAAATATTTTTAAACCATGTGTTCATTTTGAAAGGCATCCTGTTAAGCAGAGCTTCTGGCTGAAATGCTGAAGAGCTCCTGTCAGAGTCATGCACGGCCTTGGTCCCTGACATTTTCTGGTTGGCTCCACCTTCTGCGGCAGCCCTTTGCCTCCAGTGGCAGCCATTTTGTGGTTGCACCCACCACTCTGGGTCAGAGTTCGAAAGGCGCTTGCAGGCTGGGGACCCCCTCAGAGGACAACAGGCCCTTCTCCATATTTCCCCAGAGAAAGTCGTGGTCTGAACATAAGCCCTCCAAAGACAATTCCTAGAGACAGAGAGCTCTTAGCACAACATTGCCTGTCCCACAGGAAATCTTCCTCAGTGAGCTTTGGAGGTGTTCCCAAACACTGCGCAGGTGGTGCCCTTTCCCTGGTTATTTCAAGCAATCCTGGATAATGCAACTAGTCCACTAGCCCTTTCCCTGGTTATTTCAAGCAATCCTGGATAATGCAACTAGTCCACTAGTAGAGTTTAGTTGGCAGTGATTTGCCCATAGCAACACCTCCACAAACCTCATCTTCAAGCAGGGACTGGGAAGCCCCCCCACCCTCTCTTGTCGTGTCGCAAACAGGACTTGGTGGTCAGGCAGGGGTGAAGGATATTGGCTTTTTTGAGTTCAGGGATGTGAAATGGCTTCTTTTCCTCTTTGCCTCTCAGTTACACTGGCAAGCGCCCAGTCTCTAACATGGCCATCGTTGATGTGAAGATGCTGTCCGGATTCATTCCAGTGAAATCATCCGTGAGAAAGGTGAGCCCTCCGTGCCTGTCCTCAGACCCCCTTTCTCCTGGGAACGGGGCCATAAGAAGAACACCCTTTCTTCCCGGATCAGACCAGAAGTCCGTCTAGTGCAGTATTTGGTTGGCAGCAACAGCCAGTGGGATAGTTCCGGAAGGTCTGAAGGCCGGAAGCTGCCTGATACTGCATCAGACCCTTGCCCCCCCCTTCCCCCAGGTCAGTGTCGCCTACTCAGACGGGCAGCAGCTCTCCAGGATTTCCAGCCGAGGTCTTTGACATCAGCTACTACCTGCAAACAGAGCTGGGAAATGACAGGCACGCCCTCTGGCGCTCAGCAGCCGTACATCCAAGATCTGCTGTTCTCTTAGCTATGGCCCTTTCCGCACCCGTATTTTGCCTCGGTTTCTGAGCGCATCCTGTTCCTCCGTTCCGTGTAGATCTTTCGACCCGTGTAGTGCAGATGTGGCCAAACTTGCTTAATGTAAGAGCCACACGGAATAAATATCAGATGCTTGAGAGCCACAAGTCATGAACAAATATCACACACACATTTTTATTGAAAAATAGGCACATTTGCTTTTTAGTAACATTAGATGGGACTGCCAAAAATAAAAACAAAAGGGGGAAAACAGATATTGATAATGATATTTATTTGTCCAATTATATTTATTTGTTTGCTAACGATATTTATTTGTCTAAGAGAGAGAAAGAAGAAGAGAGAGGTGGAAAGAAAGAAGGGAGGAGGTGGAAAGAAAGAACGGAGGAGGTGGAAAGAAAGAAGGGAGGAGGTGGAAAGAAAGAACGGAGGAGGTGGAAAGAAAGAGAGAGAAACAAAGCAAATAGGTGGGGGAGTGAGGGGGAGGGATGAAGGAAGAAAGACAGACAGAAAGAGAGAGAGCAAATAGATGGGAAGCCTCATGGGAGCTGCACAATATGTGTGAAAGAGCCACAATGTGGCTCCCGAGTCACAGTTTGGCCACCCATGATGTAGTGGGACCATCACGGGAAAATCCCTCCAGAAATTTGGGGTTTTTTTAAAGCCAGCTAAGCAACTGGCCCTCATCACATGCTGTGGCAACAAGCAGCATCTGCCGGCCTCCCAGTTCATTTGCTAAGCTCTTCTTTCCCTCACCTCAAAGGATACTCTTCTGTCCCACGAGGTTTCAGGCGACTGAGGGGCCAGCGGCCTCGGAGCAGTGCTTTGTAATAACGCAGCCCTCTCCATTTCTCCACCCCCACCCCCCCAGCTAGAAACACAAAATCAGGTCAAGCGGACAGAAGTGAACACCAATCATGTCCTGCTGTATTTGGAACAGGTGAGTGGGGGCTGAGGGAGCGGCAGAGAGACTCACCCCATTGGCTGCAGGGAGGGGTTAGGGTGCTCCTCTTCTCACCCCCCTGGAGCTTGGAAACTGCACTGGTGGAACAGCAATATATTGTACACCTCTGGTGTAATGGTTAGGAGCGTGGGCTCTAATCTGGGAGAACCAGGTTTGATTCCCCAGTCTTCCACATGCAGCTGCTGGTGTGACCCTGGGTCAGTCATAAGTTCTTTCAGAGCTGTTCTCTCGAGGGCAGTTCGCAAAAGAGCTCTCTCAGCCCCACCTACCTCACAGGGTGCCTGTCGTGGGAGGGGAAGGGAAACAGATTGTAAGCTGCTGAGACTCCTTTGGGTAGTGAAGGACAGGGTATAAATCCCTCCTCCTCCTCTTCTTCTTCTCCTCACATTGCCGTGTAAGCCTTGTCATTTTTCAGAAGGGGCCCTGCCGTACTCTCTTGGTGTCTTCATACCCCTGAAAGGAAAACCTGCCACTCTCTCCCTTCTCTCTCACTGTGCGTGGAAGGTGGAAGGAGAGTGAATTCTCCTCGTCCCCCTTCCTCACTCCGGATTTCCTGTGGCGGGAGGGAGGAGTCCAAGTTCCATCTGCTTTGTCCCGCGTTGGCCGTTCAGGACTCCTGGGAGGAGGGACGGGCAGGATGCTGCAAGCAATGCCCTCTCGGCCCAAGAGCGGCAGGGGGGCTTGCCCGGGAGTGGGCGTGGCCAGTCTCTGCTGGCTAGGGGTGTGGGATTAGTGTGGGGAGGGTGCTTCGCTGTGTGCCCTTGCCGGAGCACCGGGAGGAGAAGGATGCTGGAATTGACGCAGGTGTATAGAAAGGCCCAGTTTAGGGGAAGAATGTGACCTTCCACAGCCCACTGAGGAGCAGAAAGCCATGCGGATCTCCTCCATCCCCCTCTGAAGCCAGGCAGTGGCTGGCTGCCTCGGAGTCTCTGCGAGGGAACTGCCCAGTCTCTCACCACAGGCCCAATTCCCCTGGGACTCGAAGCAGTGCTTGCCCAGGTGTGCTCTTGGGAGGGCTTGCACGGGGGAGGGGGGGCAGATCTCTGTTGGCAGGATCAGGCCTAAAGTCAGCCCGACTGCTTCCTCAGGTGGGCAACGTGACCCAGAGCTACTCCTTCATGGTGGAGCAGGACGTGCCGGTTCAGGACCTGAAGCCTGCCCTGGTGAAAGTCTACGATTACTACGAAACAGGTGAGAAAGAGACTCAAGTCTTGCAACCTGGTTGGGTGTGTTTCTGTCTTTTTTAAGTGATATCATGCTTCCGGATACCTCTCCAAGCAGCTTATAAACAATTCAAGCCTGCCAACATAACCGTATGCAAACCTTCTCGAACAAATCCTTATCAGCAATATAGAACTGACACCAATGCAGAAAGTTGGAGATGGCAGGTTACAATAACCCACTCCCCTGCCCTGACTGTCATTTCCGTTTTTTTCTCCTCCTGATGAGTTTGCCGTGGCTGAGTACAGCGCCCCCTGCAGTACAGGTAGAGTATGAACACCGGTCGTCCCTCGCAGGATGTCCCAACTGTGCTCTTTGCTTCAGTTCCTTCTCTCCAGTTTACTGTCCCTCCTGTGGACCTTACTCAGCAAAGCTCTGGGGCACCCCTGTTTCCTGAGGACACTCTCCCACCTGAGGGTAGACCAGAAGCTTTAGAAAAAGAGGCGTGCTGCCCCCTGTGCCCTAAAGAACAGCAATGCATTTCAGAGAGACCATCACCTTTGACAATTCAGCCCGCCCTCACAAGCCCTGCCAGAGCAAGACCGGCTGCCCACCGTGACGTGTGAAAGCCATTTGCGAGAGCTGGCCTCCACGTCAAACTTACAAGAAAAGTTGCCTTGGTTTCACTTTGTTTTTTGTGTTTTTTTTTAAAAAAAGGTTACATGAATTGCTCCTTAAAACTACCAGAATCTAGAACTGAGCATAGACAGCAGGGGATTGCTATTAGACATCAGTATTTATTTCCTTTGAAGCTGGGATGTCCAGTTCCACTGGTCCCTGGGTCCACCCTGACTGTGTAGTTAGGACTATGAATGCTACTCTGGGAGAACCGGGTTTGATTCCCCACTCCTCCACATGCAGCTGCTGGAGTGACCTTGGGTCAGTCACAGTTCTCTCAGAGCTGTTCTCTCAAGAGCAGTTCTTGAGCTCTCTCAGCCCCACCTGCCTCACAGGGTATCTGTTGTGGGGAGAGGAAAGGAAGGAGATTGTCAGCCACTCTGAGACTCTGAGTGAAGACCGGAATATAAATCCAACTCCTCTTCTCCTTTCCTTTCTGCTTTTGAGAGCAGAGGTGAAAAGTCCCTGAATCGTGCACCAGAAGGCAGGAGTCCGCCTACCTCAGAGGGCAGATTTGGGGGGACCAAATAAGAGCAGCTAATTGCCAGTCAGATCATCCATTGCTAATGTTTTGCAAACCTTTTGGGGGGGGGAGCCTTTTGAGATTTTTCTCCCTCAAGCATCAAACTGTTTGGGCCCTTCTCTGGCTGAATGGCTGGCTGGCATATCAATGTTTTTACGCCACAGGTGAGATTAAACAGAAGAGCGAGTGAAGAACGAAGAGGTGTGAAGAGGATCTCTGTTCCGGTTCCTGCCTGAGGTTGTCCTCCGTTGGATGGGGGGGCCCCCTGTCAAAACAGCACCGAAGAGGAAAGCCCCCCTCCCTAGAGGCCTTCTGGTTGCCCCCCCCCACATAAACTGATGGTTGTGTGCCTCAGCCACTTGTGGCTTTACCCAGAAGAGCCGCCCGAATGGCTGTGGAAAAGCAGAATGGACACCCGAGAAGGGTCTGCATGAACCCCCCTGACCCTGCCTCTTAAAGCAATGCACCCTTTCTCATTCGGAGGCCAGAATATCCGTCATCTCCCTCTGCTGGCTGAAATAAAAAAATGTTTCCTGTTCTACAGCTGTAGCTCAAGTGTCTTTCTACGTAATATTTAGGGAAATACAGTCCGCAGCATTTTGTTTCGTTTCCTGGCCAAATGCAGAGTTTGAACTGATCTGCAAGGTGGAGTCCCTCATGTTAGCCAGAGGGCCCCCGTCAGAGACCTGTAGTCCTCTGCAGATGTGCGCGTCTATACTTTCAATGACGAAGCAGCGCTGGGAAGACGTTGAGCCTGGAAATAAGACAGCTAGGAGGCAGGGCTCCCTCTAAGCTGCGGAGTCTTGTGTGCAAAAACTCTACTTTGTGAGCGACTGGCATGAAAGCTGTGAGCGAGCGATTTGGCCACTGCATAAATGAGTTGGCTCTGGAGCCATCCCTTCCTGAGCGAAGGCAAAAATGTGTGAGCCGGAGGCTGTGAGCTGGCTCACACTGGCTAGGAGATAAAAGATCTGTGGGGGGGAAGGGGGAAAGCACCATCCGGAGGCAGTGTCAGCCGCCTCCCTCCCATCAGCCACTTCTTCCCAGGGAAGCCCCCCGCCCCACCAATGATTGAAAGTTGTTCCCCAGCAATCCCCAGTCTAAGAGAAAGGCTCTTTTCCGCAATGCCTGCTTCAGCTCTCAGGCATACTTAAATACATTGAAATGAATGGACGTGCACCAAACGCTCTCAGGTCATGGCTAGAATGTCCTAATGTTGCCGCCTTCTGTACACAGATTCACACGTGAAGCTGCCTCATATCGAATCAAACCATCATTTTCGTTTCATTTCATTTCATTGGCCTTCCAGCCTGCTCTTTCCTGTGACTAGGCTCAGAGCTGGTAACAACAACCAATAAAAACATTTAGCAATTTGAAACAAGTATATACATACAATCAGGGCTCTTTTTGTAGCAGGAACTCCTTTGCGTATTAGGCAACACACCCCTAATGTAGCCAATCCTCCAAGAGCTTACAGACTTCTTCCTACAGGGGCTACTGTAAGCTCTTGGAGGATTGGCTACATTAGGGGTGTGTCGCCTAATATGCAAAGGAGTTCCTGCTACAAAAGAGCCCTGCATACAATAAATACGATAATAAAGCTAAAGGTAAAGATTTCCCTTGCTCGAAAGCCAGTTGAATCCGACTCTAAGGGGTGGTGCTCATCTCCGTTTCCAAGCCGAAGAGCCAGTGCTGTCCGAAGACGTTTCCATGGTCGTGTGGCCAACATGACTAAATGCCAAGGTGCACGGAATGCTGTTACCTTCCCACCAAAGCGGTACCTATTTATCCACATGCAATGTTTTGCTTTTGAACTGCTAGGTTGGCAGGAGCTGGCTACCGACCTTCCAGCCTGCAGCTCAGTGTCTTAACTTCTGAGTCACCGCGGTATATGATAATAATTCATAATAAATACAGAGCAGCAATACAATTAAAAGATGGCAGCAATACAATTAAAAGAGGGAAGAATGGAGAGAAGGAGGAGGCCAGTCCATTATTATGGTACCCATCACTGCCCTCAGCTATAAGCCTGATGGAAGAACTCTGTTTTACAGGCCCTGCAGAGCTGTATTGGGTCCCACAGGGCCCGGATCTCAGCCGGAAGAGCGTTCCACCATGCAGGGTCCCACAGGGCCAAGAAGGCCCTGGCTCTGGTTGAGGACAGTCGGGATACTCTTCGGGCCGGGGATCGCCAGCGGACTTTGATCGCTAGAGCATGACGCTCTTTGGGGGTTATACCGGGGGAGGCGGTCCCACAGGTATGCTGGTCTTTAGGGCTTTAACGGTCAGTGCCAAATCCCTGAACCTGGTCGAGTCCACAGTCTGGAGCCAATGCAGCTGGAAGAGCTCTGGTTGAATATGCGCTCTCAAGGACATTCATGTTAGAACCCACACAGACGCATTCTGGGCTAGTTGCAATTTCTGGGTCAGTCTCAGGGTGTTATGTATTGGGACTGAATCATCCCTGACTGGATCACCCTAGAGACTGGCTGAGCTTGGAGCACAAGAACAATAGCCGACCAGGACTCAAGTAGTAATGTTTTGTAAATAGACTATCATGAGGAATGTGTGTATGTGTGTGTGTGTGGGTGTTTTGCATGCATATAAGCAGGGCTCCAGTCCTGCTAGAGTTGTCTTAGAGTTAAGCTGAAATCACTAAGGAACTATGAGCTGATCACTATACGCCTCTCGAGCCCAGTATATTTCACAGGGGTAGCCCAATCCCCTCAAGGTCAGCATTTTCTATCTGATATCTACCTGATAGCACTTGAGAAATAGGCCATCCTAGATGGGTTATTATGTGTGCCACAAGGGTTCTGATGGGACCCTAGAAAATATGCAGCCCTCTTAAGATTTTTTGTGCTCACAAAGAGAAATTATTGCGCCTTATGTCCTTTATATATACATCACGGTCCTTGAAAAAGATTGTATCCGAAACGGGTAAATTACTAGAGTCCCCTGGGACTAGTGACGGTGATACTGACAAAGTGCTGTCTGAATATTTGAACAGAATGTAAACCGGCACTTTGATGTTTTGTTTGGGTGAGACCTATTTTTGATCATATTTGACACCGATATTTATAGAACTGTATAGAAAAAATAAATAAAAACAAAAGGCACAAAACTGATTGACCTGGAACATACATCTGTCATCAGGCACAAGGCTCTATCCTTCAGGGGAGGCTCGACGGTCTCCCGGAATTGTAACTCATCATCTCCAGAGCACCCGGATCAGGTCCCCTGGAAGAAGTGGTGGCTTAAAAAGGGAGAGGGGAGGCCGGCATATGGCATGATATCCCACTGTGTTCCCTCCTCGCCACAAGCCCCGCTCTCACCATGCTCCACCCTCAAATCTCCAGGAACCCCCCGACTCAGAGTTGGCAACCCGAATTCGGCAATGCAATGGGTCTCTCTCTCACACACACTGGGCCCCAGGGTGGATGTATTAATTAACCCCTGGCTCTCTAGCTAGACAGCTACTGTGAGGACTTGGATGAGGTTCCCCAACTGAAGACTGGGTCAATTTGGAGGAAGGCCCGGCGTGGCCAGTGGGGCACACTGCAAGGGTGATTTCCCTTCCCGTTTGCTTCTCTCCCCTACGGGCAGAAGCCAGGAAGGGGGAACAGCATGCTTTGCTGTACCGGCTGTGGAAGGGACACTGCTTGGGGTTGTTTGGAATGATGGCGATAACTCAACAGGTCGCTAGGGGTCCCTCTACTCTAAGGGTGTGTTCAGACGGATCTTTTGATCTGCCATAGGAACGACTCCCTTGCGGATCAAAAATGCACGACCAGACAGAAACATCTGCGAAATATTCCGGTCCCATAGGCATCCCGTTCTGCTGCGCCTCCAATCCTGATTTAAAAAGTAGCAGTTTCAATGTAGGGTTTTCGCTTACCCGCGCAACAACTGCAGACTTTCTTCCGTCTGGTCACTCCATTAGCGCGCGATGCTCCCGTCGGCTCGGTCTGACGTCAGACCGAGCCGACGGGGCGCGATTTTTAAAAAATTGAAACCCCATGTGTGCTTTAACGAGGAAACGCATTCAGCGATAAGCGCTACGAGGAATGTAATATTCATGCTTATTTCTTTTAGGGGCAAGATGTTACCGCGATGGGAGATGGAGGGGGGGAAGGACTGTTCTAATTTGCAAAATAGTCCCTCCATTGATCATGATGGCAAGGGGGAGGACCGGGACTTTGCTGAAAACCCTCCGCGATCGCCTCAGTTCTCCAAGGAGGCGCAGCCTTGCCTATGCGAATGTACAAAACTTTTTTTTAAAAAATCCTCGGTGGATGCCGTGTAGACAAATCACGGCGGGAACAACGCGCGGTGAGGCTATTTCATGGGGGGGCGTCTGGTCGTGCTAGGCTGGATTAAAAAAATCGGGATAAAATTTTAGGAGGGCTCATGGCGCGATTGACTGGCCGTCTGAACGCAGCCTAAAAGATTCTGTCAGATCCGAGGCAAAAGCATGGATTTAGCAAGGCTTTCCTCGATCAGCTGGTGGCGCTGTTTTCCCATGGCCTGGGTCAGCAACGGCATTGTTCTGTTATAGTATGTAAGGCCAGGCAATAGGGTGGCCAGCCTCCAGATAACCGGTCCTTGTTATGTTTGTGATTCTACAATAATGTACATATGAGTTTGGCATTATTATTGACTTGGCTTTCCATATAATTGTTGTTGCATTTATATAGCATGCGTCGACAACAGATTTGTTTGTGATTTCTTTGCTTTTCCCTCCTGTAGCCTTCCTCCTTTCTACGAGCCTCCAGGTGGGGCCTGGGGGGATCTCCAGCTGACGGAGATCAGCTCCCCTGGAGAAAATGGCAGCTTTGAAGGGGGGGATTCTATATGGCACGGTACCATGCGGAGGCTCCTCCCCTCCCCACACCCCGCCCTCTCCCAGATCCACCCCCAAAGTCTCCAGGTATTTTCCAACCCGGGCCTGGTAACCCTAATGCAGGGAGCCCACCCACCCACCCAGTGTAGCCGGCCCTCTGTCAGCCTCCTGCAGATTAGCAGCTGAGGATCCGGTTTCCCTCCCCTGCCCGGACAGCTTCCCCAGGCTGCTTTCTGCATATCAGATATTCGTGACAGGAACGGGAGCAGGCCGGAGCAGGTGGATTTCAGGCCAGCTGGCGATCCGAAAGGGGGCCGGTCCCTTTGGCAGGTGTAGCCAGGGAGCAAAGACATGGCTCCACTTCACTTTGGGCCCAGCTGGAGGAGATGGCGGGAGGGCCATCTGAGGTGCAGAAGGGGGTTAGGGTTGCCATCCTCCAGGTGGTGGCTGGAGAACTCCTGGGATCACAACTGGCCTCCCAGGGGCAGAGATCTTTTCGCCTGGAGAAAATGGCCGCTTTGGAAGGTGGGCTCTACAGCATGACACCCTGCTGAGGCCCCACCCCTTCCCAACTCCCCTTCCCAACTCCCTCCACCTCCACCCCCGCCCCCCAAATCTCCATTTATTTCCCAACCCAGAGCTGGCAGCCCAGCTCTCTCTCTTGGCACATCACTAATCCCCTCCCCACGAGGGTTTTCCCCCCTCCAGGCAGCCATTAATCTAATCCTAAGCCCCTTAACCTTTCCAATTGTCCCCTTTCAATGTCAGCCGGTTGCCTATTAACCTTTCAATCTCTTCCATAATGCGGTTACGGCTGCCTCTAGCCGGACCGGCCTCCGAAAGCCCTCCGATCTCCTGCAGGGATCGCCTGCCCGCCCGCCCGCCTGCCCGCGCTCTGTCTGGCTTGGCTGCTCTTTCCATTCCTGTTTTCCCAACTTCCTTTAATGCCTTTTATTGTCGTTAAGAAGCCGGCCGGAGCTGGAGTTCTTCGGCCTGCCCAGGTGACCGTGGGTAGGTAGGCCCCCGTAAACAGCCCTTGGTGAACCTGCAGAATGCTCCCTCTAAGCCGTGGATTCTTGTGAGCAAAAGTACTACTTTGTGAGCGACTGGCATTAAAGTTGTGAGCGAGCGATTCGGCTACTGCATAAATTGGTTTGCTCTGGAGCCCTCCTTCCTGAGCCGAGACGAAAATCTGTGAGCCAGAGGCTAAAAAACTGTGAGCTAGCTCACACTAGCTCAGCTTAGAGGGAACACAAGGTCCCCTGCCCACATCCCAGGCACTTGGCGGCATCTTATTTGACCAGATCCATTACTGGTGCGGTTTCTTTATGGCCGTCTGAGCCACTTGAGGGATGTTCAGAAATGCCCTGTTGTCCTGACACGGAGCAACCCCTTTGTCGTTGTACCGGGGGAGTGTTGCACAACGACAGGGGGGAAGACATCCAACCGGGGCCAGCCAGCAGGGTCTAAAATGGAGGATCCTCAGGGCGGAGAATGGCTGGCCCACCGTTACCTGGCCAGGTGCCCATCCGGAGTTACAGAAAGGTTGTGGCCATGATGCAGAGGGCTTCTGAGGCCACAGGTTCCGTGGTGTGTGTGGGGGGAACACCAGAGGGACAAAATCCCAGGGGCTTTGACCACCCTGGTCTTCCTCAAGTCATGTGAATTGTTTTCATGTTGGGTTGCCAATGTCCAGGTGGTGGCTGGAGATTTCCTGAGATGGCAACCAAACTCCAGGAGACCGAGATCAGTTCCCCTGGAGAAAATGGCCGCTTTGAAAGGTGGACTCTCTGACATTGTTCTCCACTGAAGTCCCTCCCCTCTCCAAACCCTGCCCTCCTCAGGCCCCGCCCCCCAAATCTCCAGGTATTTCCCAACCCGGAGCTGGCAACCCTATTTTCATGAGATGTTTGTGTTAGGTCTGGGTGATGTGGAGGACGGCTTAGTTAGAGACCCAGTTTGGTGTAGAGGCTAGGAGTGCGGACTCTAATCTGAGAGAACCGCGTTTGATTCCTCACCCCTCCACATGCAGCTGCTGGGTGACCTTGGGCAAGCCACAGTTCTCTCAGAGCTGTTTGCTCAGGAGCCCTTCTCCCAGAGCTCTCTCAGTCCCATGTACTTCACAGGGTGTCCGTTGTGGGGAGGGGAAGGGAAAGGACATCATAAGCCAGTCCAAGACTCCAAGTGAATGGTGGGGTATAAATCCAACTCCTCCTCCTCCTCCTCCTCCTCCTCCTCCTCCTCCTCCTCTTCTTCTTCTTCTTCTTCTTCTTCTTCTTCTTCTTCTTCTTCTTCTTCTTCTTCTTCTTCTTCTTCTTCTTCTTCTTCTTCTTCTTCTTCTTCTTCTTCTTCATCACTGAAGTCCATCAGTGGCTATTAGCCACAGGGTATAGATGGGAACTCTCAGTCTGGGGCAGGTGATGCACTCTATTCTTGGTGCTGGAGGGGGCAGCAGTGGGAGGGTTTCTGGTGCCCTGGCCCCGCTGCTGGACCTCCTGATGGCACCTGGTATATTTTGGCCGCTGTGTGACAGAGTGTTGGACTAGATGGGCCATTGGCCTGGTTCAACATTGGCTTCTCTTATCATCTTCTTCTTCTTCTTCTTCTTCTTCTTCTTCTTCTTCTTCTTCTTCTTCTTCTTCTTCTTCTTCTTCTTCTTCTTCTTCTTGACTTTTGTAGGGTTGCCAGCAATAAGTTGGGAAATTCCTGGAGATTTGGGGGTGAAGACTGGGGGAGGGTGGGGTTGGAGGAATGGCTGGACTTCAGTGGAGTATAAAGCTGTGGAGCCCACTGTCTCCAAAGCAGCCATTTTCTCCAGGGGAGCTGATCTCTGTCAGCCGGAGATCGGTTGCAAAAGCGGGAGATCCCCCCAGGCCCCCGCTGGCAACCCTAACCAGAGGCTTTGTCTGACATTTGTGGCAAGTGTTGGGGAACGCGTGTGCTAGAATGATCCTCCCTGGTTCTACAATTGTCCGCAAGTGAGGCCGCCAGACGCCTGGGATCCCTGAAACCCACCAGTCTGCTGCCGATCCTTCTGTTCCCTGGCGCTAACTCTGTCCCAAACGTGGCAGGGTCCCTGCTGGCCTTTGCCTGACGATGCCTCAGGCTCTGGACGGCAACAATGCCCCTTTGTCCTCCCAGGTTCACCACTGAGTCACAACCCGGTTCGAGTCACCTGCCCTTCACCCCGGGCGGCGGGCAAGGAGAAGGGACCCGCGTTCTCCAACATGGCCCCGGCGGCCCTTGTCTGTTTGCCAGCGAGGTTTTATGTTCCTCAAGTTCATTCTGCCTGGCTTAGCCTGGTGTTCGGCCCGGGATGGGGATTTCTTCATTTCAGCCTCGAAGGGGAGGCTGCTGGAATTCTCTGCACCAGGCTTGATGTGTGTGTGTGTGGGGGGGGGGGGAGGAATTTACCTCCAGACCATCACCCCCCTGGGAGCCAGTGGTAGGCTGGACCAAGCCCCCCTTGCGGAGCGGGCAGGGCCTCTGGGAGCGCAGGCTCAGCTTCTTCCAGGGTTGTTTCCAGGTCTCCATCGGCCCCCTGGCAGCAAGTGGGCTTGGACCCTGTACTTACAGTTGCCAAGCCTGGGTTGGGAAATTCCTGGAGATTCAGGGGTGGAGACTGGAGAGGGCAGGGTTTCAGGAGGGAAATGCCCTCGGTGGGATACAGTGTCCCCTCTCCAAAGCAGCCATTTTCTCCACAGGAACTGGTTTTTGTAGTAATGGCTGCTCTGGGGGGGTGGACTGTGTGGCTTTATGCCCTGCTGAGGTCTCTCCACTCAAGAGCAGTCCTCGAAAGAGCTCTCTCAGCCGCACCTACCTCACAGGGTGTCTGTTGTGGGGAGGGGAAGGCAATTGTAAGCCACTCTGAGACTCCTTCTGGTAATGAAGAGCAGGGTATAAAAACCAACTCTTCTCTTCTCTTCCTCTTCCTCCTCCTCCTCCTCCTCCTCCAGAGGCAGTTCTGTGGCAACCAAACATGGCATTCAGTGAATTCCCCAGGGAACTCACGTGGCTGGAATGCCTTTACTTAACTCTCCTTTCGTGTTTTATCTCTCTTATCCCGCTGGTCACATGGGATACTTACGAGGTATTTATAAACTCCAAAGGTTGGTCAGCACGATCCTAGGCAGAGTTAGGGAGTGAAAAAGCCTATCGAAATCAACAGGCTTCCTCGCACCTCCCTTCGCCTAGGACTGGGCATTATAATAGCCCGAGCTCCAGCGGCTTCCAGTAATGAGTGTGAATAAAATGACAAGGCGATACAATTGCGGCTCAAAGCCTTGACAAAAGAGGACGGCCTTCGACGGGAAACAGGATTAACAAGTCAATGGCCAGAACCCGTTAGAATGAGGGGAGAGGTTTCGGCAACTCAGCAAGCGAGGGGCGTTGGGCCTGGTTGGCTTTCGTCTTGTTGAAGCGTTCTACTGGAAGGAAAACTGCCTTCTTACCTCACGGGTAAGAGCCGGTGCCAGTACTGCACAGAAGGACATACAAGAACACAAATAATTTGCACTCCTCTCCGCTTCTGGTCCCTCGAGATGCCTCCATTCAGACATCGACCTTGAACTGGAGTGGAATTAACCAGGACTTATAAACTGTATTTTACCGTGTGTAAATGCACCCCTCCTCTCTTAGAGTCGCCGTCTGGCATGTGGCACCCGCCGGAAGACTGGGGTCGGGCAGGGAACCATCATGTTGATGGTGTGACGTCATTTCCAGGGAAAACCTGGAAGCGACAGCACGCCAGTCTAAGATTAAGTAGAAACACACTGTCCATATGACACATCCAGGTGGCCAGCCATGGCCAGCAGACACATCCAGGTGGCCAGCATGGCCAGCAGGAGAACAAATGTAGAGTCCAGTGGGGCACCTTTGAGACCAACAAAGTTTTATTCAGAGTATGGGCTTTCGTGTGTAGGGCACACCTTTTCCAAATGCATTGGAAAGGCAGCTAGAGTTCAAACTTATAGACAGAGGCTGAACAGCAAATTAACATGTAACATGATGAAGATGTTTTAGGATATGCGGAGAGAAAACATCTTCATCATGTTAATTTGCTGTTCAGCCCCTGCCTATAAGCCAGGACCTTACCTTCCTCCCAATGTATCTGAAAAAGTGTGTTTGCACACAGAAGCTCATGCCTTGAATAAAACTTCGTTGGTCTTAAAGGTGCCCCACGGGACTCCAAATTTGTCAATATGACAGTGTTTCCCCCCCACACCACTGGCCTACCGAAGAGCTGAAGGGGTCACAAGGTTGCCACACCAGCCGTTCTCTCTCTCTCTCTCTCTCTCTCTCTCTCTCTCTCTCTCTCTCTCTCTCAGAATCCAGGCCTGACTTTTTTTAAAAAAGCAGCACATACTGCTTCATGCAGTATAATCCTGCTTACATGCAAAAATACACGTACCTTCTGACTAGGGCCTCCTGCCCCCAGGCTCAGTTCTCTCACTTGATGGAGCAGCCAGAGCACAAATGGGGAGGGGGGGACCGGTATTCCGTGACACCATGATGTCACTTCTGGTTGCCTACCCGGAAGTGATGTCATACCATTATCTAGGAATTTCCCAAATCTGTATGGTAAAAACCATAGAGACTTAGGAAATCCCTAGGTAAAGGTAAAGGTTCCCTTGCTCGAAAGCCAGTCGAATCCGACTCTAGGGTTGCGGTGCTCATCTCCGTTTCAAAGCCGAAGAGCCAGTGCTGTCTGAAGACATTTCCGTGGTCATGTGGCCGGCATGACTAAACACCAAGGCGCACGGAACGCTGTTACCTTCCCACCGAAGTGGTACCTATTTATCTACTTGCAATTTCTTGCTTTCGAACTGCTAGGCTGGCAGGAGCTGGAACCAGAGACGGGAGCTCACCCCGTCATGCGGCACCCGGGTCTTGAACTGCTGAGCTACTGACATTCCACAGCCTGCAGTTCAGCGTCTTAACCACTTGAGCCACCACAGCTCCACAGGAAATCCCTAGAGCATTGCTAATGTGGTGATGTGACTTTTGGGTAAGCCGCAGGAAGTGATGTCACGTCATTGCGCAACACCAGTTTCCAGAGTCTCCGCCTCCTCTAGCACTGCCGGCGATTCTGACTGTTATGAAGGGAATCCATATTGGATAAACTGCGCCTTAATCCTCACGGAAATAGGAGCCGAGCAAGTTTTGAGGGAAAAGCAGCCTTCATTTTGACCCCTCATTTAGTGATACCAGCTTCCGGGTGGTAGCTGAGGATATCCCGCTATTACAACTGATCTCCAGGCAAAAGAGATCAGTTCGCCTGGAGAAAATGGCCACTTTGGAAGGCGAACTCTGTGGCATTACACTCCACTGAAGCCCCTCCCCTCCCCAAACCCCGCCCTCCTCAGGCTCCACCCCCAAAATCTCCAGGTATTTCCCAACCCGGAGCTGGCAACCTACCAATATGGCAGGAGTCCTCCAGCCTATTCCAACTGTATCCAGGGCAATCAAAAACTACCAAAAGGTCCCCTCCAGGGCACAGTCAAAGACTCCCTCAGGTTCTCCAACCGATGCTGAGAATTGGCCAGGGACTTTAGACTCAAGCAGTTCCTTTGGGCTCCAGTTTTGCTCCTGTTCAAACAGTTTAGGGATTCCATCTGGAGCCAATGAATGGCTATTCTGGCAATTCAAGCTACTGGAGCCATGTTCGGCTTGCTCTGCTAAGGACCCTTTTGCCTTCTTTGAAATGTGGGGAAAGCTCCGCCCTCCTTCAGAGGTTCAAACTTTACAGCCCTTCCTGCCCTCCGTGACTTCAGTGGATGCTGGGAATTGATTAACTCTGGAAGCTTTGGTCTCTGGGAGGCAATGATCCCCTGAAAGTTAAACATTCACCCATCTCGTGATGGGATCGTAAGGTACAAAAGGTACGGAAAAGTACATTGTCTTTGAAACGAAAATGAAATCGTTCCACAGATAATTGGCATTCCTCTCATTGAACCGGCTACCTTCACAACTCCATCTTCAATGCTGGGTCGAAGGTCGTATCCTCCCTGTAGCTCTCCGGGCCAATGCACCTTGCGGAGGAATTCCAAGCACCGCATTCCAAAGGATTAGTGACAGAGAGGTTCAGCGGGTTCAGAGCATGCAAAATCCTTGTGCATGTGGGAAATAGGCAATGTCTGGTGTACAAAGGGGAAGAGAAGAAGACTCTGCAGGGGGTAGCAAGAAGGCGATTAGATAGGATAGTGAGGTCAGCGCCTTCTCTCCTCTTAGATGTCATTCTTCGTCTGTCTCCAGATTGCTACCTTCAGGGCAATTTCCCCCTT
>JAPDNY010000007.1:165844140-166071640 GCA_029375565.1 Gekko gecko | reverse complement strand
TAGTATGGGCTCAGACGTGAACAACCGTTTAAGTTGTTCAAACGCTTGCTGACACTGCGGGGTCCAGTCCAAAGGGGCCCCTGGGACTGAAGCCTTAGATCCCCTCCCCTTAGTTTTTAGCAGTTCCGTGAGGGGAAGGGCTACTTGGGCGAAGTGTGGCAGGAATTGACGGTAAAAGTTGGCGAAGCCGAGAAAACTTTGGAGCTGGCGCCTGGTTTTGGGGGCTCCCATCTCAATACATCCTGGACCTTTTTTGGGTCCATCTCCAACCCCGCGGAGGATATACGGTATCCCAAAAAGTCAATGCTCTCTTGGTGAAATTCACATTTTGACAGTTTAACAAACAGTTTGTGTTCTAAAAGCTTTTCCAATACTTTCCGCATAAGGGTAGTGTGGGATTCCTGATCCGGGGTATAGACCAAGATATCATCTAAATAAACAACCACTCCCTTGAATAAATAGGGGTGTAACACTTCATTGATTAAGTTCATGAAGACCCCTGGTGCCCCTTGTAACCCGAAGGGCATTACCCGGTATTCAAATTGCCCCAGCGGGGTATTAAATGCAGTCTTGTATTCATCCCCCTCTCTGATACGAACCCGAAAGTAGGCATCTCGTAAATCCAGTTTAGAGAACACTTTCCCCTTAGCCACCTCTGCCAGTAAGTCTTTGATGAGGGGCATCGGGTAGGCATTAGTTGCAGACACTGCGTTAAGTCCCCGGTAATCCGTGCAGAGTCTGAGCCCCCCATCCTTCTTTTTACAAAATAATACAGGTGCTGCAAAAGGGGATGATGCTGGTCTAATAAATCCACGGGCCAGATTTTTATCAATAAAACGGCGAAGTTCTTCCTTTTCACTTGGGCTCATGGCATAAATTTTCCCTTTTGGTAATTTTTGACCCGGAAGAATCTCAATTGCACAGTCGGAGTTACGATGGGGGGCAATTCATCTGCTTCCTCCTCCTCAAACACCCGGGTTATATACTGGTAATCCTCAGGGATGCGGTTAAGCTCCTCCGTTGCCAAACAAGCTCGTGGAGGTTCATTGCATGGGGGATTTCCCCACCCGGGGTCCCATTTGTGTTCTGTACATTTTGGGGAGATAAATTGTACCTCCCCTTCTTCCCATAAAATGTAAGGGTTATGTCCATGTAACCAGGGGCTACCCAACACCAAGGGAAACTGGGCTTGCGGAGCTATTACGAATGAGCGCAGCTCCCAGTGGTCACCAATGCCTATTCTTAAAGGAACAGTCTCAAATCGGCATGGTTTTTTCATCGGAGACCCATCCATCTGTGTGAAAGTTATTGGGTCTTTCAAGTGGACCACGGCTGCCTCCAACCCCATAACCATAGAAGGGTTTATGAGATCCCTCCCGCACCCTGAGTCAATGAGAGCCCGGACCCGAATGTGAGTCATCATTGCTGGATTCATCACCAAAACAGTCACAAAGAAGAGAGAGGGGTAGTTGCTCACCAGTTTAGGCGCCTCAGGTGCTGGGTCCTGCTGTGTAGTGCCATTCACCAACAGGACCATCTCATTTCCCTGCATCTCACTCTCCTCCTCTAGCATCAAGGTTTCCACTTGGTCGGGGCTAGCAAACAGAGCCCGTGTGTTGCGTGGTTTGGCGGTACCTTTTCTCGGGGTAGGGGTTGTCCACCTTCTGGGCTCTTCTTGTGGTAGAGCTCTATTGGGATCCCCTTTCGGGCAGGCAGCGGCGAAATGCCCTTTCTCCCCACATCGCAGGCAGAGCCCCTGTCGCATACGCTGATCCCTCAGTCCACTTGGGGTAGATGTTGGCTTGGGTCTGGCCTGGCCCGCCGTACTACTCGGACGATTGTTACCCAAGGATAAATCCAGCTTCATCATTTGTAAGCGACTTTCGGCCTTCTCGGCTTCCTCCATCCAACCCTGGAGGGTACGAGGTTGCTGAGAGCTGAGGACATTATTGCGGACGTCAACGGCTAGTCCCATTCTATATTGTTGGGCCAACACCGCATCAGTCCAGTCTCGAATTTTCACAGCATGCCTTTGAAACTCTCTTGAGTACTCCCGCACTGAGAGTTTGCCTTGTCTGAAAGTGCGAAGGAAGGCTTCAGCTTTTGGGCCGCCCCGGATCTTCAAAACGGTTTCTCAAAGCCCACATGAAGTCATCTACATTCCCCAACTCCTCCGCTTCCAGATCATGAAGGGCTACATACCAGCTAGTAGCACTTCCCCGGAACCTGGAGGCAATAAACTCCACCTGCTGTTCTTCATCTGGGAATACATAGCCCCATCTTTGTACAAATTTTCCAACTTGTAATATGAAAAAGGACACAGTCTCTGGATCTCCATCAAATGTGATCTCAAGCATGTCTTTGGGGCGGATTACCGGGGGGCCTGCGCCATGATCGGTACCGGCTGCATGAGGGGTGCTGGAGCCGGAGGTTGAGGCGGAGGTACAACTGGCGGCTGGATAGGTCCTGGTGGCCCTGGCCCCGCTCCCGGTACTGGGGCAACTACTGGAGGTGGGGCTGGTGCTGGCTGGCCCGGCCCCGGCCCTGGGGGAGCTGGTTGGCCCGGTCCTGGACCCGGTGGTACTGGTTGGCCCGGCCCCGGACCCGGAGGAGGAGGAGGTGGCCGTCCCGGCACCAACGGTGGCGCCGGGGCTGGAGCCGGTGCGGGTGCAGGTCTGGGTTGTGTCAGCGGATGGGCTCTAATAGCTTGATCCATCATCTGGGGTAGGGACTGCATTAGTTTACTCATATCCCTCACCAGCCGTCGGGTGTCCTCTTGGATAGAATCCATGCGGGCATCAGTGTCTTGGCTGGACCCCGTTCTGGGAGATCCCCGGGACACCCGCCCTTGGGGAAGACCAAAACTACCTCTGGGATCCAGGAGGCTGTCACGGCTCTGGCTTCCCGGCATAGTCCAGGTGGTCTGGGTAGTGTCCAACAGGTTCTTAGTCCAATCGCGCGATCTGCGAAAAGTCACCCCCTTATCCCAGGGTGTTGGGACTCCTGGCACATAGGTTCGTGGAACCGCACCTCCCTGACTTGGTATCGGCCCGGCCGGGCTGTAGATCGGGAGTGTGTACGTGGCTCCAATTGTGCCAATCGATGGTGGGGTAGCCAACCCGGCTGCTGAATAGATAGTCGGTGTCGTCACCACTGTAGTTGTAGTCACTGGAACCACGGTGGTAGTCGGAATAGTAACCACCGGAGCAGCCACAGAAGTAACGGGAGCCGTGGCTCCCAACGCAGTAGTCACTGGAACGGCACCTGTGGCTCCCGCCGTAGTGATCGCTGGAACTGCCCCGGAGGCTCCCGAGGTAGTAATCAACGGGACTGTGCCCGGGGCTCCTTTCCCGCCCCGCTCATCGTGGTGGATGGCGGACGTTGACGGTGAGGGAAAGATGTGATTCCTGACAATTTCTGTCAGGTTTAAAATCAAGTAGATCCAGTCATTCTTGCACAAAGAAAGGTTTATTAGGATTATCTTGCTAAAACCCACAGTAGGAGGTCATTGTCAGGAATGGGGAGCAAAGCAAAGCAAGCTAACTTATAGTGTGATGCAATGAAGCGCCTAGCGAATAAAACTTGAGCACTCGCGCGGGAACTCCCGGCGGGAGAAATACTTGATGAGCGGGAGACTACTCCCCCCCTCCCCTTGCCTTCCCAGGACTGGAAAATTCTCAGCTGAACAAGAATAGTCCAAAGCCTACATTCAAGGCCACCGTGATAAGGAAAAGCGGCAGGGAAGAAGCTCCCACGTTTCTGGCTGCATAACTACGCAAGCGCAAAGCGGGGTAGGAACATAACACAATGGATTCAGTGAGAAACATCAAAGGCATCACTTTCTGACAGCACCTGTCGTTGCCTGATGGTTCCTGTCAGACAGGAGGTGGCTGAGTTTAATTTTATTGGATCTGCCAGGAAACCTTTCTAACAACGGACTCAAACCTCAGTGAGGAAGGGGCCCCTTTAAGCCTCCCTTCCAAATATAGGGGGTTATTCCAGAGGGAGACCAGAAATAAACAGGAGTCTTGAGGGGCTTCCTTAAAATAGAGAAGCTTTTCCAGAGCTCACATCATTCTAGCAGGCCACGAAAGTTTGTGCTTTAGTGAAAATTTGTTAAGTCCTGAAGAGGCTGCTAGACGCCAACTTATTTTCACAAGAGTTTATGTATATGGGGAAAATTTATACGGGGCTGTATAATTTATGTAGGGACTGTAAATTTCTTCCAAGCCGGTTTCTTCGCCCTTAAGCGAGAGCTCTTTATCACCTTTAAAAGGAAAGGGGGAGGGTTTTATAAGGTTTGGCCAGGATTCTTCCTGGGGTGGTGAGGGTCCCATTTCCATCTTGATAGCATTTTCAGATTCCACTGTGATTAAGTGTCCCTTTCTTATCGCTCCCCTCCTCAAATACTTGTGTTCAAAGGGGGAGATCGGAAGAAGAAGAGATTGGATTTATACCCCGCCCTTCACTACCCAAAGGAGTCTCGGAGCGGCTTACAAACTCCTTTCCCTTCCCCTCCCCACAACAGACACCCTGCGAGGTGAGTGGGGCTGAGAGAGCTCTGACAGAAACTGCTCTTTTTTTCCCAAGAACAGCTCTTATCAGAACTACGACTTGCCCAAGGTCATCCAGCAGGTGCAAGTGGAGGCGTGGGGAATCAAACCCAGTTCTCCCAGATTAGAGTCCGCGAATTTAACCACTACACCAAACTGGCTCTCAAACTGGATCAGGCTTAACTGATCAAACCAACTTTGTTTTCTGTCGGGCTGAGCCCACTCCTCTCCTTGCCTGAGAGTTGCCAGCCTCCAGGTGGGGCCTGGAGATCTTCCAGAATTATAACTTATCTGCAGAAGTGAGCTGTGACTCACGGAAGCCCCAACCCTGCCACAAATTTCGTCGGTCTTTCAGGTGCTCCTGGGACTCTTGCTCTTTTCTACTGCTCCAGACAGACCAACATGGCCACCCAGCTTGATCGAACTCATCTCCAGACTACAGGGAGCCATTCCTCTGGAGAAAAGGGCTACTTTGGAAGATGGACTCTTAAGGCATTTTAGGGTTGGCAGCGCTGGGTTGGGAGATACCTGTGTATTTTGGGGGTGGAGCCTGAGGAGGGCGGGGTTTGGGGAGGGGTCTCAGCAGGGTAGAACGCCATAGGGGCCACCTTCCAAAGTGGCTATTTGCTCCAGGTAAACTGACCTCTGTCAACTGCAGTTGTAATCTGTGGAGATCTCCAGTCACCACCTGGAGGTTGACAACCCTAGTCATTATACCCCAGTGAGGCCCCTATTCTCCCCAAACTCTGCTCTCCCCAGGCTCCGCCTCCCAAATCCCCATGCATTTCCCACACTGGAGATGGCAACCCTGCCTTATCTACTGATGAAACTATTGGGTTTCAGGCCTCGTAGTTGTATGGCTGAGGGCTTATAGCAAGATTCAGGTGGGGCAGCCGCGTTGGGCTGAAGTAAGAGAGCAAAGTTGGAGTCCAGCGGCACCTTTAAGTTTAATTCTGGCTATCAGCTTTCATGTGAGTGCCCACTGCTGGTTTTCGAGCCTGTGGACACGCTCAGAATTTTGGGAGGAAGTCGTGAGCAATACTCCCTCTAAGCTGTGGAGTCTTGTGAGCAAAAATTCTACTTTATGAGGTACTGGCATTAAAGTTGTGAGCGAGCGATTTGGCTCCTGCATAAATTTGTTTGCTCTGGAGCAATGTTCCCCCTAAGCTGAGTTAGTGTGAGCTAGCTCGCAGTTTTTTAGCCTCCAGCTCACCCATTTTTGCCTTAGCTCAGGAAAGGATGGCTCCAGAGCAAAATAATTTATGTAGGACCCAGGTTGCTCACTCACAACTTTCATGCCAGTAGCATGATCAAGTAGAACTTTTGATCAGAAGACTCCACAGCTTAGAGGGAGCACTGCTCTGGAACCATGCTTCCTGACCTAAGACAAAAATGTGTGAGCCGGAGGCTAAAAAACTGTGGGCTAACTCACACTAACTCTGCTTAGAGGGAACACTGGTGGCGAGTGCTACCCCAAAAATGGTTTGTGCAGGAGATGGGTCCAATTGGGTCACCCTGCTTTTCTCTCTCTCTCACACACACACACACCCCGGGAAGAAGGAAAGCCCAAAAGGGGGAACAGAACCACACAATAATTAAAGCAAGCCCAGGTGCTTATCACTCCTGATCCTCATTTGAATGAGAGCAGCCATTAACAAGCCTTGCCTCACAATGGACCCAACCAGTTTCTGAAAGGCTCGGTGGGTGCCCGTGAACACCCTGTTGTAGAACCCTGCCTTAAGGGAAAGCACGGTCTCCTGCTTGCAATTAAAGTAAATAAGACCATGGAAATGTCTTTGAAACGTAAGGTTCAGCTGCAACTATATAATGTCCATAGCCCAGAGTCGAACTTACGTTGTGATGTCCTCAGGCCGCTGGAACTTATTAGCATTTACAACTGACAAGAAAAAAATTCCACAGTAATTGGGGGGTGGGGGAGAAAATGGCTCTGTGGTCCCCCAGGAGATGGTGGTTGTGTCCGCGCATTCCTTCCAGGCCTGGGTTGGGGAAATTTGTCAGCCTTTGAGCCACACATTAACAAAGGAGAGACCAATGATGCAAGGTCACTGCCTGAAGGAGGCTGTGAGTTTCGGCCAGCAGGAAGGCCAGTCACGCCTCCCCTGAGTTTCAGCCCAAGGGCAGGAGAAACCTCAGCTTCCTCCAGGTTCTGCTGTGGCCATCGCTACATCCTCTGGCAGCAAATCCCACATCTTAATCGCTTGTCGTGTGAAGTAAAATTTCTTTTTGTCTGTTCTGAATCAATGTCTTTGAATGCCCTCAAGTTCTAGTATTTTGGGAGCCGGAGAAAAAGTTCTCGTTGACCACTGAAAAGTCTCAGGGTCTTCAGCCTTTCCTCAAAGGGAAGGTACTCAGACTTCAAAAGTTGGTCAAAGTTGGCCCATGTTGTGGCATACCTCCCATCCCGCCCTCAGGTGTATACCCTTCCTCTGAGACACAGATTCCTGTCAGTTTGCCCTCTGCCAGGGGATTGACAAAGCACCGGGTACTTTGCCCAAAATGACAGGATATTTTAAGGAGCTATTTGTAGGTGCTTTTCATCAGGTGATAATTTTGACAGAGCAGGATTGCCGGTGGGAGATTATGGCTATCCAGACCTGGATTCCCACATACATACTGTGGACTACAGGGAGGAGACAAAGTTTGGTTATAGGAGTGGTTGTCCCTCTCTGTGTGATTGTTAGTCTGGGGGAGGGGGTGCTTAACCATTTTGTGTGGCCCTGTGTGGACAACCTCCACGGATGAGCCTCCTGATGGCACTGTGTAACACACAGTGTTGGGCTGGGTGGGCCATTGGCCTGATCCAACATGGCGTCTCTTGCGTTCTTATGTTCTCGAGAACTGCAGTTGCAGGCGAACAACACAAAGCAAAGCAGAAGGAATGAGACGATTTGACTGGCATCAAAGCAAGTCACAGTGGCTTTTGTGGCTGCTTAATTCTCCCTGACCTGGACTTCACTTGAAGATTACATGGAAGAGAATGGCTGCTTTTGAAAGGGACTGCCTGCCTGTCAATTCTGCATAGGAGCCATTCCCAGCATTCTCTGTCTGTCTGTCTAGTAACACACCTGATAGAATAGTCAAACATGGGCTTTTTTTTGATTAGCGGTTCCAGGGTTGTCAACTCCAAGTTGAGAAATACTTGGAGATTTGGGGGGTGGAGCCTGGGGAGGATGCGGCCTGACGGTGGGAGGGGCCTCCGCAGGGTACAATGCCATACAGCCCACCTTCCAAACCAGCCATTTTCTCCAGGGGAGCTGATCTGTGTCATCTACAGAAGAACTGCAATTCCAGGAAATCTCCAGGCCACACCTGGAGGTTGGCAACCCCAGTGCCACTGTTCCCTTCATCCAAAGCCTTCCATTTTGGAGACAGAGCACAGTATTTCCCAATGGGGGAGGGAAGAAACTTTGCATGGGAGTAGTGCCATAAAGCCTAGGGTTGCCAACCTCCAGGTGGAGCCAGGAGATCCCCTGGAATTAGATCTGATCTCCAGAGCGCAAAGCTCTTTTCACCTGGACGAAATGGCTGCTTTGGAGGGCGGGCTCTACGGCATTATACAGGCCACCTAGTCCAACCCCCTGCTCAATGCGGGATCAGCCAGCATCCCTGACAAGTGTTTGTCCAGCCGCCGCTTAAAGACTGCCAGGGAGAGGGAGCTCACCACCTCCCCAGGAAGCTGATTCCGCCATTGCACAACTCTGTCAAAAAGTTTTCCCTCAGATCCAGCCGATACCTTCCCGCCCTTAATTTAAACCCATTCTTGCGAGTCCCCTCCTCTGCTGCCCACAGGAACAGCTCCCTGCCCTCCACTAAGTAACTCCCTTCATCTGCACTTCTCTTGAGACATTAAAATTACCTCAGCCTAAGGTTGTCAACTCCAAGTTGGCAAATTCCTGGAGATTTGGGGGTGCAGCTTGGGGAGGGCCCTCGGCAGGACATAATGCCATGAAGCCCACCACTCTCCAAAGCCACCATTTTCTCCAGGGCAACTGGTCTCTGTCAGCAGGAGATCAGTCGCAGTTTGGGGAGATCTCCAGGTGGCCATCCTCCTCAGTCCCTGTTTCATGCACCAGGGGAGCAGAGAGGCCTGGATAGGAATCGTGACTGCGTCCATCACAGACCACTTCACCCGGAAAGGGAGTGACTCCATCGCTTTGAAGATTCGTCTGCAGGCCCCTTCTCCAAGGCCAGCACGGCCACGGGTCACTGCGCTTCACTGGCTAACGGGATTTGAATTCAGCCCCTCCCTCAGTTCCAATTCACTGGAGTGGGGCCTGGAGATAATATGGACCTAGGCCTGTACTCTGGCCCTCTGGTTCTCTCAGAACGGCAACTTCTCGGGCTAATGATTAACTGGAAGATCATCACGTTTGTCTTTGGCTGTCAGGAGGAGAGACCAAGCCTCCCTTGCCCTGCGCAGTTTCCCTGACCTGCCCTGGGAACTCTTTGTACTTTGCCACTCCTTGGGCTTGACTGAGTAACCAGATTAGCCTCCCATAAAAGTAATAATTCTGGGTATGGAGCCAGAATCTTATCAGCAGGTACTTGACTGAAGGGAACATTTGTGAGGAGAGAAACTGGGGGAGGGGGGAAATGCCTTGGACTTTTTGAGGCTCCAGTGCATTCACACTCCCCCTCTCCTTTCCCTCTTATTGCACCTCAGATTGCTGCAGGGTGGTCATGGGTCCCACCCGGCAGCTGGGAAAGTTGTATGGGACACATAGAAGAAGAGATTGGACTTATACCCCGCCCTTCACTACCTGAAGGAGTCTCAGAGCGGCTTACAATCACTTTCCCTTCCCCTCCCCACAACAGACACCCTGTGAGACAGGTGGGGTTGAGAGAGCTCTCTCGAGAACTGCAGAAGAAGAAGAAGAAGAAGAAGAAGAAGAAGAAGAAGAAGAAGAAGAAGAAGAAGGAGGAGGAGGAGGAGGAGGAGGAGGAGGCGGAGATTGGATTTATATCCTGCCCTTCACTCGGAGTCTCAGAGTGGCTTACAATCTCCTTTCCCTTCCCCTCCCCACAACAGACACCCTGTGAGACAGGTGGGGCTGAGAGAGCTCTCTCGAGAACTGCAGAAGAAGAAGAAGAAGAAGAAGAAGAAGAAGAAGAAGAAGAAGAAGAAGAAGAAGAAGAAGAAGAAGAAGAAGAAGAAGAAGAAGAAGAAGAGGAGGAGGAGGAGGAAGAGGAGGAGGAGGAGGAGGAGGAGGAGATTGGATTTATATCCTGCCCTTCACTCGGAGTCTCAGAGTGGCTTACAATCTCCTTTCCCTTCCCCTCCCCACAACAGACACCCTGTGAGACAGGTGGGGCTGAGAGATCTCTCTCGAGAACTGCAGAAGAAGAAGAAGAAGAAGAAGAAGAAGAAGAAGAAGAAGAAGAAGAAGAAGAAGAGGAGGAGGAGGAGGAAGAGGAGGAGGAGGAGGAGGAGATTGGATTTATATCCTGCCCTTCACTCGGAGTCTCAGAGTGGCTTACAATCTCCTTTCCCTTCCCCACCCCACAACAGACACCCTGTGAGGTAGGTGGGGCTGAGAGAGCTCTTTCGAGGACTGCTCTTGAGAGAATAGCTCTGAGAGAACTGTGACTGACCCAAGGTCGCACCAGCAGCTGCATGTGGATGAATGGGGAATCAAACCCCCTTCTCCCGGATTAGAGTCCGCGCTCCCAACCACTACACCACACTGGCTCTCACTACACCAAACTAGAGGAGAACGCAGATGGGGTTGTAGCCAACACAAGTTATTTGAGGTGTCGTCTTAGCTTGAGTTGCAATTAAAATGCAAGGGCATGGTGGTGGGGGCTGGATAATTCAGTGTGTGGGGGATCACATACTCCTCACAAAGGACTTCCCCCCCATTTTTCCAACAGAAAAAGAGATGCCGGGGAGCACCCCAAAATCCTCCTCATCTTTTGGAATGAGTGAAATGCTTGAGACATTCTAAGGCGGCACCTTAGGGACACATAATCAGAGTGAGTGACAGGATGGAATGCAGTCGGAAAGCGTCCACTTCCATAGTCTGAGCAGAGGACTGCCTACCGATTGCTGTTTCTGCTTCACTTCCTTCACAGAAACCTTCTTGCGTTGAAGGAGATGGGACCCAGGTGGGCCCAGGGACAAACATGTAAACACACAATCACATTATTCACTGTTGGTGTGGATGAACTGGGAAGCCGGGCAAGAGACCACAGCAGTACCTAAAGAGACTACCTGTCTCCATACCCGACAGAATTGTGGATGTGGAGAAAGTAGCACACACTGGTGGCCAGGTGGGCTCCTATCACATCAGGCACAGCCCATAGTTCCCATAGTTTATTATTATTACGGCCCATGGCCAGCATAGATCGAAACAAACTCTGTTTACATAAAATACAGAAAGTGCAATGCTCCCTCTGAGCTGTGGGGTCTTGTGAGCAAAAATTCTACTTTGTGAGCTCCTGGCATTAAAGTTGTGAGCGAGCGATTTGGCTGGTGCATAAATTAGTTTGCTCTGGAGCCCTCCTTCCTGAGCAGAAACAAAAAAGTGTGAGCCGGAGGCTAAAAAACTGTGAGCTAGCTCACACTAACTCAGCTTAGAGGGAACACTGGTGCGCAACCATTTGTATGGGAATATTCGTCAGGCATAGCTTTGTGGATGTCTCATAGTGGTGGGGCCCGTTGGTGTTCCAGGCTTTACGTCTAATGGCCCGACACATTTCATTCCCAAGAACTGGTTTCTTTAGGAAAGTTATAGTCTTCCTTTGCAGAGTCCTGTTCCTGGTGGTTTACGAGTAAGAAACAATACCATAAAATCATGAGTTATCGATATAAAAACAAAAAAGAAGCCATGGAAACCAAGCCAGGGGAATAAAAATAGCACCAAGTCATCAGGAAGGACCTTTTCTTTTTTAAAAAAATCCATAAAACAGACACCACAAACCAGAAGAAGGTCGTAAAACGGGTAAAGAGATAAAACCAGAACCGAGTTTCCCTCCCAGCAGCTGGAGAGGGGATACCTGATGGAACCGGTAACTGGCTGACCGAAGTACTAACCCTCCCATGTTCTCTTTCTAGAAACATAAATGTGCTACTAGGTGACGGGTTTTCAAAAAAAGTTAATTGTTAACGCCGAGGAAATTTAGAAGTTGACAAAGTGTTGAAATGGGCACGTTCCAGCTTCAGCCCTTGACGCTCTGCCCTCTTCTTTCTCTGTGTCCGGCCTTTGGGGCCCAGTAAGAAGAGGAGAACCTCCAGGTTGGCCTGGAGAACTCCCGGTATCTCCAGACTACAGAGATCGGTCCCCCCAGAGCAAACCACTACTTTCGAAGGTGGACTCTATGGCATTCTAGCCCCGCTGAGGTCCTTCCTTCCCCCAGTCCCCATCAGCAGTGGTTTCTTTCTAGGGGCTCAAAGCAGGGGTGTCGAACTCTTTTGTTATGAGGGCTGAATCTGATGTAAACGAGACCTTGTTGGGCCGGGCCACGTATGCCATAAAATGTAATGCCAGGTAGCGGAGATAGAAACTTCATAAAGGACACAAACACAAAGGGTTGTTTTTTTACTTAAAATAAAAACATGCTTGAAACATTAGCATTCATGCAATATTTTGTTTACTGAACAGTGTCTGATAACTGACACCTCTTGCTCTGAATGATTGCATCCAAATGACTGTGCTGTTGCAATCTTGAGTCTGCTGTTCAGGTGTGTATCTGTAAGCTGCAAACCTAGGATGACGCAGCAGCAGCAGAAATGGAAGAAGAAGCAGAAGACGGCCAGTTCCCCTGCAGGCCTGACAGCAGCCCTCTGGGGGCATGTTTAATACCCCTAGGTCAAAGGAAGCTGCTGGGGAAGGAGAAGGCAGGGGAAATCCAGCAGAATGATGGTAGGAAACATCATTTCCCAAAAGAGCATTACAAAACATCCACGGTCTTCCTATCCATTCGTGTCCCGTGCTTTATTTATCCTATGCCTGGGGTTTAAATAGGGTTGCCAGCTCTGCCTTTGGAAACTGCAGGAGAGAAGGAGGAGGAGGAGGAGATTGGATTTATACCCCACCCTTCACTCAGAGTCTCAGTGTGGCTTACAATCCCTTTCCCTTCCCCTCCCCACAGCAAACACCCTGTGAGGTAGGCAGGGCTGAGAGAGCTCTTTCGAGGACTGCTCCTGACAGAACAGCTCTGAAAGGACTTGAGACTGACCCAAGGTCACACCAGCCAGCTGCATGTGGAGAACTGGGGAATCAAACCCAGTTCTCCCAGATTAGAATCTGCCGCTCCTGACTACTACACCAAACTGAGGGTGGGCCTTGTGGAATGTGGAGTCTGGGGATTGGACAGAGCTCAGCTGGGGCGGGATACCATAGAGTCCGTCCTCCAGAGCAGCCCTGGAACCTCCAGGGGAACTAATCTCTGTAGCCAAGTTTTGGGGAGGAGGGGGGCCTCAGCAAGGCATGGTGCCTAAGCTTCCCAGCTCTGGGTTGGGAAATACCTGGAGACTTTGGGGGTGGAGCCTGAGGAGGGCGGGGTTTGGGGGGAGGGGCCTCAGCAGGGTATAATGCCACCGAGCCCGCCTTCCAAAGTGGCCGTTTTCTCCAGGAGAACTGCTCTCTGTCGCCTGGAGGTCAGTTGTAATCTCAGGGGATCTCCTGCCACCGCCTGGAGGTTGGCCACCCTAATTTGATGCCAGAGAGTCCATCCTCCAAAGCAGCCGCTTCCTCCAGGGGAACTGGTCTGGTCTCTGTAGGTTGAAGATCAGTTATAACCAGTGTTCCCTCTAAGCTGAGTTAGTGAGCTAGCTCACAGTTTTTTAGTCTCCCGCTCACACATTTCTGTCTTAGCTCAGGAAAGATGGCTCCAGGGCAAACGAATTTATGCAGCAGCCAAATTGCTCGCTCACAACTTTAATGCCAGGAGCTCAGAAAGTAGAATTTTTGCTCACAAGACTCCACAGCTTAGAGGGAACATTGGTTATAACCCCAGGAGAACCCCAGGCCCCACAAGGAGGTTGGCAACCCCGTTTGTTGCAGCTTCTCTTGCCGTAAGTGTCAAGTCGCCAACAAGTTCTGGATGACTGAGATTAACAAAATTTTAGCCATCTCAAAAAACAAAATGGAGGTAACGCCATTATGGCTTGTCCCTAAAAGCTACTGGTTTTCTCATGTTTCAGCCCTGTAATCTTACAGCACAAACACCAGTCAGGGGTTGGATACATTTTTCTCAAATTCAGCATCATAACATGTCAGAGGCCCGAGCCTGGGTGTCCCCTGGGTTATTGCTCCCGGTGCCCTCCGTGGAACCCCTGAACAAGTTCCCGTGAGTCCTCGAGATTGGATGCACACATGAAAACCAGGCCTTTAAAATATATAAAAACGTTCATTCAATAGTTGAAAGAATTCACTGTGCAGTACAATCTCAACAGTTTAGCAATGTGAAAACGAAGAAGCTAACTTTTCTATCTGATATACCCAAGTATTAGATGGCAAATCTTGCAGCATAAGATCTGAGCAGTGGCGTAAAAGTCTTCTATACGTTACACTCCATCATGACAAAACATAACGTATCAAGACATACTGGCATGGTGTTAGCATAATGTTAGCACGACTTCCTCTGGCCTATACCCTTATGCTAGCTTTGTATCCTCCGGCATCAGGTGGTCTCTTGGGTCCAATTAAGTCTCTTCTTCAGTGGAACTTTCCAGAAGATGTTGGCCACTGCTCCTAATTCCCCCCTCCCATCTGGTTATACAACGGAGGACTGGTTCCCATGATTAATAACATTCAGCATGTCTGACAGAGATAGCACATCCCGATTACAGTGTTCCCTCCAAGCTGTGTGGGTGAGTGGCCGCTCATTAACACAGGAAGCCCTGCTCAGTAGCAGTCAGGGGCTGCACAGGGTTTTGCACAACCCATTGCCCATTTTAAGATTACAACAGTTATATTCTGCTCAGGGTGTGAGCTGCTCCACTCAGTGGGGGGTGGATTAGAAGGAACGTTGATCCTGATGATTATTTGATTAGACTGTTTCTTGGCCTCTCCAGATGTCTGAGGCGGCTCCCGAGAACATTAAAATACATAATAAAAGAACACAAAGTGGCTACTAAAAACAAAGCTCAGCAATGTAACGGCTAAAATACAGATAAAATGACAACCTGACTGCTATCAGAACACCGCTCTTGGCCAAAAAAGTGTAACAAAGAGTCTCCAGAATACCTCAGACATAAAACCTTAATCGACACCCATCTGTGAATTTAAAGGAACCAGCCCTGCCACAAGAGTAGACAGGATAAAACTTGCTAAAAGGCCTGGCACCTGAAAGAAAGCAAGTTAAGTGCCAGGCAGACCTCTGTGGGAGGATATTTCACAAGCACAGGGCCACTAATGACAAAGCCTGGTTTCTGGTTGCCAACTCTGGGCTGGAAAATTCCTGTAGATTGGGGGTGTAGTGTGTGAAGGGACATCTAATGCCATAGAGTCCCCCCCCCCTCCAAAGCAGCCATTTCCTCTAGGGGAACTGATCTATGTAGTCTGGAGATTGGTTGTAACTCTGGGAGACCTCCAGACCTTGCCTGGAGCTTGGCAACCCTCCTTCAGAAGGTGGAGCGGGCCCACTGAGCCGGGCTAGAGGTTCAGTTGGGAGGAGGTGCCGTACACATATTATTTCCTTATTGACCTTATAGTTTGTCTTTTTCGCAGAGACTCAGAGCAGATCACCTGATCGAAGCCAATCACCAGGAAGGATGGGCACGAACCAGCTCAGAAACTTCATGATGAATTTTGGCCGGTTCATGGTTTGCAAAATAAAGTTTGTGGCAGGGCAATCAGCATGACATTGCCCTGGTTCTGCTGGGCTTGCAACCTCCCCCCCTCGCCCCGCTTGGAGTGTGATTCTGTGCTACACATTAGTTCTATTGAGCTGGCATTGCCACAATTATGCTGGATTCTGCTGAGCACTCTGTGCATTGCACTGGTTCTGCTGGGCTTGCAAAAATGCCCCCCTTCAGTTTCTACTGTAGAGATTCTCTGGCTTGACCTCAGTCCTGTTGGGTTTGCAGCATCACCGTGGCAATGGTTCTGCTGGGCTTGCAAAAATGCCAACCACCTTCAGTTTCTATTGCAGAGATTCTCTGGGACTTTGATTCTGTTCCCCTGGGCTTCTATCACCTTTGCTTTTTTTTTGCTACTTTCCCCCTCTGTTGGAAGCAATGGAGGATGGGGCATGTTCTTTGGGGGGGGTAACTCAGACCCCATAAATCCAATCCTCACCAACCTCGGAGGTCAGGTAAAGGAGAGTCAGCTGGAGATCCTTGGTGAGTTTCGTGTCTCTAGCAAGCTGGGGGTCCATTCTACTGCATCATAAACCTCACAAACTGAGCCAGTTCATCTGACTCCTAAAAGTTTGTGACGGTTTGTGTTTCACAAACTGGGCACATAGCAAACCATGAACATTTTCATGGTTTGTGCCCATCCCTGATCATCAGATTAAAAAAAAATGATAAAAAGAAAAAGAAACACACATAAATGCAAAAAACAAACCAACAAACCCCAAACTCACAACAGGGACAGTCTCCAGAAAAGAGGATTCTGCCCATCTGCACTGGAGTAGGCCATTTGCTGCCCCACAACCAAAGCTGGGTACCTTCTCTTGCTTCCAGTACTCTTATAGCAATGATATCATTTCCTTTTGCACATTGTGAGATGAACCTTTGAGGAGCCCCAGAGCCTAAAGGGACTCTTGCTCAGAAACCCTCAGCCCTGGCTTCTCTCCATCAGTCCCTTAATTGGCAGCCAGGAGAAGGGAGGCAGAAGACCCGTCACTCAAGCAACTGAGCGAGGCCAGTGGCAAATAAGTCCCAGCGAGCCTCTGCACAGGTAAACAACCACTCCACCAGCACAGCTGAGCAAAAGCAGCCAGGGACACTGTCTGAGAGAGGAAACCAAGAATACCATTTACCAGCTAGCACATTTCATCTCTTCAAATGCTCCAATTAGCTCAGCAGTGGTCGCCACAGCCCTCTAAGGATGCAGGAAGGGAGCAGGAGGCAGGTTAAGGACACAGAGACCTGCCCTTGCTGAAGGCATCCAGGAAGATTGTGGCTGAGATAGACTCCGAGCTGAGGAAATCCTGGCTGATAGCCCCCCCCCAGTACTGCCCCCCCGCTCCCAAAGTTCTTTGAAAGGATGAGCGGAGAGGTCATGGTTCTTAATCAACTCCACTAGAAGCAGAAGCAGCAGCAGCAATAGCAGCAGAAGTAGCAGAAGCAGAAGAAGCAAAAGCAGAAGAAGCAGCAGCAGAAGCAGAAGTAGCAGAAGCAGCAGAAGCAAAAGCAGAAGAAGAAGCAGAAGAAGCAGCAGCAGAAGCAGAAGCAGAAGTAGCAGAAGCAGCAGAAGCAAAAGCAGAAGAAGAAGCAGAAGAAGCAGCAGCAGCAGCAGAAGTAGCAGAAGCAGCAGAAGCAAAAGCAGAAGAAGAAGCAGAAGAAGCAGCAGCAGAAGCAGAAGTAGCAGAAGCAGCAGAAGCAAAAGCAGAAGAAGAAGCAGAAGAAGCAGCAGCAGAAGCAGAAGTAGCAGAAGCAGCAGAAGCAAAAGCAGAAGAAGAAGCAGAAGAAGCAGCAGCAGAAGCAGAAGTAGCAGAAGCAGCAGAAGCAAAAGCAGAAGAAGAAGCAGAAGAAGCAGCAGCAGAAGCAGAAGTAGCAGAAGCAGCAGAAGCAAAAGCAGAAGAAGAAGCAGAAGAAGCAGCAGCAGAAGCAGAAGTAGCAGAAGCAGCAGAAGCAAAAGCAGAAACAGCAGCAGAAGAAGCAGCAGTAGAAGCAGAAGTAGCAGAAGCAGCAGAAGCAAAAGCAGAAGAAGAAGCAGAAGAAGCAGCAGCAGAAGCAGCAGAAGCAAAAGCAGAAACAGCAGCAGAAGCAGAAGAAGCAGCAGCAGAAGCAAAAGCAGGAGTAACAGAAGCAGCAGTAGCAGAAGAAGAGGAGGAGGAGGAGGAGGAGATTGGATTTATACCCCACTCTTCAGTTGGAGTCTCATAGCAGTTTACAATCTCCTTCCCTTCCCCTCCCCACAATGGATATCCTGTGAGGTAGGTGGGGCTGAGAAAGCCTTCCGAGGACTGCTCTTGACAGAACAACTCTGAGAGGACTCGTAACTTACCCAAGGTCACCCAGCTGGCTGTATGTGGAGGAGTGGGGAATCAAACCTGGTTCTCCCAGATTAGAGTTCACGCTCCTAAGCACTACATCAGACTGGCTCTTTACCTATTACCTAGCTCTTTACAATTTACCTATCTTCAGAGAAGGTCTTGGAAAGGGGTTTCCTGTTTTTGCAAAAACCAACTTTGAACCCGGTATGAGTTCAGTTCAAAGTGTGATGTAAGACCTACAGAGACCGAAGATGGAGTCCTGCTAAACTCCACGGTTGCAAGTTGGATCCTCGAATATTTATTGCGCGTTCCCCATTTCCTGAAAGATGAGAACTCACAGTCGAGCACTCCAGGCAGTTTCCTTTGGACTGGAGAGCCCTGCGGACTTACGTCACTGTAATTTTTTAAATAATGTACAAATATAAGTGGACAGACACTCCTGCGGCAGATCTTTGGTTCTTTGCATCAGATTCTCAGAGAGTAACTTCTTCAACCTCCCCCCTGGCCCATACTCTTTGGTCATGTGATTAAAATCTCTGCTCTTACCTAGATCTTTAAAATCGATGCAGACGGCAGCCATAAAACCGAGAGATCAAAGGAAGCGAAACCGGCATGCAATGCAGAGGGCTGAATAAAATCCGGCAATCACAGAAAGCGAAAGTGGCATGCAACATAGAGAGGAATTTCTCTTCCAATGTGGGTTTGGTAAAACAGCAGAGCAAATGCCAGATGCAGAATGGGCCTCGGTCTCCTGGAGTAGGAAGGGCAACGCAAAGAGCCATGCTCCCAGCAAACAGGATAATTTCTCCATTCATTATACCACCAGTGGCTTGGGGAGAGTTTACATAAGCATGGGTCCTATTTATGTGAATGATGCCGTTCTCTGGGATCATGTCTGCCTACCCAGCAGCCGGGGGCAAGGGTTTGTGTGTGAGATTTGTGAGGGAGCTGGGTGCGAATTCTCACTACAAGGGAGCAGTGGTGAGCAGCATCCCAAGGCCTCAGTTAAAAGACCTCTTTCGTTCCATGTAAAAGCATGAATGCACCCCCCACACACACACACCATTTCCTCACACGTACACACCTGTGCTCCATTGGCCAGGTAGGGGAGAAAGACAGAAAGCCTCCCTTTCTTGTGTAAAGAAGACACAAGCTTGGGGGGGGGACACACCAGTGTTCCCTCTAAGCCACGTTAGTGTGAGCTAGCTCACAGGTTTTTAGCCTCCGGCTCACCCATTTTTGTCTTCGCTCAGGAAGGAGGGCTCCAGAGCAAACTGATTTATGCAGCAGTCAAATCGCTCGCTCACAGGTTTAATGCCAGTAGGTCACAGAGTAGAATTTTTGCTCACAAGACTCCACAGCTTAGAGGGAGCATTGGGGGGGGGTGTCTTTTTTACAAGCACATAGTGCGCAGGCCAAAGGAGCCAAGCCCTGCCCGACCCTGGGCCTCAAGCAGTTGTATTTGGCATCCCCCCCTCCACAGCTTGACCAGCTTCCGATTTTGGGGCCAGACTGGGAAAGAAATACTGGAAGGGCTGGAGCTCAGTGAGGTACGTTGCTGGGGAGTCAGGTCTCTCGCCCATTCTTATAAAATGAAAACGACTCTCACCCACCCGGGCCAGTTCTAGGGTTGCCAACTCTGGGATGAAAAATCCCCAGCCATTTGGGGGTGGAGCCTTGGAGAAAGCAGGGGTGTAATGTACTCAGACACAATGCAATCAGACACAATGCAATCAGACCTGACCACGTGCAAGACAAGGCAGCCATGTGGTCAGGCAAATACATCCGAGCTTCGCTCACCTGAACAAAGGACTCAGCAGATCCTAACCCGCTCCAATCAGAGGGTTAGGCTTCCGGCCAAGAGCCTATGGAACTCTCGGCCACTGTAAATAGCCAATGTCTTGAGTGGGTTGTGTTTTGGGGTGTGGGGTTTTCAGGGGATATAAACCGGCCTGCGAGCCAGGTAAAGTTGTCTTGTTCTTGAACTAATAAAGTATGTGAGAGCTGAAATCACTCGTCAGTCTCAGTACTTTTCCCGGGGACACCATGCCATAGAGTCTACCACCTTCCAAAGCAGTCATTTTCTTCGGGGGAACTGATCTCTGTGGTCCGGAGACAGGCCTGTAGCCAGGATTTTTTTTTTAATTTGGGGGGGCTTTCAATAAGTCAGGGGGCACCCCACACAAACCCCCGCACCCCCCAAAGGAGTGCCTGGGGTGGATGGGAAGTCGGGGGGGGGGCTTGGCAGTAAGTCGGGGGGCCTAGCCACGAGATGCCCCACGGTAGCTACGGGCCCGTCTGGAGATCAGTCGTACCCGCAGAGGATCGCCAGGTGCCACCTGAGCATGGCACGGTTGCTGTGTGCCATTGCTGATGTGGCAAGAGAAAGCTTCGGGGCTCTCCTCCTTGGAGATCCTTGCTCTTAAGTACAAGCTGTGTGGGGAGGAAGGGAGAACTCGATTTGCGTTTTTTGGTGCACCTGAGACAGGCTGGTCTCTGTGAACTGCAGTGGCAACCGGAGTGGTGGTGGGGAATATGCCGCAAAGCCCCACGTACAATTGTTGGAAATGTGTAGGCGCTGTCAAGCTGTCATTCCCAGGCTCGGCTTATGCACAGGCTGGAAGACAGCGGGGAGGGGGGCAGGAGGGGAATATTCCTGGCAGCGGGTGAAAGTGAAATCCGCAGAGGGTCAGTCAGCCCGTCTTCTTGCCTCACTAGAGAACTGATAACGTTCAATTTACGCCGCTCCCCGGAGGCCTGTTTGGAAACATCTCTGTACATTTAGCTCTGACAAAACAGGCAGTGTGTTTTTCAGCAGACGGCCCTGTCGGGCTGCAGGGAAACAGCTCGATTCAAGCCCAGGAGCGCCTTAGAGACCAACAAGATTTTGGAGGGGATAAGCTGTTGAGTGTCCGGGCTCCCCTATCGGATTCAGGGGTCCCCCAGCCTTTCCGAGCCTGGGGGCACATTTGGAATTCTGACATGACAAGCTGGGCGCAGTGACAAAATGGCTGCCGCAAAATGGCTGCCGCACGAGGCGGAGCCAGTCACAAAACGATTGCCACAGCTTGACTTCAGCCACATGATGTAGATCCGTGTCTTTGTGGTGGCAGCTGCCGTCAAAGCAACACTCTAAAACATCCACACAGTCAATCAAATCTCCGATAGCCAATCAGAAACCTTCCTGGGCAAAAGCCCTACCTGGCCCTGCCCACTTCCAAAAAACACGCGGCGGGTGCCAGAAGAGGTTGGTAAGGTGCCTGGTGCCCTCTGGCGCCACGTTGGGGACCCATGCCATACCCGAGGAAGGAAGTTTTTTTGACTCTGGAAAGCTCACACCCTCCAAAATCTCATTGGCCCCTTAAGATGTGACTGGGCTCGAATCGTGGTTTCCATTTGCCCGCACCACAAAACACTATTCCAAACCTGGCTCCTGCTCAACTCCCTCCCGGCATACAAGAGACTTTTGCATCTTTCATGGACAAAGAAATTAGGCGACTGCCCAGTTGGCATGCCTGCAAGAAGAAGCAGAGTGCTCAGGCATACGGCGCCAGGGAAATGGGGCTTTGAGTGCAGAGCCAAGAGGGCACTTTCCTTGGCAGGCTGGCATTGGCACGCATGCAGCAATGCAGACAACTTCTCCAAGGGCTCCAATTTGTGCTTTGTCACCATGAAGAAGAAGGAGGAGGAGGAGGAGAAGGAGAAGGAGGAGGAGGAGGAAGAGGAAGAGGAGGAGACTGGATTTATACCCCACCCTTCACTACCCGAAGGAGTCTCAGAGTGGCTCACGACCCCTTTCCCTTCCCCTCCCTGTGAGGTAGGTGGGGCTGAGAGAGCTCTTTAGAGGACTGCTCCTGAGAGAACAGCTCTGAAAGAACTTGAGACTGACCCAAGGTCTCACCAGCAGCTGCATGTGGCAGAGTGGGGCAGTTCTCCCAGATTAAAGCCCATGCTTCTAACCACTACGCCAAACTGGCTCCTTCCCTCCCTCTGTGGAGCTTGGTAGGGGAAGGGACAGGGTGATGTAGGTCCCCCCCAGCTCCACAGGCTGTTGATAAAAACGCCTTTGCTTGATAACTGATGCTGGTGCACCCGGGACCAGGGCTGGCTCGAGGTGTTTCTGCGCCCTAGGCGAGGCGCAGATGCCAACCTCCTGGTGGGGCCTGCAGACCCTTTTGCCTCCTCCTCCTCCCCCCCAAGGAGGGAGGGGAGAGCAGCCGAGCTGCAGTGCCACCTCCTGCACTCTGGCTGGGCATCCTCCTCCTGCAGGGCTTTTGGTGGTGGCCTGGCCCTGCTCCCCTCCCCGGCACCTTCCCACAGTGGCAGTGGGCACCCGGCGGCAGCGGTGGTGGCAGGCACCCTGTCAGGGTAGTGGGGGGGGGGGGCTTTTGGCAGGGAGGCAAGGTGCAGTTTGGCACCCCTGAGGGCCGGTGCGCCCTAGGCGAGCGCCTAGTTCACCTAGCAGGCGAGCCGGCTCTGCCCGGGATGCCCTTAAGAGATGCAGAGAGCCTGAGCTACGTCAAGTCTAAGAGGCCTCATTGCATCATTTTTTTTCCAGAAAGGCAATTTGATCATGTTTAGGTATCCAGAGCACCCCCTGTCCCGCTCTGAGGCCCGAAACTGAAGCACCCTCAATATAATAAAGTGGCATCAAGTCACAACAGACGGGGTGGTCCCCCTCCAGGGGCTTTCAAGGCAAGGGATGTTCAGCGGTGGTGGCGGCCACCTGCCTCCGTCTAAGAACCGGGGGCTTCCTGGGTGGCCTCCCACCCGAGCACTCACCGGGGCCAGCTGGGCTTAGCTTCCGAGCCCTGAGGAGCCCAAGCTAGTCTGGGGCTATTCAGGCTGCAGCCCAGAACCACAGAATCACAGAGTCGGAAGGGGCCATAGAGGCCATCCAGTCCAACCCCCTGCTCAACGTGGGATCAGCCCAGAGCATCCCTGACAAGTGTGTTGTCCAGACACTGCTTCAAGACTGCCGGTGAGGGGGACTGCCACCACCTCCCCAGGCAGCGGATCCCACTGTCGCACAACTCTTAACTGTCGAAAAGTTTCCCCTCAGATCCAGCCGGTACCTTCCCGCCCTTAATTTAAACCTATTCTTGTGAGTCCTCTCCTCCGCTGCCAAGAGGAACAGGAGGCGGAGCCAGCCACAAAACCATTGCCACAGCTTGACTTCAGCCGCACAGAGTAGATCCGTGTGTTTGTGGTGGCAGCTGCTGCCAAAGCAACATTCTGAAAAATCTGCCGAGCCAATCAAATCTCTGATAGCCAATCAGAAACCTTCCTGGGCAAAAGCCCTACCTGGCCCTGCCCACTTCCGAAAAACACATGGCAGGTGCCAGAAAAGGTTGGTGAGGTGGCCCTGGTGCCCTCTGGCGCCACGTTGGGGACCCATGCCATACCTGAGGAAGGGAGGTTTTTTGACTCTGGAAAGCTCATACACTCCAAAATCTCATTGGCCTCTTAAGATGTGACTGGACTCGAATCGTGGTGTCCATTTGCCCTTCCGCACGACAAAACACTATTCCAAACCCGGCTCCCGTTCATCTCCCTCCCGGCATACAAGAGGCTTTTGCATTTTTCATGGACAAAGAAATTAGGCGACCGCCCAGTTGGCATGCCTGCAAGAAGAAGCAGAGTGCTCGGGCATGCGGCGCCAGGCTAATACGGGTTTGAGTGCAGAGCCAAGAGGGCACTTTACCTGGCAGGCTGGCATCGGCGCACAGACAGCAATGCAGGCACAGGGGTGTGCGTGTCTCGGCAGCACCTTAAAGACCAACAAAGTTTCTGTTGGGGTAGGAGTTTTCAAGAGACCCTGCTCACTTCTTCAGATACAGCTAGAACAGACCAAGGGCCTGATTCCGTAGACGGCAGCGTCACGAAAGACAGGACAGAAAGGGCTGTCCTAGCAGCGGCAGCAGCTTAAAGTGCCCTGGGTCGACTAAACCTAGAACGTGTGTATGTGTGTGTTATTTTCTAAAGTCGCCTACTACTGAACAGCAGTCACAAACAGGCCCCAAAGCCCTGCAGCAGAGGAGAGCTTTCCAGCTCCGGCAAACACAAGCCGCTGTCCTCTCCCGCTTTGTGCAGTGAGACTGGGGAGAAACCCAACATGAAGCTCCAACGGGCAGGCACCTTCCTTTCGTTGGATGAGCAAGCACTTGGAGAGCCAGTTTGGCATAGTGGTGAAGAACTGGGTTTGATTCCCCACTCCTCCACTTGCAGCTGCTGTATGACCTTGGGCAAGCCATAGTTCATCGTCGTGCACAGAAGACCTCTCGATGAACAACAGTTATAGGTAAATGCAACTTTGTTTTCTGCCAGAGCTGTCCTTGAAAGGGCAGTGTCTCTCAGAGCTCTCTCAGCCCCACCTCCCTCACAGGGTGTCTGTTGTGGGAAGGGGAAGGGGAAGGAGATTGCAAGCCGCTCTGAGACTCCGAGTGAAGGACGGGACATAAATCCAATCTCCTCCTCCTCCTCCACAAAACCCTGAAAGGCAATCTAGGATCAGCTCTGAGCTCGTAACCTTCCCCCACTGTCCCCCGTTGCTGTCCTCACTGGCATCAGCCCTGCGGAGCGATAACCAGGATCCCAGATTTGCCTCCCTGCAGCCATCGGTGCCCCTCTCTGGCTCAGTGCGCGCTATGTGGGAGGGATGGGGGGGAGAACCGAGTCAGATGATCCGGAATTGATTTATTCTTCTAGAATGTACTCTGACGGCATGTCCATGAACGGCTTGACCGAGGTGAGGAAAGAACAGAGCTCTTTGTCTGCCCCGTGGGAACAAAGGCCTGCCTGTGAACACGAGGCTGGGAGGGAGAGATCAGCCGGCCTGGCATCCTGCGCCGTTGGCACCAGGCGAGGGGAGCCGGGGGCGCCAGCTCTGGAGAGGCAGCAGCTCATGGAGCCCTCTGGCCTCTCTGCTTTCGTCCCCCTCTCCTTTCCGAGCAAAATACAGGCCGGCTCTTGGGCAGGGCCACCGGCCTCTGAACCAAACCCTCCATACTTCTCCTTTTGAATGGCCCGGGCACAAAACCAGTTGTGGCAAACGGCACAGGTAGAGCTCATGCCAGCGTGGCTGGCACACCTGCGCCTCAGGAGCCAGGTCTACCCACAAGATGCCCAGGCTGATCTGATCTCGTACCCTGTATGAATCGATGATGCGACCTCCTTTGGAATACTGGGTGCAGTTCTGGTCACCATAACTCAGAAAGGATGTTCTAGCCTTGGAAAAGGTGCAGAGAAGGGCAACTAGAATGATAAAAGGGTTGGAACACTTTCCCTGTGAAGAAAGGTTGAAGCGCTTGGGGCTCTTTAGCTTGGAGAAATGACGGCTGAGGGGTGACACGATCGAGGTTTATAAGATTATGCATGGGATAGAGCAGGTGGAGAAAGAGGTACTTTTCTCCCTTTCTCACAATACAAGAACTTGTGGGCACTCCATGAAATTGCTGAGCAGTCGGGTTAGAACGGATAAAAGGAAGGACCTCTTCACCCAAAGAGTGATTGACACATGGAATTCACTGCCACAGGAGGTGGTGGCAGCTACAAGCATGGACGGCTTCAAGAGGGAACTGGATAAACATATGGAGCAGAGGTCCGTCAGTGGCTATTAGCCACAAGGTATAGATAGGGACTCTCAGTCTGGGGCAAATGAGGCTCTGTATTCTTGGTGCTTGGGGGGGGGTCAACAGTGGGAGGGCTTCTCGTGTCCTGGCCCCACCAGTGGACCTCCTGAGGGTCCCTGGTATTTTTGGCCACTGTGTGACACAGAGTGTTGGACTGGGTGGACCACTGGCCTGATCCCGCATTGGCTTCTCTTATGTTCTTATATAAATCTCAGAAGACCAGCAAGGTCAGCCCCGATTCGCACTTGAATGGGCGACCACCAAGGAAGTCCAGGCTTGTGACGCCGAGGCAGGCAATGGCAAGCCACCTCTGAACGTCTTTAGGCCTTGAAAACCCGATAGGGTCAGCATCAGTGGGCTGAAATTTGATGGCACTTTCCACACACAATGAAGCATGGCCCAGGCTAGCCCGACCTCGTGAGATCTCAGCGGCTAAGCAGGGTCGACCATGGTTTGTACTTGGATGGGAGACCAGCAAGGAAGCCCAGGGCCGCGACAGAGAGGTGAGCAATGGCAGAGGGAGGTGACTTGCCTCTGGATGCTCCTTGCCTTGAACACCCAAGGGCACTTTCCTCCACCACTCACCTTTCTGTGACCACTGCCCCGTGGGCAGCTCTAGGATCCCAGGAAGTGGGGCAGATCTGTAGCTCTCCATCACTGGGAAACTTAAGCACAGCGGCGTGCGGCTACGGGTGGGGCTATTCAAGGCTCCGCCTCCTGTCTTGAAGGGACAGCCCCACAGGCCCCTCCCCTAGAATGACCCATCATCTTTTCATCTCTTTTGTAGAAGTCCTCAGTGCAGAGAGAAGCCTTGCTGCTTGATTCCCGGGAGGGCTTACTCTTGAGTAAGTAATTTCAGTCTCGGAAGGCAGCCACTCAGGCTATCGAGTGGCTTGGGGAGGGGTTAAACATGCTGAGGACTTATCCAGAAGAAGAGGAGGAGGAGGAGGAGATTGGATTTATGCCCTGCCCTTCACTACCCGAGGGAGTCTCAGAGTGGCTTACAAGTTCCTTTCCCTTTCCCTCCCCACAACAGACACCCTGCCAGGTAGGCAGGGGCTGAGAGAGCTCTGACAGAAACCGCTCTTTTTCAAGGACAGCTGTGCCAGAACTATGGCTTGCCCAAGGTCATCCAGCAGGTGCAAGTGGAGGAGTGGGGAATCAAACCTGGTTCTCCCAGACTAGAGTCTGTGCACAGATTGTTCTGGGGAAGGGCCCAGGGAGAGCAAAGAGTGAAGAAATGGGGGTGGTGGTGGAGGCATCAATATGAGGTTCCCTTTCCTGCCTCATCCCTCCCCCCCATATCTGCCAAATGGGAGGATCTTTCGCGAGATCGGGGTGAGAAAAGGGGCACAGACTGTTCTAGGGACACCGGCCGTTCTGTAGTTGTGTACAGAGAGAAAAATAATGGCAAAAATGGCAGCCCCAGCAGAGGAAAATTTTCCCCATAAACTACAACCTCCTGGCTATGGGCCTGGGTCAGCGCAAGAGTGAACTGGAGTTCCCTGCAAGCCAGAGCCAATCTCATTATTCCCCCCCTCTTGAGCCACGGCCCCTTGGCATCTCTGGAGAACACCCAGGTTCATGACCGTGCCACGCTTCCTCTCCCACCCTGACTCGGCGTCTCCAGCGGGGATGTAATGAAAAGGTACGGGGAGGGAAAGGGGGGGGGGAAGAGCACCTGAATGGCTGGCCCAGCATCCGCACAGTTGCCCACGTGCCGACATTGACTGCTGCTGAGCACCATAGACCTGAAGCCCTCCGACTGTGATGACCGATGGGATCCAGGCAATCCACTAACACTCGTAAAAAATATATTACAGTCAAAACGACATCTGACCAATGAACCTAAATGTCGTTTTCTCCTGAGTGACTCTGCTCCCGATGAGAGCCAGTTTGGTGTAGTGGTTCAGTGTGCTGGACTCTTATCTGGGAGAGCCGGGTTTGATTCCCCACTCCTCCACTTGCAGCTGCTGGGGTGACCTTGGGTCAATCACAAGCTCTGGCACAGCTGTTCTCTCAAGGACAGTTTCTGTCAGAAGTTCTCTCAGCCCCACCTCCCTCCCAGGGCGTCTGTTGTGGGGAGGGGAAGGGAAAGGAGTTTGTAAGCCGCTCTGAGACGCCTTTGGGCAGTGAAGGGCGGGGTATAAATCCAAACTCTTCTTCTTCTTCTTCTCTTACTGAGATTACGGCTAATTATTTCGCTGAAGTACTAAAATCAAGGGCAATTCTGTATGGTGAGACCTATTGATTTTCAGTTCTGTACTTGCGCGCCCTGGCTGGAATGTGGTTTTGTAGTTCTGTTATGCCAATAAAGGTATGTGTGAGAAACACACACACACGCATACACAAATAACACACATCCGGGCAGCTTCCATTCCATTGCGCCTGGCCTTGGCTGCTGCAGGAAACAGAACCTATGAACCTGCCTTGTTCAGAATCCAGGCCGTTCGTTGTTCTAGCCCTGTACGTAATCTGAATGAGCCTTCAAGCACCTTGGAATCCGGTTAAGCCGACTGTGACACCACCACCATCCCCGGAACTCACTACCACAAAATGCGATCATCACTGGCTTCAGTGACCTTAAAGGGGGACTGGAGCAGTCTTGGAAGGAAACCAGTCTAGCGTTAGATTTAACCCTAATAACCAAACAGGACCTCTGGATCCACAGTTGCTTGGAGGCGTCACAGAAACGCCCAGCCGGCCAGAGATGGCAAAGGATTGCTGCTGGAACAGACCAATCTGACGCAGCGAGGATCTTTTATGTTACAGAACAGGGCTTATTTTTAAACTGATGGTTCCTCTGAATAGAGGAAGAGATTGGATTTATACCCCGCCCTTCACTACCTGAAGACGTCTCAGAGCAGCTCACGATCTCCTCTCCCCACAATAGGCACTCTGTGAGGTAGGTGGGGCCGAGAGAGCTCTTTTGAGGACTGTTCTTGAGAGAACAGCTCTGAGAGAACTTGTGACTGACCCAAGGTCACACCAGCGGCTGCATGTGGAGGGATGGGGAATCAAACCCGCTTCTCCCAGATGAAAGTCCGTGCCAGTTTGGGGTAGTGGTTAAGGGTGCGGACTCTAATCTGGGAGAACTGGGTTTGATTCCCCGCTCCTCCACTTGCACCTGCTGATGTGACCTTGGGTCAGTCACAAGCTCTGGCACAGCTGTTCCTGAAAGAGCTATTTGTGTTAGAGTTCTCTCAGCCCCACCTGCCTCACAGGGTGTCTGTTGTGGGGAGGGGAAGGGAAAGGAGTTTGTAAGCCGCTCTGAGACGCCGAGTGAAGGGCGGGGTATAAATCCAATCTCCTCTTCTTCTTCTTCTAACCACAACACCAAACTGGCTCTCTTCTCAGGAGCATAACTGAGGGCTCAACATGTGTTCTGAAGACTGTGGAGCTGAGCAAGTGGTAACTCAAATAACCTTGTCACAGATACGGCCAGGAATCTAGGGGAACAGTCGCTAGGTTTTGATCACAGAGGACGTTTCTGCTCACTAGACACAGAGCTGGTGCAGAGTCTCTTCCTAACAGGCCGAAAGGGAGTTCACAAACCCAGAACAGAATAGCCTTGGAGTGGGACAAGAAACAAAGGAGTCAACACAGGGACAGCTGTAGAGTAGAAGCCATCTAACACATATCAATTATACTGTGGGCAGAGGCCCAGGTACCGAAGCACTTGAGATCGGCAAGAAATCTCCAACCACAGAGACGATGTTATAGTTCAAAGACGGGTTGTGTTTGGTTGAGGACCTACAGATATTCATATGTACTAGAAACTGGTAACCCCTGTTTTTAAACAGACCTCATTAGGATAAAAAAGTAGCAAGAATGATCGAGCAGTTTTTATGTCAAGATGGGTAGCCGTGTTACATCTTTTTGTAGCAGGAGAAGAGCGAGAGCCCAGCGGCATCTTAAAGACTATTTGTGGCATGGTAGGACCTTTTGTGAGTCACAGCCCACCTCTTCAGAACTTCCTTGGTTTTTATGTATTTTAGGAACATATTCAAGTATAGATAACTTTGTATGGTGCTTGAAGTTATAAGATGCTTAGCCAAGGACATGCACCCCTATTAAGTGGGGGAGGTAGCCGTCGCTCAAAAGCTAGTCAAATCTGACTCTAGGGGGTGGTGCTCATCTCCGTTTCCAAGCCGAAGAGCCAGCGCTGTCCGAAGACTTTTCCCGTTCCTATCTATATGTAAAGGTAAAGGTTTCCCTTGCTCAAAAGTCAGTCGAATCCAACTCCAGGGATGCAGGGCTCATCTCTGTTTCCAAGCTGAAGAGCCAGCACTGTCTGAAGACGTTTCCGTGGTCATGTGGCCTGCATGACTAGATGGCGAGGTGCACGGAGCGCTGTTACCTTCCCACAGAAGTGGTGCCTATTTATCTACTTGCAAGTTCTTGCTTTCGAACTACTAGATTGGCAGGAGCTGGGGCCAGAGATGGGAGCTCACTCCGTCAGGCGGCACTCGGGTCTCGAACTGCTGACCTTCCAGTCTGCAGCTCAGCATCTTAACCTCTGAGCCGCTGCAGATGTTTTAAAAACCAATAGGAGAACCAGCCAGGATCATAGGGTTGCCAGCTCCAGGATGGGAAATTCCTGGAGATTGGGGATGGAGCCTGGGGAGGACAGGGACCTCGGTGGGGTACGTCATAGAGACCCCCTCCAGAGCATCCATTTTCTACGGGGGAATTGATCTCTGTAGCCTGGAGGTGAGCTGTTAATTCCAGGGGCTCCCCAGGCCCCACCTGGAGGCTGGCATCCCTAGAAGCTGAATTGATTGGGGACCTGCTAATCTTTAGCTACGACATCTACGTAGCAGTTAATGGATAGTACAATTTTCCGTTGAGTTAGTCATTGTCAAGAACGCAACGTAGTTAAGCTTTAATAAAACATAAGAAATGGAAGTGGAGATTCTCTAATGGCATCGCTTGTGCACTGTACCCGTAACGAAGCCAAGGCGTTGCCGAGGAGCGCCTCTTGTGAGTAATTAAAACGATCTGATACGGGAAAGCTAACGAGATGCCTAGGGCTTCTGAAGGGCACGCTTCTAATAGAGTCGGGCCCGAAGCCAATTCCTCACCACCGGCAAAGAGAATGTGACCGGCCGGCTTACCTAGAGACCTGCGCTTCGGAAAGAAATTCATCTCGTGGGGGGGGGGGGCACTCATTCCAAAAACCACGTAATACAAAAAGAACCTCAGACGACAGCTCCGAAATCCAACCCTGGCACACTCAGTAATTCGAGAGAGATGCCCCAGCAGTGGGGAGGTCAGATTGCAAGACGGGGAAGCTCGGCTTACTGCAACCCGGAGTCCGAAAGGGCAGGAAATGGAGCTGGACTTCACACTTCACCTGGGACTGTTCACGCTTGGCAACGGCGGTGCCCAACCGACTCCCGCCCCATCGCCTGAAATGCCCATTGATGGCAAAGCAAATTGTAAGCAGGTGGCAGTTACCCCCACCCTGGGCAGGCACCCAGAAATTTGGTCCCCTGGTCACCAGCCGCCGTCCCCCAACAGAGCTTGCACGTTCCGGCTGTGCGCGGGTCTCTGCCGCGGGTCCCCGACTCCCCGTCCCCTTCCAGGCTCCACAGCAGGGCTGTTTTTCTCTAAAGCTCCACCAGAACGCTAACAGGCCGGCTTCCCTCCATCCTGGCCCAATGCCCTTGACTCGCTCGTGCCAGTCGCAGGCCATGCTTTAGTAGGAAGAAGGCATTAAAGACGGCCCCACCAGGCAGGGAAGACCCCCTCGTCCAACTCTCGGCACTCTCCCTGGGGGGAATTCTGTCGTTAAGAATAATATGGGCAGCCGTGTTAGTCTGTCTATAGCAGTAGAAAACGGGGCTGCAGTGGCTTAGAGTTTAAGACACTGAGTTGCAGACCAGAAGGTCAGTAGCTTGGCGGTTCGAGACCTGAGTGTCGTGTGACGGAGTGAGCTCCCGTCCCTGGCCCCAGCTCCTGCCAACCCAGCAGTCCAAAAGCAAGGAATTGCAAGTGGATAAATAGGTTCCACTTTGGCAGGAAGGTAACTGCATTCTGTGCGCCTTGGTGTTTAGTCATGCCGGCCACATGACCACAGAAACGTCTTTGGACAGCGCTGGCTCTTCGGCTTGGAAATGGAGATGAGCACCGCCCCTAGAGTCAGACTGCAACTGGCTTTCGAGCAAGGGAAACCTTTACCTTTAGCAGTAGAAAAGAGCAAGAGTCCAAGAGCACTTTAAAGGCTAACATTTGTGGCAGGGGAGGCACTTTCATAGGAAAGCCAGGAAGAATCTGAAGGAGTGAACCGTGACTCACGGAAGCTCATCCCCCCTGCCACAAATTTAGTCTTTTAAAGTGCTGCTGGACGCTTGCTCTTTTCTATAGTTAAGAACGAGCTGGGAGGTGGAACAGTGCGGCCTCCGAATGGCTAAGAACAGTTCCCTTAGCAGTGGGCCAAGTCCCCACATGATCCTTGCAGTGGGCTTTCAGGGCAGCCGTCACATTCGAGGGTTGCGAAAGGGCCTCTGAATGAAAGCCAGGAAGACGGCGTGGCAAGATCCCAGGCCAGGAGTGCTCTAGAGACCAACAGGATTTGGGGGTGGTAATATCGAGTGTTGGAAGCCCCCTTCACTAGATCTGACGAAGGGCGCCTCGACTCTCGAAAGCGCATACTCCAAGTATCTCGTTGGTCTCCATGGTGCTATCGGATCTGGATCTATCCATGAAGGAAACTGCTGGCCTCACTGTACACCCTCCCCTTCTGCAATACTGCCTGGGTGGATACTTGAGAGAGCCAGTTTGGTGCAGTGGTTAGGAGGGCGGACTCTAATCTGGGAGAACCGGGTTTGATTCCCCATTTGTCCACGTGCAGCTGCTGGTGTGACCTTGGGTCAGTCACAAGCTCTGGCACAGCTGTTCTCTCAAGGACAGTTCTCAGGAGAGCTCTCTCAGCCCCACCTGCCTCACAGGGGGGTGTCTGTTGTGGGGAGGGGAAGGGAAAGGAGATTTGTAAGCCGCTCTGAGACTCCTTTGAGGTAAGTGAAGGGCGGGGGTATAAATCGAATATCTTCTTTTTGATGCCAGGACAGTCTCCAGTGGATTTTTTGCAGGGCGCAGAAATAAGGGAGGGGGGGGCTATCTAACCCTTTCCCTACTTGCCACTTTTTCTGCAGCAAACCCGTTTCACTCCCCAAAGCCACTTCTTTTGCCCGGGGGGGGAGGGTGTGTGTGTGTGTGTCTAGAACAGTGTGACAGACACACAGTAATGATAAACACGGGCCAAAAGAGAGGCAATGGCTTCCCATCCAAGGGCCAGACCAACGTGGCCACGTTTTGTGGAGCCTGACGGAAGCAGAGGTACCAGATCCTCTAGTCCGCGAACCGCGGCAGCTAAACTGCAGCCTGTACCGCACCTAAGAAAGTGTTCTGCTTCACTCCCCCCCACCCCAAGAAGCAAAGTTCTGTGAAGAGGGATACCCTGAGACCCCACAGGAAGAGAAGTCGCTTTAGATACTACTGCTCTCCCAGCTGCTGGTGCAGGCCCAAAGCTATGGCTGGACTTTGGGGGGCTCTGCCCCCTTTCTTAAAGCCACAGCCCCACAAGAATTTCTCCTGTAAATGCATTTTCCAATCATTTTAAAACATTTCTTAAAGGTGTGTGCTTCTTTCAGCAGAGTGGGGTGCTGCAGTTGACTAATTCCCACACTGAGCAAGGGGGTTGGAGTAGGTGACCTCTAGGATCCCTTCAAACTCTGTGTCAAGTAACCAGTCCCCATTATGAGAGCTTTTTTGCCTAAGTGTTAGCTTCTTTGACTAGAGAAGTCCTCACCCCCACCTGCCGGCTTGTTCTCAGAATTGTTGCTTAGGCTGGCAGAAGTGATTAACTTGCGGCAGCTGAGAACTGTCACCTACAGTGGTCGACAGCTTGCAATTTAGAGATCTATCCTGGTAACAGCTTTCTATAATGGCTAAATGGTTAAGAACAGACGATGTAGAACAGACAGCTTGAGAAGACTCAGAGAGAGAAGAGACTGCCTCGAAGCTCTCTTCAATGTCTACCCTGCCGTTATGCTTCTAGAGAGACTGCTCATCAGGAACGCCAGTTGAGATCCCAGAGCTACAATGCCTGATAGGACAGGTTCTGAGTAGAGTAGTCCGCTGGGGTTTTTTTTCTTTTCAGTTTGCATTCCTTGCTGAAGTGGTTTAAGATCGGTTTAAGATCAGCCGCTGGCTTAAGAGCAGTCCTCCATGCCAGCAGAGACACGAGCGGAGACATAGAACATCCTCTCTTATGATCCATCTTTATTTGTAAAAGTCCAGATATAAAATCTTATCGGTGTCTTAAAAAACAAAAAGGCACATTTAAAAACTACTCCATTTTTCTCCCTGCCCCCCACCCCCCCCACCCAGGGCTATGCTGGACACACCCCCTCTCCGCTGCTGCGTCTGGTGCCTCCCGCTTCCTTCCTTCCGTCCGACAAGGGGTCTTCCATCTTCCTTCATTCCAGAAGCGCACACAGTGGAGAAGTGTCAGTGTGAAAATCCAACGGCGTCCAATGGTACTTTAATAGTAGGTTTCCTTCTCTACCCAGCCTACAAGAGAATGGAAGAGGGAAGAAGAGAAAGAAATGCATTGAGTTGCTTTTCCTGTTTCTGAACTGGAGACGCTTTGAGTTAGCCATGCTGTAATGCACCTTTTCTCCGAACATTTGAGATAGACGCCTTGCACAGATTGCTCAGAACACCTCTTCCCCCCGTCTCACGGACTTTTGACAACACCAGGCACATGCAATGAAGATCCATACTTCCCCGATTCTTGGCAAAGCCATGAAATACCAAAGCAGGGGCCCCGCGGCATCCGTCACCAACAAAGCAGGGTCCCTGCGGAACCCCCGGCTACCCGCAAAGGAACATTCCTACACGTCAAGAGAGGCTGGCCTAGCCCCCACAAATGACACATTCCACCCACGACCGTTGTAGGGCTGCAGATTCTTACCTCCAGGGCTGCGTCTGATGATGAGTTTCCTTACTTCATCATACAGAAAGATGAGGAGTGAGTACGGGAAGGCACAGAACCACCACGTCGGTCTGCAAGGGAAGGAGACCGCGATGAAGAATGGCCTTGCGCATGAGCGTTGGCCAAGGCAAGGCCTCACAGTCCCGAGTAAATTCTCTACTTACTTGAGAGGATACATCCTCAAGGCCACGTCCATCCCAGGGCAGTAAGAGAGGAAGGCAGCCAAAGCCGTCTCTTCAAAGAGGCCAAATATGAGGATCTTGTTCCTGGTGGAAAGTATTGAGAGGAGTCAGCCCCCGGAGACAACAACCTCCCCGCTCAACCCTGGGCTCGAACAGAAGGTCCCAGGTTTTCTGTCCTGGTCTCCCCAAAGGTCTCCTCTCCCTTCATGGGAATTGATCCCTACGGGTCCCAACAACCACTAGGCTAGCTGGGAAAATAGATCCTGCGAGGGAAGCCACTGAACACGCCATGAGCACCTGAGGCTGCCTTCTCACACCACCTACTGCCAATGCTCCCTCTAAGCTGCGGAGTCCTGTGAGCAAAAATTCTACTTTGTGAGCTACTGGCATTGAAGTTGTGAGCGAGCGAGTGATTTGGCTACTGCACAAATTAGTTTGCTCTGGGGCAAATCCTTCCTGAGCGGAGGCAAAAAGGTGTGAGCCGGAGGCTAAAAAACTGTGAGCTGGCTCTCACTGACTCAGCTTAGAGGGAACACTGCCTACTACCTAACCCCTTTTAAGTGGAGATGTCTGGGATTGAACCTGGGACCTTCTGCATGCTAAGCAGATGCTCTAGCACTGAGCCACGGCCCCTGCCCGTCCTTGTCTAGGGGTCCCCAACCTTTTTGAGCCCGTGGGCACCTTTGGAATTCTGACACAGGGTAGCGCAAGGGTGTCAAACATAAGGCCCGGGGGCCGGAACCGGCCCCTCCAGGGCTCTTACCTGGCCCACAAGCAACTGGTATGGATGGAAGTATAAAGTACTCCCTTTTTTATGGTATCCCATGGGGAAAAAACTAGTCTTGCATATAATTAAATACATTTTATTAGGGCTTTTGTGGGTTCCCCAGTAAATTAATTGCTTTCACTGCTAGGAATCAATTACTTTTGTTTGTATTTTGAGTACAAAAAAATAATACAGTTAATTGGGTTTGCCTGTATCCTTTATAAAGTTATATGTCTTCCCTCTGGGCCCCACAATCTCCCAAGCCGTCTTCATTTCCAGTCAACTACTGCGATCCCCATCCCAGAAGGCGGCTCGGGCCACCAGAACTGCCCCCTTCTTGGTCCCAATTAAGAGGCACCAACTGCCCTGGTACTCACTTCATGCCTTGCTGGAAGACGGAATTCCTCCTGGTCTTACAGATGACCAAGTCGGCCCACTGCACCACCACAATGCTGACGAAGAAGGCCGTGTGGCACGTGAACTCCACGATCTTCCGCTGCTCGTAGGTCTGGAGGAAGGGGGTGGGGTTTAAAAGAGAGAGGTTTGGTTCTCGTGCTCGATTTCCCCAGCTGGCGGCCGCCAAAACCAAAAAAGAAGGGGAACCAGCATACATAAATAGGTAGGAAACACAAAAGCCGCTGGCTAAAGATAAACAAAATATATAGAAAAAATATTTAATGGCAAGTTCAGTAATTCAGAAATGTAACTATATAAGGCCAAGGTGTTCTTGCAAGGAACAACAAATATACAGAAAGATAGAAGAACGGAGTCCCAAAATTTTCAGCGTGTCTCACTCCAGTTGTATTGCAGTACCTAGTCCGATTTGACGTGCATTCATCACGGAGTGGACTCATATAGTTCCTGGATAACCCAAACATTCTAGAATTCCATCAGCCATAGAGACGTGTAGTCCGGATACAAGCTGCCATGTTTCAAGTAATTCTTTTTCAAAACCAATAGGCTATATAGTGGGACCCAATCTCAGTAGAGGCACATACAAAAGCCATGATCCTTTCTGATTGAAAATACTGGCTTTTAGATACTGCTGCTCTCCCAGCTAACCTATTGGTTCTGAAAAAGAATTACTCGAAACGCGGCAGCTGGCATCCGGACTACACGTCTCTATGGCTGATGGAATTCTAGAATCTATGGATTATCCAGGAACTATATGAGTCCACTCCGTGATGAATGCACGTCAAGTCGGACTATGATACCACAATACAACTGGAGTGAGACACACTGAACATTTTGGGGACTTTGTTCTTCTACCCTTCTGTATATTTGTTGTTTCTTGCAAGAACACCTTGGCCTTATATAGTTAGATGGCCGCGAAAAGCCAGCCAGCCTTGCCAAGGTCCTCTCGGGCGATTGGGACACTCACCCACTGTTGCCCGTAGCTGTCCTCGACGTCATTCACCCACCGGTCATCCCAGTTCACTCGAATGCCCAGCAAGGTGGAGGGCAAGAAGCCGTTCTCGGCGAGGATCACAAAGTAAGTGAAGAACCCGCCCAAGGCTTGGATCATCCCTAAGAGCCAGGAGGAAACAGCAGGTTAGTGCGCCCGGAGCAGATGTCTGAAGGCATTTTAGGAACCAGACCACACACAAACACCCAGTGGAGGTTTCAGAGGTGGAGATTCCGCGGGGCCTCCAGCTCAGCGGGAAGACGCTCCTACTTTGCTGCCTCCCTGCTGAGCGAAGCCATAGCCAGCGGCCTCCTGAATTTCCACGGCGATGCTCTACTGTGCACCACTGCGATGACACTCAGCCGAGGTGCCGCTGCTGCATCCCAACCGGGTTTGGCGCCACGATGCACAAGAGTTCACATCCTTTGAAACACCTTCCAATACCGTCCTCTGTGTTCAGAGAAGAGGAGGGGGAGGAGGTTGGATTTCTACCCCGCCCTTCCACTTCCCGAAGGAGTCTCAGAGCGGCTTACAATCTCCTTTCCCGTCCCCTCCCCACAACAGACATCCCGTGAGCAATCCTCCCTCTAAGCTACGGAGTCTTGTGAGCAAAAATTCCACTTTGTGAGCTGCTGGCGTTAACGTTGCGAGTGAGAGATTTGGCTGCTGCGGGAATTAGTGTGCTCTGGAGCCCTCCTTCCCAAACAAAGACAAAGCTAGCACACACTGACTCAGCTTAGAGGGAACACTTGCCTGTGAGGTAGGCGGGGCTGAGAGAGCTCTTTCGAGAACTGCCCTTGAGAGAACAGCTCTGAGAGAACTTGTGACTGACCCAAGGTCACACCAGCAGCTGCAAGTGAAGGTGTGGGGAATCAAACCCGATTCCTCCCAGATTAGAGTCCGTGCTCCTAACTGCTACACCAACTGCTCCTAAACAGACCCTCCTCAGCCTTCTGAGACTTCCTGAAGACCCTGAGTACAGCACGTGTTGGTGTGTGCAGAACTACAGAGAGACAATCCCATGTGCCCAAAAAGCCTCACGGAGTCTGGCAACGTAATATTCAGAACCCCCAAACCCCAGGGATCTTTCTACCAACAGCTCGCCTCAGTCTCTGCCCCCCCCTTCATTCATGAAATCTAGCTCCAATACGTTGAAGAAAAGCAGCAAAAACAGAGGATCCAGCCCACCCCATAAGCCTTGCAGTCCAAAGTACCAAGCTTGGGGGGGGGCCTCACAACCCTTGCTCATGAGGAGATCTGCTGCTAATTCAGAAACCGCGCATCAAACCATGCTCTGGTGTTCCCTCACGCCCTGCAGCCCAGGAAGCCTTCAGTTTCCAGCCCCAAACCTGGGAAGGTTCAGAGTAACCGACGAAGAGCTTCTGAGCCTAGTGTCACCTCTCTGACTTACTTCCTGCAGCCCTTGGACTCCTGTTTGGTGTAGTGGTTATGAGCGTGGACTCTGATCTGGGAGAACTGGGTTTGATTCCCCACTCCTCCACATGCAGCCAGCTGGGTGACCTTGGGTCAGTCACAAGTTCTCTCAGAGCTGTCTCTCAAGGGCAGTTCCCCAGAGAGCTCTCTCAGCCCCACCTGCCTCACAGGGTGTCTGTGAGGTGAAGGGAAAGGAGATTGTAAGCCACTCTGAGGCTCCTTCAGGTAGTGAAGGGCAGGCTATAAATTCGATCTCTTCTTCTGTGCTCTTCACCTGACAACCAGCAGCCGCATTTTCACATGTGGTGAAAACATGAGGACCCCCCCATACGCCCCCCACACCCAAGAGAGACGGCACACTTACCAATCTGGCCGTAAGCCATGCTGATGAGCCTCTCGTTCACCAGTTTGTCCGTCTTGGGGTTCCTCGGCTGCCTCTTCATGATGTCGCTTTCGGCTTGCTCGTACGCCAGAGAGATGGCGGGAACCTGAGCGGGGCAGGAAAAGTGTCAAGTTCCAGCCCGTATTTCTCTCGTGCCCGTTTGGCTTTCCAGAACATGGGAGAACGTGGCCTCCGAGGCACACGGGACCCAGACACAAAACGGTGGCCTCACTAACCATGTCGGTGCCCAGGTCGATACACAGGATGGTGACGGTGCCCAGCGGCAGGGGGATATTGGCGATGATGAAGATGAGGAAAGGGGTGATCTCGGGGATGTTGCTGGTCAAGGTGTAAGCGATGGACTTCTTCAGGTTGTCGAAGATCAGGCGGCCTGAGGGAGGGAGGGAGGGGAGAGGAGAAACTGCCGTGAGGGGGAGAATTGGCTCTACTGGTGGCCAGAGGTCGGGGCAGCTCAGAGCAGGTCAAGTTGTCTTCTCAAAGTGAGGCGGAACCCACCAGAGCACCAACCAGAGCAGGTGGACCTTGCCAAACCCAAACTGTCCGGCTGCCGGCTACGTGCCTATAGGCCAAACAGGAGGAGGAAGCCGAGAAGGGCCCCGGCCTTCAGACACTGGGGCCCCCCAAGTGACGAACGCCACGGCCATTGGAGACATCACCTTCTTCCACCCCGGTCACGATGGAGGCGAAGTTGTCGTCCAGCAGAATCATGTCCGCGGCCTGTTTGGAGACGTCAGAGCCCGCAATGCCCATCGCGACGCCGATGTCTGCCTTCTTCAGCGCGGGGGAGTCGTTCACACCGTCGCCCGTGACGGCCACAATGGCCCCCTGGAAACAAGGAGAGAAAACTTCAGCTCCTGGCCCTGGAGGTGGGGGAAGGAAGAGTTTGACAGAGAAATGAACCCAAAACCACTCCGCTTTTAATAGATTCAGATTGGGGGCCGGGTTGGTGTGAAGCAACAGAACAAACTTTGAGTCCAGTGGCACCTCTAAGATCAGCAATTCTAGGTATAAAGAGCACCTTAGTAAAGGTAAAGGTTCCCTTGCTCGAAAGCCAGTCGAATCCGACTCTAGGGCTGCGGTACTCATCTCCGTTTCAAAGCCGAAGAGCCAGCGCTGTCCGAAGACATTTCCGTGGTCATGTGGCCGGCATGACTAAACACCAAGGCGCACGGAACGCTGTTACCTTCCCACCGAAGTGGTACCCTATTTATCTACTTGCAATTTCTTGCTTTCGAACTGCTAGGTTAGCAGGAGCTGGAACTAGAGACGGGAACTCACTCCGTCATGCGGCACTCTTGGGTCTTGAACTGCTGAACTACTGACCTTCCGCAGCCTGCAGTTCAGCGTCTTAACCACTTGAGCCACCGCAGCTCCTAAAGAGCACCTTAGATACTGATAAAATGGTGATGAAAACAACGCTGTCGGACTCCTGCCCGTCTTTCCCTCACCTGCCGCTGACAGCCCTCCACGATGATCAGCTTCTGCTGAGGAGAAGTTCTGGCGAAGACAATTTCCGTGTGGTGCTTCAGGATGTCGTCCAACTGCTCGCCCGTCATGTCCTTCAGGTCCGAGCCGTGGATCACGCACGCTTTGGCGTCTCTGAAATCCAAGCGGGGCCGGTTGAGAACCTTCCGGAATGCTCTTCCCACTTGTCTGAGGGGCATCCCCCCCCCCCCCGCGGCAGTGAAGAAGGGGTGTCGGCTGACTGCTCCCCCAAGGGGTGGGGGGCTGATGCCTAAAGGATTCGGAATCCTGATCACACCCAAATATCACCTCAAGAAGCAGGGCGCTGCCCCGATCATGCTGGGGGCGGGAGAGCCGAAGCAAAAGTCCTTTTTGTTCGGATTTGGCACTGGCGTTGTTTACCAGCCTCTGCCACGCTGTGCTGAGGCAGACGTTTTGAGGCGGAAAGCTGCCGTTTGGGAGCCCTCCCCCCCCCCAACACAAAACACTGCAGCCTCAGCTTCTGTCGCTCAGTACCTGGGGTTGACTTGGCTGACAGGGATGTTGAGGCGAAGGGCAATATCTTCCACCGTCTCGTTGCCCTCTGAGATGATGCCAACCCCCTTGGCGATCGCTTTGGCTGTGATGGGATGGTCTCCAGTCACCATGATCACCTGAAAGACAAAGGCGGCCATGACAGTCCAACGGCAGCACATACATGGGGGGGAAGAAGAGGAGGAGATGGGATTTATACCCCGCCCTTCACTACCTGAAGGAGTCTCAGACCGGCTTACAATCGCCTTTCCCTTCCCCTCCCCACAACAGACACTCTATGAGGTAGGAGGGGCTGATACAGCTCTTTTGAGGAATGCTCTTGAGAGAACAGCTCTGAGAGAACTTGTAACTGACTCAAGGTCACGCCAGCAGCTGCATGTGGAGGAGTGGGGAATCAAACCCGGTTCGCCCAGATTAGAGTCCGTGCTCCTAACAACACCAAACTGACAGAAGAAGAAGAAAAGATTGGGTTTATAGCCTGCCCTTCACTTGGGAGTCTCAGATTGGCTCACAATCTCCTTTCTCCTCCCCACAACAGACAACCTGTGAGGTAGGTGGGGCTGAGAGAGCTCTGACAGAACTGCTCCTCAGAGAACTTGTGACTGACCCAAAGTCACACCAGCAGCTGCTGGTATCTCTCACAGAAGGTATCGTTCCTAGAGTGAGGCTGGGGTTGCCCAATGTTGATCAGCAGGGCAAGGCTCAAAGTAGTGCCACAGATCTGCCTCACTGGGGCCTGCCCGCCTCTCACTTTCCCTCTCTGCACCGGCAGTCTGATAAAACGGCAGCCATACCTTTATGCCAGCGCTTCGGCATTTGCCCACCGCGTCGGGCACAGCGGCACGAGGAGGGTCGATCATGGAGATCAGCCCGACGAAGCAGAGGTTTTCCACTGGGAAGTTCACCTCATCCGTGTCGAACTCGAAGCCTTCTGGAAACTGCTCGTCCGGCAGGGCCAGGTGGCAAAAACCTGGAAAAGCCAGAACAGTTCAAATGGCCTCCCACATATTGACTTAAGGTTTAGGTGTCCCAGATGCCTTCAAGGAGCCCATAAGGAGAAGTGTTAGCAAACTCAAAATATCACCCACCCAGGGAACCGACAGAAGCAACGTTCAGCCTCCCCCACCGAAAAGGTCCTTTTCGTTTCCTTGAATGAACTGCAGGCAGGCAAGCAGCCAGAAAACTACAAATCCCAACGTGCACTGCTCTAAGGCAACCCTATCCATCTGCAAGCCACCAGGTGATCTCTGGTCCAAACGGAGGCTGTCTCTGTGCTTACCTTTGCACGGAGCGGTGGAGGTCAGTGTTCCCTCTAAGCTGAGCTAGTGAGAGCTAGCTCACAATTTTTTAGCCTCTGGCTCACACACTCTTGTCTTAGCTCAGGAAGGACGCCTCCGGAGCAAACTAACTTATGCAGTAGCCAAATCGCTTGCTCCCAACCTTAACGCCAGTAGCTCACAAAGTAGAATTTTTGCTCACGAGACTCCAGAGCTTAGAAGGAGCACTGCTGGAGGTGAGCAATCATACTCCCGTTTCCTACATCGGTTAAAAGAGATCTGTTTGCAAGCCACCATGTGATCTCTTGACTGCACGGAGGTAACCTCTGTGCTTACCTCTGCATGGAGGCAGAGGTTACACAAGAAGGATTGCAGTGTGTGTATACAAACGTGAAAACAGCAAATACATGGTAATAAAACCCAAAAATATGGGATCCAGAAAAATCCAAAGAATCAGTCCAAAAAGGATCAGAACGTCAGGAGTCAGGCTTTTATATCTGGAACCCTCCTCTCAGCGGTGCTTGAGGGCGGGTACAAGGGAATTTCCTTTGCATAAAGGCTTTGCAAATGCAGCTATGGGGAAGTTGAAACTATCTCGCATATGATCCTCAGGTGTCCCTGGTAGAAGGAAGTCTGCCCCAAAGATCTTAAGCCTATTGTAAAACTAAGTCCTGATATGACGGAATCAACTATTTGCTGTCAGACGAAAATCAGCTTACCTCTAAAGCTGTTGCCAAATTCTGTACTGCTTGCGGTTGTATGTGAAAAGCCTGCTAAATCGCGTTTTAGTTCTAAGCTGATCTGCTGACCTATATTTTATCTAGTATCTATTTGTTGTTACTTTATTTTAATGTATTTTTACATTACATTACATTTTACATTACATTTACAAAATAGCCTTTGTATTTATTCTAGCTAGTTTATTGTTGTAGTCAGTATGTTTTCTAATGTCAGTGTGATTTTCTTGATTTACTGGCTTGATGCCGTAATAAACTATACAATACAATGTCTGGAATCCTTGTGTGATTCCTGCCTGACTTCTGATCCCTTTGGTCTTTTCTGGATGCCGTTCGTTTGGCTATTCTCTTACTTATAGTTTGTGCTATGCTATTCCTATTCCTTCTATATGTGATGTTTATGTTGTTTAATCCTTTACTGAATTATACAGTTTCATGACCTTTACCTATATATAAACCCGCAGTTATGTCTTTTTGCATTTTATTAGTGTATTTGTTTACTTTCGTGAAGGTGGGGGTTAGCGAGCACATTCCCAATTCCAACATTCTTAAAGCGGACCCTGCCTGATCAGACCCCCAAGGGCTCCCTCTGGCCAGCAGGGACCAAGCGGATGCTCCTTAAGAAGATTACGAGCAAGGGCCGGAAGCAACAGTCAATCTCTCCTACTGAGAGACACGCCTCCAAATGGGGTGAACGTTTCACTTGGCTACCATGGCTACCAGCCGCTGAGAGACCAATTCCCCACCCGTCTGTATCCACAGGGTTATGCCAGGCTTAACTATCAGTCTCCATTAAGTGTCATCCCTAGCTACCAAAAAAGGTACCAACCAAACACACACCCCACTAGTTTTTCCTAGGAGTGAAGAAGCACCATTCCCTCAATTATCTTTTGTTTCCCTTTACCCAAATGCCCTTTGTGAGACAAAGCTGCCATTAGCCTCTGCAGAACAAATTTTGAGAGGAGGAGGGGGTGGGGAGGAGAGATTGGATTTATACCCCGCCCTCCACTACCTGAAGGAGTCCCAGAGCGGCTTACAATCCCTTCCCCTTCCCACAACAGACACCCTGTGAGGTTGGTGGGGCTGAGAGAGCTCTTCCAAGGACTGCCCTTGAGAGAACAGCTCTGAGAGAACTTGTGACTGACCCAAGGTCACACCAGCAGCTGCCTGTGAAGGAGTGGGGAATCAAACCCGGTTCTCCCAGATCAGAGTCCGTGCTCCTAACCATGACACCAAGACCGACAAAGGTTTATTCGAAGCTGCCCACCTGGGCCTTCAGAGTAGTCTCTGCAGGTGTTCCAAGCAAAGCAGAACAAATTTCCATCCCTTTACACAAAAGGCAGAAAAGGCTACAAATCGCTCTTGCGTTATGATGCCAAATAAGTCCCTAGCGTGAAACGTGCCTCTCCTCCCCTTTTCTTTTTCAGTGCTTTTTCAGCGGGCTTCTCCACTGAGGGAGAGTCGATCACAACTACAAGCCCTTCCTGCCACACACCCTCTCTCTTTCAGAAAAGAACAGCGGGTGGGCAAAGCACATTGGAATCAGGAACCCCGAGTATGCAAGGGTCCTGTGGGGACAAGGAGCCGCCAAGCTACCCGACTGTCCCACTTGAGAAAGCGACAGTGGACATATTTACCAAACCGCTACCACACGACAGATACTGAGGCCTGAGGGACAACCCAAACACTGTGAGCCTTGACGGCCTGCCGAGTCGAGAGGGAGTGTTGGATTGAGTGATTCGGAGTGCCTGGACATTGGGGGTGCTACACTGTTCTAAGGGTGTGTGGGTGTTATCTCCTTGAACAGGAAGCCTCTCTTGGTCTTATCCTGGGAGTTGCTCTCTAACGCCTTCCTCTCTCCCCTCTTTGTCCTCTCACCAACTTCACAAGGCCTTCCACGCAGACACATCTCTGCAGGCCTCTCCTGCAGATACAGCTCCCTCATACTCCCATACTTCCCTGGTCAGTCACAGCCAATCCAGACCCTCACCGGCTGAACCTTCCTTCATCGTTTGTTTTTCTGCTTTGCAGCTTGCACCATTTTACGCTGACCTCCTTCCTGCTCCACCTGCTTTAGCCAGTACCCAGGGAAAAGGTCTTCATTTCGGTCGCCCTTTCTCCCGTCTTCTCCAGCTCTGCCAAGTTACAGGCCAGGGCTACCCCCCCCCCATAACATTCAGCGGGAAGTCCACCCAAGCACGTTACCTAGCACTCTCTCCCCCAGGCCTCCCAATTCGAGGTAGGCATTTTGGAAAGCGTCTTTGGCCTCGTCGTCCAGGGGCTGCTCCTTCCCGTGGATCAGGATGGTGCTGCAGCGGTCCAGGATCCTCTCCGGGGCGCCTTTCATCACGAGCAGGTATCGCGATTCCGACGGGTTTGCGTTCTTGTGGATGGACAGCTGTGTGTTGAGAGGTTTTGAGCGGGGTTACAAACCAAACAACCTGAATGCTGCTTTATGCGCCAGCTCTCAGAAGCTACGCAGGGTTGACTCTGGCAAGGACTTGGATGGGAGACCTCCAGGGAATACCAGAGCCGGGAGGTGGAGGCAGGCTTTATTCAGCCACATCTCTGAAATTCCGCCAGGCCCCCAGTAGGGGTCAGTCGCCAGAGGTCGCCATTCACACACATACAAGAAAAATACAAAACAAGGAATGCGACCACCCAGGTTAAACGGAAGACCAGCTTGCTCCGAACTGCCTTTTGTAGCCTTTCCGGCCGGGCTTCCTCCTACCTGGTATTTGTTAGTCGAGTTGAACGGGATCTCCACCACCTTGGCGTTCTTCTCTCGCAGCTCCTTCACGGAACCGCAGCACACTTCGATGCATTTCAAGAGGGCCGACTCCGAGGCGTCCCCTGCCACCGACCTCTAGCAAAGGAGACAGAACCGCACGTTCACTCTGAAGACCTGGAAACCAATCTTCCCCCCCCCCCGCCCCAAAGAGAGAGGTCCCATTCCTTACAGCGAAGGCCTTTCCCCTTGTTCTATACGACAACCCAAGAGGGTTTTGCCAGGACCAGAAACAACATAGTGGGGGAGAGCCAGGAGCAGGTTGTCGGAATATTTAAAATTATTCAGACCCACGCTGAGTGTGCCTGCTCTTCATCGGGGAATGCGTTTAACGCACGTAGGTCAAGGCCTCAGAAAAAACCTCCTCCCATGCCGAATAAGGGAAATCTGTTCCCCCAGTGAAGAGGTGGCTTGCGCTCATTGCGGTGGAACACATATGGGGGGGCGGGGGGGCTCCAGAGGGACCGTAACCACCCGTCTTCGCTCCTTGCCCAGGAATGCAGACAAAACTTTTGTTCCCGCCTTCACCTCCGTCTTGGTTTTTCGGCCAAGTTGGAAAAATATGAAAGCATTAGGAAGCAGACTAATAAAAGTTATTTTCTCTTTTTGGAACAAGCATCATCCTTTTTGGAGACGCGGTTTTACACACCGCGCAAAAGTTTATAAGATTATGCGTGGGATAAAGTGGGTAGAGAAAGAAGTACTTGTCTCCCTTTCTCCCAATATAAGAACTCGTGGGCACTCCATGAAATTGCTGAGCAGTCGGGTTAGAACAGATCAAAGGAAGTCCTTCTTCACCCAAAGAGTGATTAATACATGGAACTCACTGGCACAGGAGGTGGTGGCAGCTACAAGCATGGGCAGCTTCAAGAGGGAATTAGATAAACATATGGAGCAGGGGTCCATCTGTGGCTATTAGCCACAAGGTATAGCTAGGAACTCTCAGCTGGGGCCAGTGATGCTCTGTATTCTTGGTGCCTGGGGTGATGGGCAACAGTGGGAGGGCTTCTAGTGCCCTGGCTCCACTGCTGGACCTCCTGATGGCACCTGGTATATTTTGGCCGCTGTGTGACAGAGTGTTGGACTGGATGGGCCACTGGCCTGATCCAACATAGGCTTCTCTTATGTTCTTATGTATCTACAGAGCAAGAAAGTGACAATTCTTCTGTAGGTATGCAAATCCAAGACACATTTCTGGGCCTAGAGCATGGGTCCCTATGCCAAACCTGAGAGGGCCTTTGCAGTGGCGGCCCCGCCACTGTGGAACAACCTCCCTGGAAAGGTGTGCCTGGCCCTCCTCACTCCCGATCTTTAAAACACAGCTGTAGACAGCTGCCGACACTTGATCAGTTCTTCTGCCGACCAGAGGTTTTGAGTTATTGTTTCTGACGATTTTTTTTTTACATATTTCATTGCTTACATCGTAAGCCGCCTTGAGTTCCTATAAAGGTAGAAAGGTAGCTGATAAAATGCTTCAAATATATAAATAAAATAAAACCTAGGGACCCTGCACGGATCAGAAGAATGGGTCGTCGGCACTGCTATAAAACGACTGCCGTGGGAAGATCGGCCCTGATCCCCAACTGTTGAGAGCTCCCACAAGACATTTAAGCCAAGCATCCCCCTGCGACAGACATCGGCCACTATTTCCAAAACGGCTGCTCTCTGCCGATGCCTCCTGGGCTCTTTTGAAGCACGTCCTTACCCAGCACGGCAGAGGGAAGGCCAGGACTGGTTCTTTGCTTCGGGGAGAAGCGGGTGGATGCCAGGAACGCACTGGCTGGGGCCAGGGGCCTAGAGGACGCTGCAAGCTCTATAAGCGGAACGGACAGTTCCTTTGGGGCCTGACTTCTTCTCGTGGCCTTGGAAACCAAGACAGCAGAGAGAGCAGCGGTTTGCATCTCTCTCGTACTGGGTGTATTCACAATTCTGCTTGCAGAAAAGCTAAGCAACCTCTGCTTTAAGCCGCGTACACACACACCAATCCCTCTGAGCTGTGGAGTGATGTGAGCAAAAATTCTACTTTGTGAGCTACTGGCATTAAAGTTATGAGCGAGCAATTTGGCGACTGCATAAATTAGTTTGCTCTGGAGCCACCCTTCCTGAGCCAAGACAAAAATGTGTGAGCCGAAGGCTAAAAACCTATGAGCTAGCTCACACTAACTCAGCTTAAAAGGAACACTGACACACACACACACACATGCCGGTGAGAACTATTTTATATGCTAAATCGATGCATTCTGTGTGTTCTGAAACAAAACTGTTTGGCTTGATAAAGTCCTGCACAATTTAGAGCAGGGGTGTCAAACATAAGGCCCGGGGGCGGGATCAGGCCCATCCAGGGCTCTTGTGCGGTCCGTGAGCCACTGATGTGGAAGTGCTGGGGGGAGGGGAGTGGGCGGAGCCACTCCATTATGGCTTTAGCACAGTGAAACTACCTTGTCTGTAGAGGTCAAGCAGCGTAGGAGCATCTGCCCAGCACTGCCCTGCCGCCTCTCCAGATGGCCTATGTGGACTTTCCTTTGCACCCCCCTCTCAGCAGTGAGGATACACCAACTCAGAGCTCACCAGTTGCTGTCCTTTATACAGTTTATATCTTTGGTACCCGGCATTACGTTTTATGGCACACACATGGCCTGGCCCAACACAGTGACACTGACGTCAGATCTGACCCTTGTAACAAATGAGTTTGACATCTCTGATTTAGAGAACCAGCATGGCCTAGTGGTTAATGAGCTGGACAAGGACCTGGGCGAAGCAGATTCAAATCCATGCTCTGCCACGGAAGCCGGCTGGGTGAGCTTGGGCCAGGCACACACTCTCCGCCTAATCTACTTCACGTGTTCCAACTGTCCCTCACTAGGGGAAAAGGGGGGGGGTAGGGATGAAGTAAATGAACTTCGCTGTCACCAGGGGATGCTGACAGAGGGGGAAACCCCATATTGTTAACCGTTTCAATAAACTTAAGGACAGAAGAACCCCCTGCTGGATCAGGCTAGTGGTCCACCTTGTCCAGCATCCCGTCTCACACGGTGGCCAACCAGTTCCTCCGGACGACCAACAACAAAGCATAGAGGCTGAGGCCTTCCCCTGATAAGAACCTAAGAAGAGCCCTGCTGGATCAGACCAGTGGTCCATCTAGCCCAGCCTCCTGTCTCACACAGTGGCCAACCAGCTCCTCTGGAGGGCCAACAACAGGGCAGAGAGGTTGAGGTCTTCCTAAGAACATCAGAAGAGCCCTGCTGGATCAGGCCAGTGGTCCATCTAGCCCGGCCTCCTGTCTCACACACTGGTCGACAAGTGACTCTGGAGGTCCAACAACAGGGCAGAGAGGTTGAGGCCTTCCTAAGAACATCAGAAGAGCCCTGCTGGATCAGGCCAGTGGTCCATCTAGCCCGGCCTCCTGTCTCACACACTGCTCGACAAGTGACTCTGGAGGTCCAACAACAGGGCAGAGAGGTTGAGGCCTTCCTAAGAACATCAGAAGAGCCCTGCTGGATCAGGCCAGTGGTCCATCTAGCCCGGCCTCCTGTCTCACACACTGCTCGACAAGTGACTCTGGAGGTCCAACAACAGGGCAGAGAGGTTGAGGCCTTCCTAAGAACATCAGAAGAGCCCTGATGGATCAGGCCAGTGGTCCATCTAGCCCAGCCTCCTGTCTCACACACTGGTCGACAAGTGACTCTGGAGGTCCAACAACAGGCCAGAGGCCAAAGGCTTTCCCCAATGTTGCCTCCTGGCAGCTTTACCTCTTTGGGCCACTAGTGGAGTCCAATTATGTCCAAAAAGCTTCCTCCTTTCAGGGATTTCATGAGGACTGCGGGGCCAAGATATGGCACCCAAATGGGAGGGGGGGGGCGCAAGCGGCTCAGTGGAAGAGCTGCCGTTTGGCATGCAGGAGGCTCCAGGTTCAGTCCCCGGCACCTCCAGTTGAAGGAACCAGGCAGCAGATGATGAGAAAGGCCTCTGGCCTGAGACCCTGGAGAGTTGCTGCCATTCTTAGCGGACAACACTGACAACGGGCCACGGACCTGATTCGGCACAAGGCAGCTCCACTGGTCCAAGGGCCGCTGCAACGAAAACCAGGCCAAAGGCGTGGGCCACGGAGGGCAAGTCGACCTACCTTCAGAATGGGGACGTTGTCCTGATCGGCCTGAAAGACGGCGCGGTTGCAGAGGCCGGCGACCCTGGCGAGGGCGGTCCAAGTCGGAGACGTCTTGTCGAAAGTGGCGCCTGGGTGGCGAAATACAGTAGAGGGATTCGTCAAGCTCTGTCCCAAGACTTTAAACCAGATTGATTCCTCTCTCCCACCCCAACCCAAGGCAATTTCTCTGCTGACAACCCAACTGGTGCGGACTCACACCAACCACAAGCATTATTTACACAACAGCGGAACAACCTAAATGAGAAGGGAGGCTTCACGTTCGGCGGGAGGAGGAGTCCCCTGAAATCTGCAGCCAGGGTTATCGCTCTGTAGCCTTCCCCGGAGTGCGAATGAAAACCAGCCCCTGGGAATACTCGTGGGGGTGACGTTACAACCTAGACTCTGCGTAGCTCCAAGTGGGAGATTACTGTGAGTGCTACAGCTGGTGGGCTCTAATGTGGGTTTTCCAGTTGAAAGCGAAAGGAGGCCTGGGATCGAGGTTCCTTCCGAGGCCGTGGCCAGCTGCCGGAGACCCAGCATGGTGGTTAAGAGTGTCAGACTAGGGCGGCAATGGCTTTCCACTGGAGATTGGCCTCCCGCCCTGACCTGGACAGCCCACGCCAGCCTGATCGCATCAGATCTCGGAAGCTAAGCAGGGTCAACTCTGGCAAGGACTTGGATGGGAGACCTCCAAGGAATACCAGCAGTCGGGAGGTGCGGGCAGGCTTCATTCAGCCACCGCTCTTGGATATACTCCGGGCCCCCAGTAGGGGGTCAGTCACCAGAGGTCGCTACGACTTCCAGGTGCGAGCACACACATGAAAAAATCCCAAAAAATATCCCCCCAAATTACTTTGGCCTCCCTTTCCCTTTCTCCTCTCTTCCTCCCCCCCCTTTGGTGCCTGAAATTTTTTTACTGATGGTAGATTATTTATTCTCTCTCACTGTAAGGGGGCACTAGATTGTGCTTCCGTCTTATACGCCGTCTTTTGTAAGGATTTTGTAAGGACTGTTTTAATGTTTTAACATTTTGAATTTCAGATAGTGTGTATGTATATGTTGCTACCCGCTCTAAACCCTGTTGTACAGGGAAGGGCGGGTTGTAAATCCAATGCATCGAAAATAAATATTATCTGGGAGACCCAGGTTCAAATCCCCACATAAGAACATAAGAGAAGCCAATGTTGGATCAGGCCAACGGCCCATCCAGTCCAACACTCCTGGGTCACATAGTGGCCAAAAATACCAGGTGCCATCAGGAGGTCCACCAGTGGGGCCCGGACACTAGAAGCCCTCCCACTGCTGCCCCCCCCCCAAGCACCAAGAATGCAGGGCATCACTTGCCCCAGACCAAGAGTTCCTATCTATACGTAAAGGTAAAGGTTTCCCTTGCTCAAAAGCCAGTCGAATCCAACTCTAGGGATGCAGTGCTCATCTCTGTTTCCGAGCTGAAGAGCCAGCGCTGTCTGAAGACGTTTCCATGGTCATGTGGCCTGCATGACTAGACACTGAGGTACATGGAGCAGTGTTACCTTCCCACTGAAGCGGTACCTATTTATCTACTTGCAATTTCTTGCTTTCAAACTGCTAGGTTGGCGGGAGCTGGAACCAGAGACGGGAGCTCACTCCGTCACGCGGCACTCGGGTCTTGAACTGCTGAACCTTCCGGTCTGCAGCTCAGCGTCCTAACCACTTGAGCCACTGAAGCCCTATACCTTGTGGCTAACGGCCACTGGTGGACCTCTGCTCCAGATGTTTAAGAAGAACGTAAGAGAAGCTCACTGGGTGCCTTATGGGCCATCCACACTCTCAAACTAAGCTTCCTCACAGGGTTGTTGTGTGGATAAAAATGAAGGGAAGGAGAATGCTGTGAGCTGCTTTGGGTCCCCTCCCCCACTGGGGAGAAAGACGGGGCCTAAATGAACAAATTGGTTAATTAAGCTGATAAACCGCGTGCCGAGCCACCAGCACGTTCGCCTTGACTACACCGAGAATTGTACGCAAGGCTTCAGGGCTTTTCCTGCAGAGCTTTTGCCGCCCTCCCTGGGCCACGTGGCAGTGCCTCCTCCTCCTCCTCCCTGATATGCAGAGCGGCCTTCTTACCGCTCTGGTTTTCCGTGGTGTCAGCCTCGTGGATCTGGTTATCGAACCACATGTGCGCGACAGTCATGCGGTTCTGAGTCAGGGTGCCGGTCTTATCAGAGCAGATGGTCGACGTGGAGCCCAGGGTTTCCACCGCTTCCAGGTTCTTGACAAGACAGTTCTTGCGAGCCATCCGCTTGGCCGTCAGCGTCAGACACACCTGGGAAGCGGAGAAAGAGGGGGACCCTTGCAGGGAAAAGTTACGCCTCCCGACATCTTCGGGGAGGAGCTCCCCTCTGACAAATTATTCGGTGATCGGCAAGCCGGCCTTCAGAGACCAGCTCTACTTCCAACACACGGGACCCGCGCCCAACTGGAGGTTCCCGCCAACTCTATGATTCTAACTTACCGTGACGGTAGCAAGGAGTCCCTCGGGGACGTTGGCTACGATGATGCCGATCAGGAAGATCACGGCCTCCAGCCAGGTGTACTCGAGGATCAGCGACAGGATGAAGAAGGAGACCCCGAGGAACACGGCCACGCCGGTGATGATGTGGATGAAGTGCTCGATCTCCACGGCGATGGGCGTGCGCCCGCCTTCCAGCCCAGAGGCCAAGGTGGCGATGCGGCCCATGACGGTACGGTCACCGGTGTTGATGACGACGCCACGAGCAGTGCCTGGAAACAGGGACGGAGCCTTAGCAAGACTGGCCACGTGCTTCGGGCAGGATGAGAACATTCACGAGAGGATGGAAGTTCGCTGTCTTTCAGAAACTGAACCGCGTAAGCAGGCGTGTGAGAAGGAAGGGACTCTTAAGGTTACCTATGAACCCAACTCTCTGACCTGGATAGCTCAGGTTGGCCCGATCTCGTCAGATCTTGGGATGCTAAGCGGGGCTGGCTCTGGCTAGTATTTGGATGGGAGACCTTCAAGGAATACCAGGGTAGTGGCACGGAGGGCAGGCAACGGCAAACCACTTCTGAACATCTCTGGCCTTGAAAACCCTCTGGGGTCGCCATAGGTACACTGTGACCAGTGCTCCCTCTAAGCTGTGGGGGTCTTGTGAGCAAAAATTCTACGCTGTGAGCTACTGGCATTAAAGTGACGAGCAAGCGATTTGGCCGCTGCGTCAATTAAGTTTGCTCTGGAGCCCTCCTTCCTGAGCTAAGACAAGAATGCGTGATAAAGCTTTCCCTTGCTCGAAAGCCCGTCGAATCCGACTCTAGGGGGGCGCGGTGCTCATCTCAGTTTCCAAGCCGAAGAGCCAGCGCTGTCCGAAGACATTTCCGTGATGTCGCCGGCCGGGCGCTTCAAAACTAAGTTAGCTCACACTAACTCAGCTTAGAGGGAACACTGAGTATGACTTGATGGAACTTCCCACCACAGGAGCCCTATAACTTTGAGATATTCCCCCCTCCGAGAGTGGTGGTCATCTGAGACTTGGTATCAAAACTTCCCAGTATATCTGACTCAGTTAAGACTTGGGATGGTTCTCTCATTACCAGAAGGAACTGCCTTTCGGTTATTCCATTCAGATTCATCACGGGAGGAAGGGGGTCACACCCAGCCTGGATTGCGCAGTGTACCTTTTCCACAACTTTCGCAACTGCTTTGCATTTACGTGGCACTTTCTGCATCCTCTCTCCCCCCCCCCCTTTCCACCTACATATCTCTGGCCGGTTTCTTCATACCCTCCATGCCTCTGACGAAAAGAGCTGTGTTTCTCGAAAGCTCATGCTACAGTAAAGTTGGTCAGTCTTAAAAGGCACTACTGGGCTTTTTGCTATTTTTGCAGCAACAGACTAACACGGCCGACTCCTCTGGATCTACGACCCTCTGCGGTAGCCTCCTGGGAGTGGCTGTATGCAAAACGGCCAACGGCTCTGCTTGCTCGCTTCTCCCCCTCGAAAGGCAGGCGCTCTCGGCGGAGTTACTGACCACCTGGCAAGCAGTGGTCCCACTAACCTATGGAGTCTTGCAAGGCAGATTTCTGCTTCGGGAGCCACTGACTTTAAAAGTTGTGAGCAAGCGATTTAGCAGTGCATCAATTAGCTTGCTCTGGAGCCCTCCTTCCTGAGCCAGGACAAAAATGGGTGAGCCGGAGGCTAAAAAACTCTGAGCTGGCTCACACCAACTCAGCTTAGAGGGAACACCGGTGGCAAGTACGGGCCCACCCGTTCAGCATGACACGCTGAATAGGTGGGCTTGTAGCTGGATGTCACTGCAGGTCACGGAATGTTCCCGCGAGAAACTTCACACTGTGAGCGACCTTCTCCGAACTACGTCAAGAGAACAGAGAAGCCACTCCCACTTCCCCTCATTTTGAAATTTTCACTGCTCGTCACCCTGGCCTGGTTGGCCCAGGCTAGCCTCAATCTCATCGGATCTTGGAAGCTAAGCAGGGTCGGCCCTGGTCGGTATCTGGATGGGAGACCAGCCGCACCCCGCTTTTCTGCACCGGCGTCCCCAGAGATCTAGGACCGCCGAAGCGTTCTGACCGACCGCTCGTTTCCGCCAACGCCGCACGCGGTTTTTCACCTTCGACGCAGTTGGTGGAGAAGAACGCGATGTTTCTCGTCTCTAGCGGGTTCTCGTTGGTGAAGTCGGGGGATCTGGTCTGAGGCTCTGATTCGCCAGTGAGCGAAGAGTTGTCCACCTGCGCGAGGGACAAAGGGGGAGAAGCACTCAAGGGGGGGCACAGGGGGGCGGCACCCTCGATCCCCGCAGGAGAGCTTCCCGTCGCTCTTTCCGGCCTCCTCACCGACCCAGACGTACCTTACACCCGTGAGCGGAGATGATCCGCAGGTCCGCCGGGATCCTGTCCCCTCCCTTCACCTCCACGAGATCTCCAACCACGACGCCTTCCGCGTTGATGCTCAGCTTCTCCCCATTTCTGATCACCAGGGCTTGCTGCAGGAAGGAAAAGCACCTTTCAGCGGGACTCAGGGCAACGGCCAAGCCTTTGGTCAGGCCTATCCCCCATCGAAGCCGGGGCAGACACCCAGAACGGCGGGAAAGATGAAAGAGCGGCTCTCGCTCACCTGGGGTACCATGTTTTTGAAGGACTCCATGATCTTGGAACTCTTGGCCTCTTGGTAGTAGGAGAAGCAGCCGGTGATGATGACGACGGCAGCCAGCACGACGCCCAGATATAACTGCCAGGGAGATCGCAAACGTTTACAGTGAAATCGCTCCAGTTGACAAAAGGTGCCGTTTCTCAAACCATCGGGTCCGGCAGCCCCGTCTAATTTGTGATGAGTAGCGTTCTGCTGTGTGTAGATTGCTATGAGCCTCCCCCCACCCGCAAACTACGTTGGGTCAGGAAATTAAAAAAAAAAAACCAGAGGAAAGAAATGAAGGCCAGGAGTAAACAGCCCGACACACTGACAATGTTTCCCCCAGTGAATCCGTTTTTAGTAAAGAGCTTGAGGCATATGATTGATTTGGATGGAGAACAGTAGCCCCACAGAAGACGGCAGACCAGTCGCCAACCAACAGGCCGAGCTCTTCTCTCTTGAAGAAGAGGTTGGATTTATACTCCACCCTTCACTACCTGAAGGAGTCTCAGAGCAGCCTACAATCTCCTTTCCCTTCCCCGCCCCACAACAGACACCCTGTGAGGTAGGTGGGGCTGAGAGAGCTCTGACAGAAACTGCTCTTTTTCAAGAACAGCTCTGACAGAACTATGGCCTGTGAGGTCGGTGGGGCTGAGAGAGCTCTTTCGAGGACTGCTCCGGAGAGAACAGCTCTGAGAGAACTTGTGACTGAACCAAGGTCACACCAGCTGCTGCACGTGGAGAAGTGAGGAATCAAACCTGGTTCTCCCGGATTAAAGTCTCCACTCCACACCACGACACCAAACTGGCTCTTGCCTGACCAGAAGGCTGAGCTTCAAGCAGCCCAAGTTGTCATGGACTGCCCCCATCTACGTATGGCAGACCTCGCAGGCTTCCAGCCAAGTGCCCGAGGGTTCTGAGGAAACTGAACCCACGGCAGATCGCAGAGGAACCACATTCTCTGAGATGAACTGACCCCATTGTTTTTGGAGGCCCTGCTTCAGCCGTCCACACCTTCTGAGGCTAGACAGGGGGCAACCAGAGGCAGGACCTCTCAGTGGTGGCACCAAAACTCCCACCCAAGAGATTCGCCTGTCTCACTCTATCAGTGTCTCTCGCCAGTGGGCAGAGACCTTTTTTGTGTTGTTTGGCAATACCCGCGATAGTTTCCGGCCCACCCACCCCCTGCCGCCTCACACGCTGTGCCGATTTACTCACGTTGTCATTATTGGGCTCCTCCTCGGTGGCCGCCTGGATCCCGTACGCCAGAAAGCACAGAATGGCCCCAATCCAGAGCAGAAGGGAAAACCCCCCGAACAGCTGCCGGCAGAACTTCACCCATTCCGGGGTCGTGGGAGGGGGTGAGGGCGTTGGGGCCGTCCCGCGCCAAGATTTCCGCAGCCCGGGCAGGGGTCAGTCCCTGCGGACAAAGAGAATCCCATTACGGCGCCCTTCGGGGGAGGTCACTGCTCTCCGCCCTTCAGAGGGGGCTGTCCTCAAACTGCACAGCGGACGTTTTGGGTTTTGTGAGGAATATTTCAAGGTTTCCTCCACCTGCTGGTTCTTTCCCCCAAAGAAAGGCTTTTTTGCACAAGTGACTGCTAAAACAAAACCATCTGTATGTTCCGCTCTGGTTTTGGGGCGGAACTCTATGGTTTGAGGCTGATTTTACCATAGAGTTTCACCCAAAAACCAAAGCGTCCCATCTCCCCCCCAACATACCTGCGTCACTTCCAGGTGACACAGGCACATTGCGTGATGTCACTTCCTGCTCCTGGAATGTCTGTGTCCCCCCGGCTGGCATATCCAATGGACCCCGCAATGTTCCCTCTAAGCTGTGGAGTTTTGTGAGCAAAAATTCTACTTTGTGAGCTACTGGCATTAAAGTTGTGAGCGCGCGATTTGGCTACTGCATAAATCAGTTTGGTCATATTTCCTGAACTAAGACAAAAATGTGTGAGCCGGAGGCTAAAAAACTGTGCGCTAGCTCACACTCACTCAGCTTAGAGGGAACACTGCCGGCAACCGTAGCCAAGGCCCAAGCAATGTTTTACAGTACAGTAGCAAACCAGCATCACGCAACAAGAAACACCCTCCTGCCAAGACCTGGAAGCCTGCCAGATCAGGACTGACGGCTTTTAACCGGGACGGGGCAGGAGGGATAAACCCAGTCAAGGCCCCAGCGCACTGGCCCATCCCGCAAATGCAGATAAAGCACTAAGCACAAAGAGATGCCTTGGTCGCTAGGAGAACCACATCTCCTTACCCGGCTGAGGTCGGTTCCGTACTTGCGATGAAGTTCGTCGAGGCTGAGCTTGTGGTCATCCTGCAAAGGCAAAAGGAATCAGTGAGACAGGATCCGGACACCCGAGAGAGTCCACCACACAGCAAGGGGGCCAACGGACGGACATTTTAGTTGCAGGAGGACACCTTATTGCTACAAGATTTCCTGCCCTGCCCCAGGGCGCCATTCATCCATGCACTGCTCCATACAATCCTGTGCAGAGAAACTCTCGTCCCAGATTTGCAGCTGGGAGCCAGCACCGCCTCTGTTGAGACTCCGATCCAGTTTTAACACGTGCTCCTGCCACGAACTCTGACTGCTCTTGGCCCCAGACTGCACTGATCTGTGCACCCCCCCCCCACTCGACCCTCCCACCCACCCCCGTCCTGTGATTTCACAAGTTCTATCGTAAAAGAGCTACTGCGAGGATAAAGACCAGAAAGGAAAGCGCCTTCCGGCCGGTTCAAATAGGCCTTCGGCACACAGCGGGCGGGCCGACACGCAACGGCAAGGCCTGGACTTGCACCTTTGCCCCAAGCTCGTGTCCGCTCCTTCAGGCTCGACTGCGGGCGCTGGAAGCGACAGAGGCCTGCCAGATAAAAGCAAGCACTCGGACTGTATCCTGTCACTGACTTGCAATACGCTTGCCTGGGATTTGGGGGGATTAGATCAAGGGCTTTTTATTTTCGAAAGCAACACCACAAGACAAGTGCTGCTAGTATAGATGTACTGTTTTGTTGCTGTTGTTTTAAAAAGCTTATATTTAATGCAGGAGGGCTGGCCTGTTAGACATGTTGGTTAAATGGAACCTCCATGCTCAGAGACAGTATACTTCTGAATGGCAGGTGCTGGTGAAGACCGGGGCCTTTGGTTCCATGTTTGGGTTTTTTTTGGAGGCATATAGCTATTAGACAAAAGGGTGCAGGGCTCTGGTCTGATTCCGCAATGCTGTTTTGCAGGGGAGGAAACCCCCCCCCCTCAATTTTAGATAGGAAACCTGGAGACACTAAGGGCAGCCCGGATGTGTCTGGAGGCTTTAAAGAAAAAGAGGAAGAGAGGAGATTGGATTTATACCCCGCCCTTCACTACCCAAAGGAGTCTCAGAGCGGCTTACAAACTCCTTTCCCTTCTCCTCCCCACAACAGACACCCTGTGAGGTAGGTGGGACTGAGAGAGCTCTGACAGAAACTGATCTTTTTCAAGAGCAGCTCTTATCCAAACTACGCCTTGCCCAAGGTCATCCAGCCAGGTGCAAGTGGAGGAGTGGGGAATTAAACCCAGTTCTCCCAGATTAGAGTCCGCGCACTTAACTACTACACCAAACGGGCTCTCACAGAGCCATTTAAACTATATTTAAGGACATTTATTCTATAAATTAAGGACATTTATTCTATAAATTAAGGACATTTATTCTATAAATTAAGGACATTTATTCTATAAATTAAGGACATTTATTCTATAAATAAGGGGGGGGAGACACATTTGGTCCAAATTCAAAGAGGAAGCTATGCTCCAACAAAGGCTGTCCTTTTGTTTTTAATACATTTTTTTATTTTCAACATATAAAACCAACCCCAAAAGGGGAAATTCAATTTCCATTTCTTCAATATCATATTGATGCCTGATTCATCATAAATGTGTATATTTCACCTTGTAGCAATAACCTTGTCGCTTGCAAATATACCTTATTTATAGAATAAATGTCCTTAAATGTAGTTTAAATGGCTCCGTTGATTACTTGGAATGATCTTCAAACCATTGGTAAAATCTTGACCATGTGTTCTCGAATACAGTCTCTGGTTCTCCTTTCAAAATCAGAGTTAAGTTTGTCCATTTCCGTCATTTCTAACATTTTACTTAAAAGTTTTTGTCTTGAAGATGTCTCCGTTGGTCTCCAATGTTTAGCATACAATATTCTAGCAGTTGTTAAATACAATAAGATGTCAATTTTTTTACAGATAGGAGACCAGGAGACACTAAGGGCAGACAGGATGTGTCTGGAGGCTTTAGGGGGGACAAATTTGGTCCATAGAGGAAGTTATGGTTCAACAAAGGCCATCCTGACATTCCATCAGGTTCTGTTCTTCAGAGAAGACGACCTGGTACCTTTAGGGAGTTACGTTTTTTAAAGCAAAGTGCATTGTGAGACATGATCGGACCCTATTTCCAACAGACTGTAGGACAGTGCACAACTTCTGAGTAAGCACAGCCCACGGTTACTCTGCTCTATTCCAGCGACACCCCCCACCCCCCAAAGCATCCCAAACTTGCTGGCAGATGGAGAAGGAAAATGTAGAAGGAATAATTAAGGTAGCTGGGAACTTCTGGATATATTGCTGTAGACTCTACAGTGCGCCCCGCTTAACAGCAGAACTTTCCCCACATGTTCCCTAGAGAGCACTGCATTCAGGGAAACATAATCGGTTGGCCCTTCCAGGCCCCAAGGATGCCAGGATGCCGACAACCAGGGCCAGGGCCTTCTCGGTGGTGGCTCCACTCTGTTGGAATGAGCTCCCAGAATAGATGAGGGCCCTGTGGGACCTTTGACAGTTCTGCAGAGCCTGCAAAATGAAGCTCTTCCGCCAGGCATTTGACGGAGGAGTCGCATCATACACCGAGGAGTGCCCCTGTGCCCTGGCTTTACCATCTTTACCTTCACCTCCAGCCTGTGCCCCGCCCTACCATCGATGTCTCTAGCCTGTACCCGCAGCATAATAAGTGAGCAAACTGAGCTGGTATGGAAATTATGGTAATCATATGGTCACCTAAGCCATATTAGAAATAACGTTTGCTCTTGTTTTATCTGATAACATTCCGGCGTTCCAATTGTGTTTTAACTGATTGTTATTTATATTATATGTTTATATGCTTATATAGGTTTTAATTGTATTTTTATGAAGTGTTGTGTAAGCCGCCCTGAGCCCACCTTCGCGGGGAGCGTGAGGTATAAATTGAATAAATAAATAAATATAAACTTTCGCTTCAGTCCTCCCAGCTCCTCCACTACACGGTGACCAAAGAACCTGAACTGAAAGACAAAACTGGACCTTTCAGCCTCAATGAGTCCATATCAATCACTGGTGCCTGCTCTTGCTCTGACATGTATGGTGGGCAGATAAGACGCTGGTTTCTCAGGACGGAGTGGGGTTGCCGCGAATACATCCACAAAACGATTGAGGTATTTCCACTACCGCTTCCTTTAAAGCCAACTGTGTCAGCACGGTGATCGAGCAGCCTGAACAATTGGAACACATTTTCTGCCATGCCCACAATAGGTCCATTTTTTTAAGAAAAACATTATAAAATAGTTCTGGTTCCCCAGAATGTTGTCTTTGAGCCATTGACGCTGTACAGCCTGATAAAAGTATCGACCTGGGTGCCAGTCAGCTGAAGTGGCCATTTCCTTGCCTGCAGTATCTTGGGAGTGAGCTGAGACGACCGGTTAAGAACGAGGAAGTCCTCAGGGAAAATCTGGTCTCTGCCGTGAACTCAATGGCCACTGAGGCAAGTGGCCTTTTGCAATGTGGGAATGACCATCTGCTGACCCGCAGGATTACAACACACTGAGGAAGGCTTAAGAGACACTCCGAGTGGTTAACGGAGTTTTAGACATTGAACAGGGGAAACAGACGTTCCACACTGTAATGCCAACAGGAAAAGCCATTAAGGATTATTGGGAGACAGCGGGATGAGGAGAAAAGGAGCGCACAAGCAGCAGAGAGGATGAAATTTAGGAAAGAATCTTTCTAAACCTGATAGGAAACGTCACACAGCTGAACAGCCCCCAACCTCCACTTCACAAGTTCAACCGCCTGACGTTGTTACAACAGCCATGGAGTTACTCACCAACGAAACTTCCTTTTTCAGCTCATCCATATCCTTCTCTTTCTTCCCTTTTTTCTTCTTGGCGCCATGCTCAGATGTCGCTGCCGGCTCATATTTCTCACGCCCAGTCTAGAAGAAATCATAGTGACAGGAGTCAGGAGCAGTGTTCCCTCTAAGATGTCCGGGTGAGCGGCCGCTCATTAACGCAGGAAGCCCCGCTCAGTGGCAGTTCCAGAGCCACGCAGGGTCTTGTGTTGCCCACTGCCCATTTTGAGATCAGAGCAGTTATTTTCTGCTCTGCTCAGGAGGAGGGAAAAAATTAGAGGGAACATTGGTCAGGTGGCGGCAGTTGGTACATCTCTGATACATTTCCCTTATCCTGACTGGCCGAAGCCCACCAGGGTCTCGGCCAGAGATTTTTCCAGAGGAGAAGTGTTTGCCCACTCCAGAAGCACTGATTTCGGGAGGGGGTTTGAAAGACCTGAATCAGATTGCGGTGACAAGAGAGGAAGTCCTCCGACTGATGGACAATTTAAAAACTAATAAATCACCAGGCCCGGATGGCATTCATCCGAGAGTTCTGAAAGAACTCAAATGTGAACTTGTGGATCTCCTGACAAAAATATGTAATCTTTCTTTAAAATCTGCCTCCATTCCTGATGACTGGAAGGTAGCTAATGTCACTCCCATCTTTAAAAAGGGCTCCAGGGGAGATCCAGGAAATTACAGGCCAGTCAGTCTGACATCGATACCGGGTAAGTTGGTGGAAACTGTTATTAAGGAAAGAATTAGTAGGCACATTGATGAACAAAAACTATTGAGGCAGACTCAGCATGGGTTCTGTAAGGGAAGATCTTGTCTCACTAACCTGTTAGTGTTTTTTGAGGGAGTGAACAAACATGTGGACAAGGGGGACCCAATAGATATTATTTACCTTGACTTCCGGAAAGCTTTTGATACAGTTCCTCATCAAAGGCTCCTAAGTAAGCTCAATAGTCATGGGATAAAAGGACAAGTCCTCTTGTGGATCAAAAACTGGCTTATAAATAGGAAACAGAGAGTGAGTATAAATGGGAAACTCTCTCAGTGGAGGGTGGTAAGCAGTGGGGTACCACAGGGATCAGTACTCGGTCCCATGCTTTTTAACTTGTTTATTAACGATTTGGAATTGGGAGTAAGCAGTGATGTGGCTAAATTTGCAGATGACACGAAGTTGTTCAGGGTGGTGAAAACCAGGGAGGATTGTGAGGCACTCCAAAGGGATCTGTTGAGGATGGGTGAGTGGGCGTCAACGTGGCAAATGGGGTTCAATGTGGCCAAGTGCAAAGTGATGCACATTGGAGCCAAAAATCCTAAATATAAATACACGTTGATGGGGTCTGATCTGGCAGAGACTGACCAAGAGAGAGATCTTGGAGTCGTAGTGGATAACTCGCTGAAAATGTCTACACAATGTGTAGCTGCAATAAAGAAGGCCAACGCTATGCTGGGGATTATTAGGAAGGGAATTGATAACAAATCAGCCAGTATCATCATGCCCCTGTATAAATCACTGGTGCGACCTCATTTGGAATACTGTGTACAGTTCTGGTCACCACATCTCAAAAAGGATATTATAGCATTGGAAAAAGTGCAGAGAAGGGCAACTAGAATGATAAAAGGGTTGGAACACCTTCCCTATGAAGAAAGGTTAAAATGCTTGGGGCTCTTTAGCTTGGAGAAACGACGGCTGAGGGGTGACATGATCGAGGTTTATAAGATTATGAATGGGATTGAGCAGGTGGAGAAAGAAGTACTTTTCTCCCTTTCTCACAATACAAGAACTCGTGGGCACTCTATGAAATTGCTGAGCAGTCGGGTTAGAACAGATAAAAGGAAATACTTCTTCACCCAAAGAGTGATTAACATATGGAATTCACTGCCACAGGAGGTCGTGGCAGCTGCAAGCATGGACAGTTTCAAGAGGAAATTAGATAAACATATGGAGCAGAAGTCCACCAGTGGCTATTAGCCACAGGGTATAGAATGAGAACTCTCAGTCTGGGGCAGGTGATGCACTCTATTCTTGGTGCTGGAGGGGGCAGCAGTGGGAGGGCTTCTGGTGCCCTGGCCCCACTGCTGGACCTCCTGATGGCACCTGGTATATTTTGGCCGCTGTGTGACAGAGTGTTGGACTAGATGGGCCATTGGCCTGATTCAACATTGGCTTCTCTTATGTTCTTATGTTCCTGGCCTACTCCAAGATTCCCTCTTTCTGTGGATTTATCTGCCAATCCAACCCAGAACCTAACAGATTTCCTTCTTTCAAATGAAGAGCACACACTCAATCCGAGTTATGCCCCCCTCTTTTGAACAGATGCGGTTCTTTGTGTTAGTCAAAGTGTATCCGGGGACGGCACCTTTTGAGCACCACAGGCAACAAAGCAAAACAGAAGCGCAGGACTCAAAGGCAGAAGAGGGAGTCGCACCAGACATTCATGGCGCACGGCATTGTTGACCAAAAGGGGGAAACCACCCACCCAAAGCTGATAAAACAAATACAGAAAACACCCCTTTACAAGAAGTGCCAGAGGCTGAGTAACCTTCACACTGAAACCACGTTTAAAGAAAGCGTAAGCCTGCAATGGCATGAGGTACCTCCTTGAAGACGACAAATTCTGGTGTTGGACTCTCTTCAGAGGGTGCCAGGAGTGAAAATACAAAGCAGAATGCCAGGAGGGCAAAACCCCAGAAACGATGGGGCCCGATTACGGATGAGCTACCAAAAACTCAGACTGTGATGTGACTCCTAAAACAACACCAAATGCAGCCGGTGGGCTTTTTGGAAGTGAGCTACCATGATTGGGGGGGGGGGGCACCTCCCCTGCAGATGTCAGCACACGAGCCCCTACCCAAAGGAACAACTTCAGATTTCTACCACAGAACAGTGTGTATTATGCTCACAGCCTATGCCTATGAGGGGGGGGAGAGATAAAGCTCCATTCAAGTCTCCCCAGGAGAGGAGCAAATCCCCACCCACTCCATGCCGATCTCTCACAGAGCTGCAACGACAGCTTGTTGCTATGCAGTGGTGCTTAGGAGATCCAATGGCCTGTGTGCTCCCCCTCCTGAGAGCACAAAAGCCATCCAATGAGTCCCTCCATTTCCCCCTTTGGTGCCTTTTCCTGGTTGAAAATTTAATTCACCAGTACCTACAAAGCTTTCCCCAGTGGGCATAAACAGAAATTGGGGCATTGATTTCTGACAGGAAGAAGGATGAATGGAAAGAGGGACACTGCTGCCCCTTTCTCTGTGGTAGATCTGCCCTCCCCCTTATGCAGTGGCAGCAGTATTCGTTGAGAAACGCACACGCACTGGAAAAAAACGTGAACTACACAAAGGGTGTCGTTCCGCTCTAAGAGGGTCGGAAAAAATGATCTACACAGTTGGGGTTTGTGGGAGTTTGTGAACTTGACCCTCCCCTTCTGAACTTCGGCCGCTTTCAAGGACTCCTCCCTCGACAATCTCAGATTGGCAGGAAAACGAACGCCGAACGTCAGCAACACCATGCCACAACCTGAGGGAACAGATATCAAAAATAAAAAAAGAGCCAGTTTGGTGTAGTGGTTAAGTGTGCAGACTCTAATCTGGGAGAACCGGGTTTGATTCCTCCACTTGCAGCTGCTGGCATGACCTTGGGTCAGTCACAAGCTCTGGCACAGCTGTTCTTGAAAAAGATCAGTTCCTGTCAGAGCTCTCAGCCCCAGCTACCTCACAGGGTGTCTGTTGTGGGGAGGGGAAGGGAAAGGAGATTGTAAGCCGCCCTGAGACTCCTTTGGGTAGTAGTTAAGTGTGCAGACTCTAATCTGGGAGAACTGGGTTTGAGTCCCCAATCCTCCACTTGCACCTGCTGGATGACCTTGGGCCAGCCATAGTTCTGCCAGAGCTGTTCTTGAAAAAGAACAGTTTCTGTCAGAACTCCCTCAGCCCCACCTACCTCACAGGGTGTCTGTTGTGGGGAGGGAAAGGGAAAGGAGTTTATAAGCCGCTCTGAGACTTCTCTGGGTAGTGAAGGGCAGGGTATAAATTCAATCTCTTCTTCTTATTCTTCACATGAGTCCTACTAAGGCCTCCTACCTGATCTAGAAATGTCACGGCCCAGGTGGGAAAGAATGACTAAATGGGGGGAGGGGCATTTCCAGTGTTCCCTCTAAGCTGAGTTAGTGTGACCTAGCTCACATTTTTTAGCCTCTGGCTCACACCTTTTTGCCTTCGCTCAGGAAGGAGGGCTCCAGAGCAAACTAATTTATGCAGTCGCCAAATTGCTCACTCACAATTTTAATGCTGGTAGCTCACAAAGGAGAATTTCTGCTCACGAGACTCCACAGCTAAGAGGGAACCCTGAAGGAAGAATTGGGGGAACGCTGAAAAGAAACTCTAATGAAATATTTTCTTTTTAGAATGGGTAATTTAGAATGGCCCAGGCTAGCCTCGTCTCGCCAGATACGGGAAGTATCCTGGTGACTATTTGGATGGGCGACCCCCAAGGAAGTCCTGGGTTGCCACGCAGAGGCAGACGATGGGAAACCGCCTCTGAATGTCTCTTGCCTTGCAAGCCCGACGGGGTCGCCAAAAGTCAGCTGCGACTTGACGGGGGGGGGGAGAATGATTCACAAGGCAAAGTCTTGTATTCAAAACCTATAGCTCGCAAAAGCCAGCGAGAATTTTCTCCCCAGCTTTTCCCAATGGGAAAACTGGGCAATTTGGGGTAGCACTGGGAAAGAACACTAGTTCTTTTCTCTTTCTCCAAAGCATTTCACTGATTCCAAATACCCAGCATGGAACAAGTGTGAGGACTGCAAAAGAGCCTCTTTAAGCAGACACAAAATTTAAGGTTTTCTTTTGTTTTCAAAGTAAATAAATTGCGCACCAACATGCTACTATGTATTTAATGGTAATATATATTATGAAAGAGCTCAGTGTTAATAAAGTTCAGCTTAATATCCCTGCACACTGGTCAGCCCTCCCACCGTGACCCTATGCAAAACTTTCTGCCCAAGGAAAACATTTTCCTTTAGTTTACTACAGAGTGTTTTCTACCTTCTAACGTTATTTTTTCCTGCCTCTTAAGACGGCAAAACCAAGCACCAAGTGCGACAGGCCTGCAACGCTTTCTCAAGTGTTGGGTATACCTGCAATTTCTCGCACAGAAAATCTTTATACCTTTAAATTCTACAAATATGCCAAAATGGTATAATTAAGCCCACCTGCACCCTAGCTAAAGCCCTAGGGGAAAAGGAAGTGCCGATCCTCTCCCCCTTTGTCCCGAGCATGTCAGGGCTCCCAGTCTGAGGATCCTGACAAGTTCACACGCAGCACCCCACTGCATGCGCAAACAGGAGCCTGATGCAATGGAGCTAAGGCCTGATTTACTAAGCAAGCAGAAAACCGAAGCACGGCCTGCTGACCGCACAAAGACTCCCTTGCAGCCAGAAACCTCCATTCCAAATTTTAACTGCTGCCCAGGCGTACAGACTAGGCCAGGCATTAACTCTGGAATATGTACCGATGGCGTGTCGGTCAAATAAACTTAAAGTATAAAAACGTTCCGTTTTAACACACTGCACACCTATAACTGGCACAGGGCCGGGCCGGCTTTTAACAGTTTGGGAAATTACTTGCTGTAGATTTTCCGGGCTGTGTGGCCATGGTCTTGGCACTGCAGGACCTGACGTTTCGCCAGTAGCTGTGACTGGCATCCTCAGAGGCATAACACAGAAAGATGGAGTACTCTCTGTGTCAAGGTGAGAAAGTTAGGGAAAGTTAGGGTCGTTGCTCAGCTTAGATGGGGGGGGGGTGTTAATCAGTTTGCTCTTCTCTACTTATCCCCGAGCTGTTTCAGCTTCGGAAACCGCCCGGCTACAACACCAACCGGGGCAAGCAGAAACCTGTTTGTCTCAGACCCAATGAAGAGTGGTTTGTTCTTCCCTGTTTCAGCACAAGGCACAGAAAACCCCGAGCGTCTCAAGAGGCACAAAGTGGAATATTTTCGTTCCTCATACTTCTCGAACACTTACAAGGGCAGTGTAGCCTTTGGAAGAACACCACGGGCTGTTTTTTAATCTGCAAAATGGAAGTTTTGTCCTCGGCCCAAGAGACAAGCGCTGAGCGTATAAAAAAAGCTCCACATTCTCCGCTGGACCGGCCTCCTCCACTCTCAAAAGGCTCTGCGTTCAGAGAAAGATCCGTCCAGACCAATTCAAACAATTTCGTTTTCCCCGGATAAACCTATACAGTTGTCTCCGCTTCAGTCCTCTTAGCCTCTTGCTTTAAACAAGGCGGAAGGTATCTTGAATTAACACCAAAGCCGGCGCACCAGACGCTTTTAACACTGGGTGGATTTTATTACCTCTTCCTTTTCCAGCCTGAAAAGGGAAGTGTGACTTATGAATCATGAACATGGCGGCGCATAAAAAACCTCGGCTTATTCTTCCAGTACCCTCTGGAGTGTTGCCCCCCTCCCCTCAGCCATCGTCATTTCGAAAAGAAGACTGTTATGAGTCACTGGTCTCCAGGCAAGGCATTCCCCCCCCACACACACACATGGCTGGAGAAATCTGTATTCCCCCCTCCTCATTTCCTTGTGAATTATTTCAGTGTACTTAAGACATTCCACAGAGCCGGCACAATTGGCCAGTCCACACTAGCGGCCTCTGAGGATCGGACCCCTCGACAGCCAGACGCGCACTTCCTATCTTTGATGCGAGACTCACGGGATGCAGAGCTGCGATTGTTCAGAATCTGGGCACCGGTACTTTGCTGTTTTCCACGGCTCCGGCCCAGGCCCACGACGGGGCCACAAAGAGGCGGAGACAGGCAGTCAACAAGGGCGAGGAGGCGTCATGAAAAGCGGTCTCGTTCTGCTCCTTTGTAGCGCCACGGGACATCCAAAGCAGTGCCGAATGGGCAGAGCCGGCGGGCCGCGCATTCCCATGAGCTTTACAGAAAGCCGAGAACAGAAATAGGACTGCGGGGGAAGGAGGGGACGCCGGCCAATCTAAACTGACAGCACGTAACTGCTCACAAGTTCGCCATCAAAAGCCAGCCAGCCAGCCGTGTCTTACAGGCCTATGACATTTCCATTTTATGGAGCAAACGTGTTCCGTGAGTCACGTGTACAGTGAGTCATTCGGCCTAGATCCAACCACGGTAAGAAAATTTAAAATCTTCTTTAAGGAGCGGGGGAAGCATTTTTCGCTTACCCATCCCCTTCCCCCTATCTTGTTCCTGGAGATTCACCAACTCCCCAGAAAAAACGTTTCGGCGTCCAACTGAACTGCACTGCAGAGGGAAGGAATCCACAAAATTTATCTCTCCCCCCCCAATCTGAAAGGCACTTCGGTTTTCTTAACTGCGTGTTTGGACTCCGTAAGCCCCCGCAAGATTGGGACGGCTCACACATGTTCAAACGAAGGTGAAGATCTGCCACTTCAAATAAAACAGGACCTCTTCTACACACAGAATCACCGTTCTCCAGGCGATGGCCGGAGACCTCCCAGCATTACAACTGGCCTCCCAGTTACAGAGATCAGTTCCCCTGCAGGAAATGACTGCTTTGGAACGGGGAACCTATGGCATCACGCCCAGCTGAGGCCTCTCCCCTCCCCAAATCGCCAGATATCTCAACCCAGAGCCGGCAGCCCTATCTACACGGCTTCTCTAGCTCCTTCCACATCATGAAAACAAGGGAAGAAACGCATTTTGTTGACTGGTGTGGGCAGGCAGGCTGGTTCCCTCCCCGCCTACAGAAGAGCTGCCCTTTCCCAAGCATTTCACAAACTTGCAAGGCAGGGCTCAGGAAAAGACGGGAGAGTTTTGGGCACGCGGCCTCATTTGCTCCCGGTTGCATCAAGAGCATGAACAACCTCGGAACAAAATCACACAGCAACGTTGTGCCAAAAGGAACATTAATAACATGCACGCTTTATGCCAGTGGTTCGCCCTTCCCGCAACACTTTCTGAACACGTAAAAGCATCTCAACGCACACACAAGCCAGGCTGCAGGGCAGTTATATTAAGCTCCAGCCGCCTTTTGAGACCAAGAACAGTCAGATGAGACACCTCTGGCCAAGATATTTCAACCTCTCCCATCTTAAAAAATATCTCAGCCTCTACCCCCCCACCACCTCCAAGAGCTGCTGCCAGCCAGAGCAGACAATACCAAGCTAAGGTGTACCAACAGGCTGACTCAGTTTAAGGCTGCTTTGTGCCTTCACTTGCTAAATGGGGAGAATTCTGATCTACCTCACAAGACTGGTGAGAGCACTAGGAGAAGAAGGCCTGTAAGGAATAATAAAGGGCCAATGCTGCTTTCAGAAGCCAACTTCAGAGGTAGTGGTGGGGCCATAAGACACATTTATGGAGGAGAGAGCCATCAAGGGCTACTAGCCATGACGACTGAAAGGAACCCCCACATTCAGAGGCAGCAAACCTGAAACCCAGAGCCAGGAGGCAGCATCAGGGGAAGGCCTCGGCCTCTATGCCCTATTGATGGCCTTCTAGAAGAACCGGTTGGCCACTGTATGGGACAGGATGCTGGACTAGATGGGCTATTGGTCTGATCCAGCAGGGCTCTTCTGATGTTCTTATGACAGCCTCGGCCTTTATGCCTTGCTGTTGGCCACCCAGAGAAACTGGTTGACCACTGTGTGAGACAGGATGCCGGACTAGATGGACTCCTGGTCTGATCCAGCAGGGCTCTTGATGTTCTTCTGAAGGCCTCGGCCTCTATGCCCTGCTGTTGGCCGCCCAGAGAAACTGGTTGGCCACTGTGTGAGACAGGATGCTGGACTAGATGGACCACTGGTCTGATCCAGCAGAGCTCTTCTGATGTTCTTCTGAAGGCCTCAGCCTGCCTGCCCTGCTGCTGGCCCTCCACATGAACTGGTTGGCCACTGTGAGACAGGATGTTGGACTAGATGGACTACTGGTCTGATCCAGCAGGGCTCTTCTAATGTTCTTCTGAAGGCCTCAGCCTCTATGCGTTGTTGTTGGCCCCCAGAGGAACTGGTTGCTGGACAGGGTGTTGGACTAGATGGACTATTGGTCTGATCCAGCAGGGCTCATCTTATGGTGTTACGTTCTTAACATTCCCCCCGCCCCCCACAGGAACTGAGAAATTCCAGATCCGTGCTCCTGACTGCAAGCATCATTTCTGTCAGGTTTTGAAAATCAAGTAGATCCAGTCATTCTTGCACAAAGAAAGGTTTATTGGATTATCTTGCTATAAACCCACAGTAGGAGGTCATTGTCAGGAATAGGGGGCAAAGCAAAGCAAGCTAACTTATAGTGTGATGCAATGAAGCGCCTAGCAAATAGAACTTGAGCACTCGCGCGGGAACTCCCGGCGGGAGAAATACTTCATGAGCGGGAGACTACTCCCCCTCCCCTTGCCTTCCCAGGACTGGAAAATTCTCAGCTACACCAGAATAGCCCAAAGCCTACATTCAAGGCCACCGTGATAAGGAGAAGCGGCAGGGAAGAAGCTCCCACGTTTCTGCCTGCATACCTACGCAAGCGCATAGCGGGGGTAGGAAACATACAACAATGGATCCAGTGAGAAACATCAAATGCAACTTTTTCTTACATTCTGCCCTTCCCAAAACACCACCCACCCGCCACTTAGGAAGGAGAGAACGTGGGCCCCCGGGTTTGTGAGGGTATCGATTGTGAAAGTTTCGCAAGTGTTCAGGTGCATTGATATCTGAAACTTTCACCCATTCTTTATGTTGGGGCCCGAAATGTACCCATTGGATCAGGTACAGCAGTTGTCCACGTAAAATCTTAGAGTCAAGGATATCCGCAATCTCGTAGTGTTCCTCATCATCAATCATCAGAGGGGGGGGAGGCTCCGGCATCGTAGTTTGCCATTTAGTCGGGGGTAACGCAGGTTTGAGGAGGCTGTAATGGAAAATTGGATGTATAGCTTTAAGAGACTTAGGCAGATCTAGCTGAACAGTCACTGGATTTATACATCTTAACACCTTGAAAGGACCAACAAATTTCCAAGCCAGTTTTCTGGACTGCTGCTGCAACTTTAAGTTTTTTGTAGATAGATAGACAGAGTCCCCTGGTTTCAGATTCCATCCCCCTGCCCTTTTTTTATCTGCTTGTTTCTTGTACTGTGCCTTGGCTTCATTCAAAGTCTCAACAATTAGGGGCCAAGACTCGCGGAAAGTTTTACACCATGCTGAAGCTTTCCCCTCACCTTCCCCCGGTTGCAAGAAGGGAAGAGGGGGCTGTCATAACCCATGGCCGCTTTGAATGGTGACATCTTCGTTGAAGCGTGCCATGAATTGTTGTATGCAAACTCCGCTAATGGCAGTAAATCAACCCAATTGTCTTGTTGATAATTAGAAAAACATCTCAGGTATTGCTCCAATGTCTGGTTTACTCTCTCCGTTTGCCCATCAGTTTCAGGGTGATAGGCAGTACTGAGAGCACGTTCAATACCCATGAGGGTCATTAATTCCGACCACAATTTAGAAACAAATTGACTTCCCCTATCGGATATTATTTTCAGTGGTAATGTATGTAGTCTGGCAATGTGTTGAAGGAATGCCTTAGCCAAAGCCCTGGCAGTTGGCAAACCGGGGAACGGTATAAAATGCGCTTGCTTTGAGAACAAGTCTACCACCACCCAAATGACCGTCATCTGTCTAGAAGGGGGAAGATCAGTGATAAAGTCCATCGAAATTACTTCCCAGGGTCGGGTCGGGGTGGGGAGAGGCTGTAGGAGACCTGGAGGTTTCCCCGGTCGGTTTTTACAACGGTTGCATGTTGGGCATGACTGTATATAGAGTGATAGATCCTGTTTCATTCGGGGCCACCAGAACCCACGCTGCAGAAGTTTTAAGGATTTCACATATCCGAAGTGCCCTGCAGATTTTGAGTCATGAACTGTTTGCAACATTTGGGATCGAGTGGCTGCAGGGACAAACATCTTATTCCCCTTAAACCAGCAACCGTTTGGATCACATCTCACATCATCCCTGCCTTGCAACTCACTTGTTTCTTGCGGGGTGATGTCAGTGAGAAATTGTTTCTCCCAGGGCAAGGTTTGGATAAGATTCTCTGAGGTTCGTTTGGCTTTGCGGGTTACAACTGCACCAACCAGTTGTTCTGGGGTAAACATAGACTCTTGTACCTCCACCCTCTTACTGAAATGTTGGGGAAGACGGGAAAGAGCATCCGCCAGGTGATTAGCCTTCCCTGGAAAGTGGTGAAGAGTAAATTGAAACTTGGAGAAGAACTCAGCCCACCTAAATTGTTTAGCATTTAAATTTCGGGGTTTCCGCAGTACCTCAAGGTTCTTATGATCAGTCCATATTTCAAACGGTACTTGGGAACCCTCTAACCAGTGTCTCCATGTGATTAATGCTAAACGTATAGATGCAGCTTCCTTATCCCAAATGGGCCAGAACCTTTCGGTATCATTGAATTTTCTTGATACATAAGCTAGGGGTTGTAGCTGTCCCTGCGCGTTCTCTTGTAAAAATCACCCCACCCATAGCAGTATCTGATGCGTCAACTTGGACCACAAATTTCTTTGTCTCATCGGGGTGTGCTAGTATTGGCTCAGACGTGAACAGCCGTTTTAATTGATCAAATGCATATTGACACTGAGGCGTCCAGTTCAAAGGGGCCCCCGGCATTGAAGCTTTGGATCCCTTCCCCTTAGTCTTTAGAAGTTCGGTAAGGGGAAGGGCAACTTGGGCAAAATGGGGTAAGAATTGACGGTAAAAGTTGGCGAAACCGAGAAAACTTTGGAGCTGTCGTCTGGTTTTTGGGGGCTCCCACATTACAACATCCTGGACCTTCTTTGGGTCCATTTCCAACCCCTCAGAGGAAATGCGGTACCCCAGAAAGTCAATACATTCCTGATGAAATTCACACTTTGACAGTTTAACGAATAGTTTGTTGTCTAAAAGCCTTTCCAGTACTTTTCGCATGAGGATGGTGTGGGATTTTAGGTCTGGGGTATAGACCAAGATATCATCCAAGTAAACGACCACCCCCTTGAATAAGTAGGGGTGTAGGACCTCATTGATTAAGTTCATGAAGACCCCTGGTGCCCCTTGTAAACCGAATGGCATCACCCGATATTCAAATTGCCCCAGCGGGGTATTAAATGCAGTTTTGTACTCATCCCCTTCTCTGATGCGAACTCGAAAATAGGCATCTCTCAAATCCAGTTTAGAGAACACTTTCCCTTTTGCCACCTCTGCCAATAAGTCTTTAATGAGGGGCATTGGGTAGGCATTGGTTGCAGACACTGCGTCTATTCTTAACGGGATAGTCTCAAATCGGCATGGTTCTTTCATTGGAGACCCATCCATCTGTGATCAAATGTGATTTCAAGCATATCCTTAGGTCGGATTACTGGGGGGGCCTGCGCCACAACCGGGATCGGCTGCATAAGAGGGACTGGAGCAGGTGGTTGGGGCGGAGGTGCAGCAGGCGGCTGGAGTGGCCCTGGTTGGCCTGGCCCTGGACCTGGTGCTGGCCCGACTGGTGGAGGCGGAGCTGGTGCCGGCCGGCCCGGTCCTGGACCCGGAGGTGCTGGTTGGCCTGGCCTCGGGCCCGGAGGAGCAGGAGGTGGTCGTCCCGGTATCAACGGCGGCGCCGGGGCTGGTGCTGGTCTAGGCTGTGTCAGCGGATGCGCCCGAATAGCTTGGTCCATCATCTGTGGTAGGGATTGCATTAGCTTGCTCATGTCCTTCACCAGACGTCGGGTATCCTCTTGGATAGAGTCCATGCGAGCGTCGGTATCTGGCCCCGACCCAGTTCTGGGGGATCCTCGAGGTACTCTCCCCTGGGGAAGTCCAAAACTACCTCTGGGATCAATCAAACTGTCTCGGCTTTGGCTCCCCGGCAAAGTCCATGTCGACTGGGTAGTATCCAACAGGTTCTTTGACCAATCGCGTGACCGACGATAGGTCAACCCTTTATCCCATGGCGTTGGGACTCCGGGCACATAGGTTCGGGGAAGCGCTCCTCCTTGAGACGGCAGGTGCCCGGCCGGGCTATAGACTGGGAGAGCGTACTGAACCCCCAATGTGCTTAGTACTGGCGGGGTCAACACTCCGGCTCCCGATTGTGATGCTGGTGCGATCAAAACTGTGGTGGTAGTCACCGGCACAATAGTGGTGGTCGGGAGGGTGACCACTGCAGCCGCCACAGTGGTAACAGGAACCGTGCCCCCTAGAGGTAGCGGCCGCCGCCGCTGCGCCTGTGACTCCTGGAGTGGCCGTCGCCGCTGCAGCCCCCGTGGCCCCTGGAGTAGTTGATGCTGTCGCTGCGCCTGTGGCTCCTGGACTGGTAGCCGCCGCAGCTGCTCCCGTGGATCCCGTACCCGCTCCGCTCATCTTGGTAGACGGCGGAAACTGACGGTAGTGGGAATGATGATTCCTGACAATTTCTGTCAGGTTTTGAAAATCAAGTAGATCCAGTCATTCTTGCACAAAGAAAGGTTTATTGGATTATCTTGCTATAAACCCACAGTAGGAGGTCATTGTCAGGAATAGGGGGCAAAGCAAAGCAAGCTAACTTATAGTGTGATGCAATGAAGCGCCTAGCAAATAGAACTTGAGCACTCGCGCGGGAACTCCCGGCGGGAGAAATACTTCATGAGCGGGAGACTACTCCCCCTCCCCTTGCCTTCCCAGGACTGGAAAATTCTCAGCTACACCAGAATAGCCCAAAGCCTACATTCAAGGCCACCGTGATAAGGAGAAGCGGCAGGGAAGAAGCTCCCACGTTTCTGCCTGCATACCTACGCAAGCGCATAGCGGGGGTAGGAAACATACAACAATGGATCCAGTGAGAAACATCAAATGCAACTTTTTCTTACAAATTTGGGATCCCTACAGCAAAAAAACAGCTCGGCGCAGAAAACCAGGGAAAAGATTAGTAGCCAAGTTACCCCACTAACAAAACATGCGGGGGGGGGGGTTGGAGGGAATACTGCTTATTCCAACAGCATTCCTCCTGTACCCTAAAGGCAAAGAGGGAGGCCGCCCGTGCCAGTGGTGGGACCAGGCAAGCAGGGGAGCTGCTTTTCTTTTTATCAGGACAAGACAAACACCCGAGCGCATCGAAAACAAAAGTCCCTGGGAAACTGCTGTGTTATTACAGTGACCTCATTAAAACAGCATCTCAAGGAGAGCTGGAGCCGCTACTGTTCCGCGGCCTCGGCAACCGTTGCCAGCCGGCGGAGACATATCGGCCATTTCCACACTGTCGTTTCTGACACTCGTTCGTCCCTACTGCTTTGCCCCCCTCCCAACATGTCTTTTGCTCCCTGTGGGACTACTAGAGAGAGCAAAACTGTTATGTCTTACTGTAAACCATGCCTATTCTTTCTTATGTTAAGCTTGATTCTAGACAAGTATCGTAAGCTGATACATTCCTATTGGTGGTTTCAATGAAACTCTGTAAATAGACCAATCAAAAGTGTGTATACGTTTGTGGAGGGAACAGACCTCATTGGTCTTTATCTCTGTTATTCTATTGGTTCTTAACTTATCTGTGGGCGTGGCTTTGACAGCCCGGATCATTTTAAAAGGGAGCTGTGCTCCAACTTGTGGTGTTGTCTGATCGTTGAGTTTGCTGTTATGAATAAAGCTGAACCACTTTTGCTGAAAACCACTGCCTCTTGTTGAGTTGCCTACTTAACAAACACACACTGGGGTGAAAAAACCCTGAAGCGATAAGGACAAAAATAACAGTGCAGAAGTAAATCCTAGACAGATGTAGGCTTCCAGCATCTGGGGCTTGGGTAACAAACCAAAACAAACCAATAGCGACCCTTTCCCAAATGGGACAGCCAACGTACCCCCTGTGAGGTAGGCGAGGTGAGACTGCTAATACCCAGTTGCGAAGCTACTTTGAGAAGGGCTACTGACGGACACCAGTGCTCCCTCAAAGCCAGGGGTGTCGAACTCATTCGTTATGAGGGCTGGATCTGACATAAATGAGACCTTGCTGGGCCGCGCCGCGTGTGTCATAAAATGTAATGCCAGGTAGCGGAGATATAAATTTTATATAAAGGACACAAACACAAAGGGTGTGTTTTATTTTAACTTAAAAGAAAAACATGCTTAAAACATTATAACTGACACCTCTTGCTCTGAATTATTGCATCAAAATGTCTGTGCTGCTGCAATCTTGAGTCTGCTGTTCAGGAGTGTATCTGTAAGCTGCAAACCCACGGTGACGCAGCAGAACTGGAAGAAGAAGCAGAAGACGCAGAAGACGCAGAAGCCTGATAGAAGCCCTCCGGGGGCCTGATCCGCCCCCCGGGCCGCATGTTTGACACCCCTGGTCTAAGCTGTGGAATCTTGTGAGCAAAAATTCTACTTTGTGAGCTACCGGCACTAAAGTCGTAAGCGAGCAATTTGGCTGCTGCATAAATTAAGTCTGCTCTGGAGCCACCCTTCCAGAGCTAGGACAAAAATGTGTGAGCCCGAGGCTAAAAAACTGTGAGCTGGCTCACACTCACTCAGCTTAGAGGGAACACTGGACACCAGAAATATGAGCACCTAGATTCGAGTCCACTTAAGACCTGAGAGATCAACGAAATTTTCAGGGCATCAGCTTTGACAAAGATCTGTTCATACCTGGTTGGTCTCTGAGGCCCTACTGGGCTCGAACCTCATTGGCTCTTCTGCACACCAACACGGCCACCCCCCTGAAAGTCTCTTCACAGAATTATGAGCGAAATCTGGGCTGAATACGGCACTCTTCGCCGAGGCCACCCACAGATGTGGACTGGTTTCTGGACCAGAAGCAAACACTTTAGCCCCACACATGTTTGGTTACACTTAAGTCTGTTTAAAAATTGCCACCCACCATGCCAAGAGCATGCAGTGTATTTCTACAGAGAGACAACTCTTCTGAATAAGGAGGCATCGGAGAATGCAGGGAAGGGGTGCCAGCAGATGCCAAGCCAGTTCCCTAAGGCAGCCTGCAGCCTTTTGGGCCCCATTCAAGGTGTGACGGAACCCTTCACAGCCTGAGGTAGCACCAGAGAAGAGGAGACTTCACTAACCGAAGGAGTCTCAGAGCGGCTGACAATCTCCTTTCCCTTCCCCTCCCCACAGCAGACACCCTGTGAGGCAGGTGGGGCTGAGAGAGATCTTTTGACGACTGCTCATGAGAGAACAGTTCTGAGAGAACTTGTGACTGACCCAAGGTCACGCCAGCAGCAGCTTGTGGAGGAGTGGGGAATCAAACCCGGTTCTCCCAGATCAGAGCCCGCGCTCACAACCTCTACACCAAACTGACCGGCATGTCTGAAGCGGGTTTTCCCTGGCGCTTCCCTCAAGTCCCAGAGTTCTCAACTACCAGACTGTGGGCTCAGCCAGTACGGAGGAAATCGCTCTACGCCTGCTTCAGCCGTCCTAGAGAGGGCCCCGAGAACCACAGAAGGAGATCTTTGGACATCTAAGATGTGGTTTCATGTTAGTTGGGAAACCTCACGCCCTCCGGCTGATAAGCAATGCTCCCCAGATTCGTTTCTCGTCACCTGACACCGGGCACATCATTCAAAACTGATCTCCAACTTTGCTCGCGGTATAACAACCAGTTCTCTTAATTTCCGCCATGCAGAAACCTGGGTGCTCAGATAAACATGTGAGAGACAGAGACCGAGAGAGACAGAGATGGATACACTACACAGAAAATTACGAACTTGCAAAATGAGTTAAGGACTGCGGTCAGTACAGCTGTGATTAGCTGCCAGTTAAGTAGGATCCTATTTATGCCATTTCTGTGTCACTTCTTGCAGGGCTGTCGAACTCATTTGTTACGAGGGGCGGATCTGACATAAGTGAGACCTTCTGTGTGTGTCGTAAAATGTAATGCCAGGTAGCGGAGATATAAACTTGATAAAGGACACAAACACAAAGGTGTTTTTTTTAACTTAAAATAAAAACATGCTTAAAACATTAGCGCTGTAAGCTAGAGACCTACAAAGGAGCTCCTGCTCCAAAAAAAGCCCCGGGTTTTGACAACAAACAAGGTAAACAGAATAAGAAGCAAAAGGTGGGCGTGGCTGGATGACCACGCTTCTGGTAACATGGGGGTGTGGCCTAATATGCTAATAAGCTGTCCTGTCAGGGGTGTTGCCTAATATGCTAATGGATTTCTGCTGTTGGGTGTGGCCTACTACGCTAATGAGTTCCTGCTGGGCTTTTTCTACAAAAAAAGCCCTGCCCCTTTCCATTCGCTAACCAAGTTCTACAAAACCTGGCTGCCAGCTCACCGCTTTGTCTTCTTGGGGCCAAAAGTCTGACACTCCCCACCCCCACCAATATTCAGACAGGCCTCCAAAAGAGGTTGGGAAGCCATTCAGGTAGCGCATGCGCCCCACACGTGACCACTTCAGCTTTTCATCCCTTACAAGGGTCCCACCAGTACCTATTTCCAGGAACTGGCCTTATCGCTCCCTCGAGGCCTGCTAAGAGTGTCCAATTCGGGGAGGGCAGGAGTGTCTCCAAGGGCTCATGCGCAACCACATCAGCTGTTTCCCTGTAAAAAGGCTCCCTTCACAAATCCTTGCTACTCGCCACAGAGGACACTACCGTGAATGTAAGACTTCACGCCGTGGCGGAAAACAACCCGTGCGTTGCTACTCGAGGGAATGGTGAGATTGCTGTGTTAGATCGAGGAACAGAAGTGACCCGTCGCTCACTGGCAGAGCCTCTCCTTGGCATGCAGAAGGTCCCAGGTTCAATCCCCGGCACCTCCAGACAAAAAGATGAGGTGGTAGGTGATGCTGAAAGGGCTTCTCTGCCTGAGACCCCGGAGAGCGGCTGCCGGTCTGAGTAGACAACACTAACTTCAATGGACCGAGGGCCTGACTCAGTATACAGCAGCTGCAGGCGTGTTCACCTGCGTTCACCGTACAGGGATAAAGAAATCGTCAATCAGCCTTAGCACGGTAAAGTCCCAAGATTCCATTCAAAGGACTCTCGTTTGAGAAATGGGCACAAGCATTTAAAAGCAAAATTCTGCCGCTATTCCTGCAGAAAATAACGCCCAACGCTGCACTTCTAAGGAGATGGGTCCCAATGCCAACACTGTCTCAGCTCAGGATCCAAAGTGAACTAGGGTCACAGGAAGGTCAAAGTACACCCATTGTGCTTTAGTTTATTTACAGTTTCCCTGATTTCATACGAATATGAGTTCGACACCCCTGGCTTAGAGGGAGCAATGAATGGGACTGTGGGTGATGGTTGCTGACGGCTGGTGTGGAAGAGGTAAAGGTTCCCTTGCTTGAAAGCCAGTCAAATCCGACTCTAGGGTTGCGGTGCTCATCTCCATTTCAAAGCTGAAGAGCCAGCGCTGTCCAAAGACGTTTCCGTGGTCATGTGGCCAGCATGACTAAACACCAAGGTGCACGGAACGCTGTTACCTTCCCACCGAAGTAGTACCTATTTATCTACTTGCAATTTCTTGCTTTCGAACTGCTAGGTTGGCAGGAGCTGGAACTAGAGACGGGAGCTCACTCCATCTTGCGGCACCTGGGTCTTGAACTGCTGAACTACTGACCTTCCACAGCCTGCAGTTCAGCGTCTTAACCACTTGAGCCACCGCAGCACCGCAGTGTGGAATAAGGCCCCCCCAAAAACCCTTTCGTAAGCTTGCCAGAGTGGGCGAAGGGAAAGAACAGACTGTCAAGTGTGCAAAAAAGTATTTCCTACTATACTTTGGAGACAAGATGCCATTCTGACACCATCAAAGCAGTGAAGAGCAAGACCCGTCCCAGCCAATTAAAAATCAGTAATAAAACGACTGGCCCCAAAGAAAAATCAACCGCTTATGTGCCAGACGTGCGAGGAACACCGGAGCGCATTTTTCACTACCGGCAGCGTGGACAAGAAAATGGTAATCCTGCCTTCCCGACAAGAGAGTGTTTGACACTCAAAAAGACCTTGGGCATGGATTCTAGGTATGTTGGGGAGGATAAGGAAAATGATAGATAAAAAATAGATATGGCCAGAAATGTGCACTGTAACTGTACTGTGGATGTGACGGATTTAAACGAGATTTTTAGACGGTTCCTATCCAACACCTTTTTAAAATTCCACACCTATCCACACTGTTTCTGCAAAATCACATAGATTCAGAGAATGTATGGAAAAGCTCCTCCGTGGCTACCAAACACAGTAAGTAAAAGGAATATTCAGAGGCAGTAAGCCTCTGCAACCCAGGGCCCGGAAGCAGTATTGGGGAAGGGTTTTGGCCTTTATGCCATCTGTTGGGCCTGCCAAGGTTGGCTCCTATGCAAGACAGGATGTGGGATGGAGATGGACCACTTGGATGGTTGCCAACTTCCAGGTGGGGCCCGAAGATCTGCTTTTACAACTAATCTCCGGACTATGGAGCTCAATTTCCCTGAAGAAAATGGCTGCTTTGGCGGGTGGGCTCTACGGCACCCCAACCACTGGCCTAACCCAGCAGAGCTCTTACGGTATAATCTAACAACTCCTGGATAGCAGAATCCCGACACGGGCGAAGGAATATTTAGCACAATGAGTGATTAAGGCCTCCTCAAAACACATACCAAGGGCCAGAGATGGAAAATCCTGGGAGAAGGAGCCAATTTCAAGCAGTTTCTTAAAACAAAGTCTTAAAAGGGGGGGGTAAGCACTCCAGGCCAATATCCACAACCACAATTGCAGCAAAGGAGACCTACTGGCATGAAAAGGAATCATTCTGGGTGCCAGCAGGTTGCGTCTTGTGGCTACAGGCAAGCTACACAAGCACCAAATCCAAATGTCTAACTCGGTCAAAGAGCGAGAGGGGGAAGAAAGGCTTCAAGTAGTTTTCCTCACACACACACACACAAACCTGCAGCTGAAATGCGTTCAGCGGAATGGCCGCTTCCCCTGCCGCAGACACAAGCCGAACCTGGGACCCTCCCGCGGTTTGTTTAACAAAGCCAGCGTTAAGCAAGCAGGAGTCGCCGGCTGCAAAATGTCAGCTTTGTTTGTTTTAACAGCGCCAAGGGAAGAAGCGCTGACACCTTCAGACCCGTCCCTTTTCCATTCTGTCACGGAGAAGGTTAAAAACCACATTACCGTGACGCGGAGCCAATTGCCAGGAACCAGTTACTGGCACAAGCCAGTTCGAACCAATGTTCACCTCCCAGTCCCCCCCTCCCCCTGTCTTTACTCCCAGGGAAGTTAACGTACAATCCAAAGCGCCTCGGGGGTTGTGCTGAGCAATTTCAGGCCTCTCTTTACATTCCCCAACCTTTTCCAAGCCAGGTTTCCGCACTGCCGTCAGCCCAAACACCTCCCTCCCCCCAAAACACACACAGAGAGCTGAACAGGAGTGACCCCAGGCCCAGCTCCCGTGACCAGGGACACGGTCGGGCTAACGGCAACACCACGGCCGCCATCGCCAACTTCCTTACAAGGAAAAATATCCTATCGAGCTCCACAAGGTCTGCTCTGGATGGGGCTAACTGCCGCGGGAGACACAACAAACGATGCACTTTGCAACTGGATTTCCTCAAGTGTGAAACAGCAAGAGTCATTCGCAAAGGATTCCCCAAAGTGCATTGAAAGTGTACTGGGAGCACATTATCCCGCATGTACTACAGGGCCAGCCCCCAAAGGAACATGAAGCTCTGCTTTAGAGGCCGTGGGGTGGAATTTTTTTTTTTCCAAAACAAGACGTTTTTCAGATGCTGTTATTTTTCCATGGAAAAATTTCCACCCCGCATATCTCAATAGAGGCTGTTTGCCTAGAGTTGCCAGGGCTGTTGTGCCACAAATCTGTCATGTTTCCATGGGCTAAAGACAGGATACGAAGCATGGCTGGGGGGGAAAATATCTGTGTGTTCCTGGCTCCAGGTTTATACATGCTTTCCCCGCAAACGTTCTTTCCGTTTTGCTAACATTTGAAATATTTAATTTACTTAGTTCCATCGGAACCAGAATGTAAGAGAAGCCCTGGAGGACCAGGCCAATGGCCCCCCTCCAGTCCAAGACTCTTGTGTCACACAGTGGTCAAAACCCAGGGGCCATCAGGAGGCCCACCAGTGGACCAAAACTCCAAAAAGCACTCCCAATATCCTCTGAAGAACACAGCAAGTTGAATCATCCATCCATCCCCCTGAAGAAGCCAGCCAGAAAGACCCAAACAGGCCTCGACTGGGAGATGGGGACATTTCTGCAACACCTGCAACCTTGCGAATAGAGAAGGCCTGCCCAACCACCCCCGCACTTTGAAAAGCCAAAGCAAAAGGACACTGGAGGAAAGCTCATAAACTGGAGCAAGGGTCGCTTGTGAGCCGCCCTGAGCCTGCATTAGGGGAAGGGCGGGGTATAAATATGATTAATAAATAAAATAAATAAATATTGGAGGGGGAGGCATTTGTGAATTCCCTGCACTGTGCAGGGGGTGGCCTAGATGACCCCGGAGGTCCCTCCCAACTCTGTGATTCTTTGATTTGTGTGGAAGATTTCCCCCCCCCCGCGCGCCAAACCAGGCCTGCAGGCCTTGCACCCGGCAGCCCGTGCAACCGTGGCCCAGCCTTGCAAGGCGGGTTCTTACGACACAGCTGCAGGAAGCGGCCACCTGGCCCTTTCTCCCCACTTATGCAACCGCCTCTCCTGCTGCCACCTGCCCTGCCCAGTAAGGAAGCCGCACTCGCCCTTCCCAGGCGGAACTTGACCCCTTCGGGAAACGCCAGGAGCGCAGCAGGAGCCCCGCGGAGCTTTTCCACGCCCAAAGCGCTTCCCCCAAGCGAAAGGGCCAGGCAGAGGGTCCCACCGCCAGCACCGGAGAGCTGCCCACGTGCGCCCCATTTCTTGCAACCCGCCCGGGCTCCGGGCACCGCTTCGATCCAACCTCTCCCGCCCAGCCAAAGCGCTTCTCAGCCGCGCAGCCCATTCGGACCCGGGTCCGAGGAGCCAGCCCAGTGCGGGGAAGCGCCCGGCCCGGCCCGGCCTCCAACGCGCGCCCTCCGACACAGCCGCCTTCCCTTTCTTTCTCGTGCCACCGGAACCCACCGCATGGCACCGCCAACAAGATGGGCAAGCGCCTCTAGTAGGCAACGGCGGGAAGCGCAGGGCGCGGATCTGGATGGCGGGTTTCTGTCCGCCGAGAAGAGATCACGGGAGCAGGGCTGGGTGGGGGGAAAAGAGCAGGCAGGCCAGGCCCGATCCTGGGTCGCCGCAAACGCTCAGTGCAGCCCGGGAGGAGAGGAGAGGCGACCCGGCGCCTGACCAAGCCGACCCGACCCCGCTCACGAACCTGGCGCTCTGCTCCCTGCACGGAGCAAGCTAGCTCGCCAGGCTTTCCCCCCGCGACGGGCTAGAGACGACTCCGCGGCCGGAGAGTCTGCAGGAAGCGGGCGCGGCTGTCAGGACTTCCCTGCCGCCTGCGTCACGGCGAGCTTGGCGGGACTGACTGAGCCGAGCTGGCTGCCGAGAGCGCCCCGGAGGCTCGGCTTCCTTTTCTCTTCCACGCGCGCTGCCGAGCGCAGCGGCCAGAGCGAGGCATCGCCGCCGCCGGGCGAGCTCCACCCGCCGCCAGCAGGGCGAGGCGCGCAAACAAAGGCGGCTCGGCCGGGGAAGCGGATGGTGGCTGGCGCTGCCTCCTCCCGCCGCCCTTCCGCCACTCACCCCTTTGCCCATGGCGGCGGCGGCGGCGCTGCTGCTGCTGCTGCTGCGTCCGGAGAAGGAGGCGGCGGCGGGGGCCGAGGCGCGGGTCTTCTCTCCTTCCCTCCGGGGGAACAGCTGCCACGTGCGCGCCCGGGAAGCCGCGAGAAGGAGGCCGGCTCCGCAGCGCCGCTCAGGACTCTCGCCCGCCCGCCCGACTGCTCGAGAGTCCCCGCCCCGCCTCGCCGCGCCGACGGAGTGGCCGAGCGGGAGCCCCCGCCGCTCGGCATAAAGGCGCCTCGCCCCGCCCCGCCCTGCGTTGGCTCCGCCCGGCCGGGAGGAGCCGAGGCAGCGCCGGGCCCGCCGCGCTGGAGCCAGCCGGCCTGGAGGCGCACGGCCGAGGCAGAGGTCGGGCGGAGCGGGGGCCCTTCCAGCCAGGCGTCGTCTCCGGCGGCGGCGAGACTGGGGGGCTTTGGGGCACCATCGCGTCGAGTTTCCCTACGAGGCCTTTGGTTGATTCACTCCCTTTGGAAACCCCGACGGGGACTCAAGAACCGGACCGGGACTCAAGAGGAAGCTGACATTGCAAGAACATACCATAAAAACATAAGAAGAGCCCTACTGGATCAGACCAGTGGTCCATCTAGGCCAGCATCCTGCCTCACACAGTGGCCAACCACTTCCTTTGGATGGCCCACAACAGGGCACAGAGACTGAGACCTTCCTAAGAGCATCAGAAGAGCCCTGCTGGATCAGACCAGTGGTCCATCTAGGCCAGCATCCTGCCTCACACAGTGGCCAACCACTTCCTTTGGATGGCCCACAACAGGGCACAGAGACTGAGACCTTCCTAAGAGCATCAGAAGAGCCCTGCTGATCAGACCAGTGGTCCATCTAGGCCAGCATCCTGCTCACACAGTGGCCAACCACTTCCTTGGATGGCCCACAACAGGGCACAGAGGCTGAGACCTTCATAAGAACATCAGAAGAGCCCTGCTGGATCAGACCAGTGGTCCATCTAGTCCAGCATCCTGTCTCACATGGTGGCCAACCGGTTCCTCCAGAGGGCCAACAACAGGGCACAGAGGCCGAGGCCTTCCTAAGAGCATCAGAAGAGCCCTGCTGGATCAGACCAGTGGTCCATCTAGTCCAGCATCCTGTCTCACACAGTGGCCAACTAGTTCCTCCAGAGGGCCAACAACAGGGCACAGAGGCCAAGGCCTTCCTAAGAGCATCAGAAGAGCCCTGCTGGATCAGACCAGTGGTCCATCTAGTCCAACATCCTGTCTCACACAGTGGCCAACCCGTTCCTGTGGATGGCCAACAACAGGGCACAGAGGTCTTCCTAAGAACATAAGAAGAGTCCTGCTGGATCAGGCTAGTGGTCCATGTAGTCCAGCATCCTGTCTCACACAATGGCCAACCAGTTCCCCTGGGTGGCCAAAAACAGGGCACAGAGGCCGAGGCCTTCCCAATAAGAGCCCTGCTGGATCATACCAGTGGTACATCTAGTACAGCATCCTGTCTCACACAATGGCCTCCAGTTCCTCTGGATGGCCAAAAACAGGGCACAGAGGCCGAGGTCTTCCCAAGAAGAGCCCTGCTGGATCAGACCAGTGATCCATCTAATCCAGCCTCCTGTCTCACACAATGGCCAGCCAGTTCCTCTGGACATCCAACAACAGGGCACAGAAGCCAAGGCCTTCCTAAGAATTTCAGAAGAGCCCTGCTGGATCAGTCCAGAATCCTGTCTTACACAGTAGCCAACCAACTCCTCTGGACAGCCAGCAACAGAGAAGAGTGGCCAGTGTCTTCCCCTGATGTTGTCTCCTGGCTCTGGGATTCAGAGATTTAGTGACTCTGAATGTGGAGGTTCCCCACAGCCACGGTGGCTAGTAGCCATTGAAAGACTTATCCTCCATGAATCTATATAACCCCCTTTTAAAACTGTTTTATTCCTGTGGCCATCACTACATCCTCTGGCAGCAAATTCCGCTTTTTAATCCCTCTCTCTGTAAAGTAGTATTTCTTTTTGTCTGTCCTAAACCTACTGCCCATCAGCTTCAAGTTCTAGTCTTTTTATCAACTCTCTCTACCCCATGCATCCCCCCTCTCCTCTATTTTATCCTCACAATAACCCTGTGAAGTAGGTTAGGCTGAGAGGGCAACTGGCCCAAAGTCCCCCAGGGAGATTCGAACCCTGTCCCCCAGATACTAGTCCGACACGCTTACCCTCCACACCACGTTGGCTCTCTTTACTCAGAAGAAAGCCCTGCTGAGTTGACAGGGGCTTCAACCCAACAGGATTGTGGCCAGCAGCCGTCTCCTGAGATGTAACCAGATTAGGGAAAGTAGGATATAAAGGTGGGAAAGTAGGATATAAATTCTGTGAGTAAATAAAACTGCAGTTTTTGGGGGGAAATCTGGATATTTGGGTGTGAAGGCTGGGGGGGCGCAGCAGGATATAGTGCCATAGAAAACCCACGAGTCCACCTAGCAAAGCTGCCGTTTCCTCCAGGGGAGCTGATCTCTGTCACCTGGCGTTCAGTTGTAATTCCAGGACATCTCCAGGGCCCACCTGGAGGGTGGCAACCTTCAACCGACCCTTTCTTGGGAGCCTGACTTCCGGCATTTCCAGGAGCGTATCAAGGAAAATGTGGCCCAAGGAACACGTTTTGCACCCGATGCCACCCAAGGGTGCCAATGTCTGCAGCTGGTGAAGATAAGAACGTTTGTTCACAGGAACATGAACTGGAAGCATTCCCGGTCCTGCCCTCCTTGTGCTGGTTTACCTGTGGGCACAGCGCGGACTTCCCATGTGCGGCCCATCTATCCATAGCCCTGGACTTTGCTATTTTTTTCCCCTGGCGTTGCTTCACGTACGTTCATCGCCCGGTGACATAAATGGCAGACGAAATGTCCGTGTCTCCTCAGATGCAAGCATTTCCCCAGGACACTCCCTTCACCCATTTGGGGGAGTGGTTCTGGATTGGATCTCTGGGGTCTCCCAGAGCGTCTCCCGTTGCAGAGTCTTCCTTGGTGGCTCCCCCATCTTGGTTACTCCACCGTCAAGAACAACCGGACTTGTGCCTGGACAACTGTGATGCACCCTGGCTTCAAACAGAAGACGTTCAGCACTGATTAGCATCTCAGGGTCTCTCCCCCCACCCCACCCCCGCTCGAAGGCATTCGAAGCACAGAGTTGTCCTTTCTGCCCCTGGGATTTGCAAGAAAGCCAAGTGTCTTTGATCGTTATCGATCCCAAGCGGGCACACCTGTGTTTAATCAAAGACCCTTGCTCAGTCAACGTGCTTTGATGATAAAAAGCACCAAGGCCTCCCCTGAGCCCCGGGTAAGCCCTCCTTAAACCTATCAGTCATATAAGTCTGTCATTAACGAAATGAAATCACAAAAGGTCTCGTGGCTAACAGGTTGCTGGACCAGTGCCTTCTCTTGAGCACCTCTCAGAGACGGACAAGACCTGTGTTCAGGGAGCGGCGGGGTTCCCTCTAAGCTGAGTTAGTGTGAGCTGGCTCACAGTTTTTTTAGCCTCCAGCTCACAGATTTTTTTGTCTTAGCTCAGGAAGGAGGGCTCCAGAGCAAAATAATTTATGCAGTAGCCAAATCGCTCGCTCACAGCTTTAATGCCAGGAGCTCACAAAGTAGAATTTGCTCACAAGATTCCACAGTTTAGAGCAGGGGTGTCAAACATGCAGCCGGGGGGGCGCATCAGGCCCCCGGAGGGCTTCTAACAGGCCTGCAGTGGAACTGGCTGTCTTCTGCTGCTTCTTCCAGTTCTGCTGCTGCTGCTGCATCATCGTAGGTTTGCAGCTTACAGTTACACACCTGAACCGCATGCTCAAGATTGCAGCAGCACAGACATTTTGATGCAATAATTCGGAGCAAGAGGTGTCAGTTATCAGTAGGGTTCCCAAGTACTTACCGTCTGGGGGCGGGGGACACATGCTCCCCGGCCGGACCAGTCTTCCTGGTAACGCACCATGCCGTCACCAGGAAGTGATACTAGGTGACGCTCTGGCAATGGGGCTGAAAACTCGATGGTACCATTGCCAGCGCCATTGCCAGAGCATCGCCTACCATTCCTTCCTGGTGATGGCATGGTGCTCGGTGCCTCTTCTTCCCCTGGGGATGGTCCTGCAAGGACGTATCCATCCCCCGCCGGCACTCGGTAAGTTCTTGGGAAGCCTAGTTATCAGACACTGTTAAATAAACAAAATACTGCAGGAGTGCTAGTGTTTTAAGCATGTTTTTATTTTAAATTTTAAAAAACCCTCTTTATGTTTGTGTCCTTTATAAAGTTTATATCTCCGCTACCTGGCATTACATTTTATGACACTCATGGCTCACACATTTTTGTCTTGGCTCAGGAAGGAGGGCTCCAGAGCAAACTAATTTATGCAGTAGCCAAGTCGCTCGCTCACAACTTTAATGCCAGTGGCTCACAAAGTAGAATTTTTGCTCACAGGACTCCACAGCTTAGAGGGAGCACTGGGGAGGGGGAAATGTAAATAGCGGGGCACGAAGGAGGTGAAGCTCAAGGGACAGAGTGGGCAGGTAGCATTTCAATGCAAAACCAAACTGCACTTAAGTAAGAAAGAATTCCAGGCAGATAACACAATTACTGATAAGCCAATCTTCTCTAGTGTTGCTTTGCTACTTAATTATTTTTGGGGGGAGCATTGGTTTTTGGCTTTGTGGCCATTGTCTCTTTGCAGGCGCATCCCAGGGGCAGCAGCTGCCATCACACAGCTCTGGGGATTTTGCCTGTTCTGCCTTGGGCAACGTCTTCTCATAAGTGCACTGGCATTTATGCACATTTTCATATTAGGATGTGGGAACAAGAGGACAGAGCTTTTCCTGGGTGGAATGAGCTATCCTGCTTTTGAGAAAGGCACACCGGGTAAAACTTTTCAATAACTGATATTCTAATATCGCTTCTCACAGAGATATTTCTTTTCTTTTCTTTTTCCAATTTATTTTAGGGTTTTTCAATACCCACAAACACATATTCTTTACAAAGTCATTTCCATATATTTACAGAGTGTTTAGGTCTCAATACATTTTTCTATCCAACTATAAAGTCTAGACCATCTATTTACATATACTTTCGAGCCTTGATTTTGCCGTCTTAAACTTAAACCATCCATTTGGGAGAGATCTAGAATTTTACAAATTAATTCCTCCTTAGAGGGTATAATGTCAGATTTCCAATTTCTTGCCCACAGAATACACGCAGCTGAAATTATATAAGATAACAAATATCTATCATTGGATTTGTATACCTTTGGTATTATATTTAATAAAAAAAAGTCTCTGGTTTTAATACAAGTTCTTTGTCTATGATTTCTCGCAAGATCACCAATACCATCTTCCAATATTTTTGTGTTTTAGTGCATTTCCACCACATATAGTGGAATGTTCCCGTATTGGCTTTACACTTCCAACGTTGATTTGAATAGTTTTTAACACATTCCGATATCTTGTCTGGTGACCAGTGCCACCGATAAAACATCTTATAGACATTATCTTTATATGCGATTGATCTCATATTTTTCACAGACTTCCACATCAAATCCCATTGATCTAACTCTATATTTGTTCCTATATCTTTCGTCCAATTAATCATTGTATTTTTGACTATCTCGTCCATTTGGTAGTCCTCTAACAAAAATTTGTATAGTTTTTTAATAAGCTTATCACTTGACGAGAGCCAGATCTCACAGAGATATTTCATTTTAATTGGGTCCAACTGACATTTGGCAGGCCTTTTCTTTCCCGAAATCATATTCAGTCCCGAAATACAAATCAATCTGTCTAGCTCAGTCCTCAGATATCACTGGGTAGAGGCCTGCTGGTTTTCAGCCTGGGCTCTGCATATAAATTTTAGCTCCCTCAGCCGGTTCGCGCTTGCCTGTGTACCAACACTCCTTGGCCTAGTCATCACTGAGGCAGCAGGCTTTTCCACAAGGCGGAGGCTCACATGAAGAAGTGTTTCTCTGCACAATGGCTCTCCAGGAGAGGGACCCTAGCTTAGCCTTGGCCTGGCTGTGTTCTGTGTGGAAAAGTGTTTGTTTTGTGTGGTGTTCTTCACCACCTGTGGCCTGAAGCGGGGCTTTGCCTCCTGAGTTTCTGTGGTAATTGCTGTGGAACCGGTGAACTCCCTCACTGCGGCTGAGGTGATGTCAGGTGTCGGGCATGCCCTGGGATAGGGCTGGCAGCATGGTGGTTCGCAGCACTTGGGTGTTTTCCCCACCCATGGGGTAATGAGAAGAGTCCCACATTGTGTGGATAGAACCGACACTCCCCTTGGACCCACACATTTGGTTCCCCACTTCTCCACATGCAGCTGCTGGTGTGACCTTGAGTCAGTCACAAGTTCTTTCAGAGCTGTTCTCTCAAGAGCAGTTTTTTCTAAATTGCTTTTATCTCTACACACTACAGGGTATAGGGAAAAGGGATATTCTAAATTAAAATACAGAGTAAGCAAGGATCAAATAATACTCTAAAGTTTGGTTTCTTGATGTTTCCTCATTATTTAGCTTTTTACATAATTGGAGATTAAGAACTAATAGTTCTACCTTAAGCATTATAAACAAAATTAGCTGTAGTGTGTGCATCTTAGTAAATAATCAAAAAAGAAAGGGCAGAATTTCAGAATCAGATTATGGCTGCGGCCACACACACTAAATAATCCACTTTCAATCTGCTTTTGAAGCACGTTCCAACTGGATTTTGCCAGTTCAGACAGTAAAATCCAGTTGGAAAGTGCACTGAAAGTGGATTGAAAGTGGGTTATTTAGTGTGTGTGACTGCAGCCTATTTAGCTGCTTTCTTCCCTCCACATTTGTTTTTATCAAAGGGCAGCTTAACCTTAAATGATTTAGGAGCTGCAGCTCCTAGTTCTGATTAAGAGCCGTTCTCGAAAGAGCTCTCTCAGCCCCACCTACCTCACAGGGTGTCTGTTGTGGGGAGAGGAAGGGAAAGATCATAAGGCACTCTTAAGAATCCTTTGGGTAGTGAAGGGCGGGGTCCCAATCCAGTCTCCTCATCTTCATCATCATCTCCTCCTCCTCCTCTTCCTCTTATGTGGGGAAGAACCACACCATCAGGTGCTCCCACGTGGGGCTTCTCTTATAATCCGTGGCAGGGGAATCCGCTACTTAGCACTCACGTAATTTAAGAACAGGGCTGGTGGACAAAGAGGAGTCATCCCTTGAAGTTGTACTTATGGAAGGAAGAACATGCAAAGAAGCACACCCTAATGAGGGCTTAGTCAACGCAGCTTAGTCAATGCAACCTCTTGGCACCGTCCCGGCACAGTTCGTTAACTCCATAATGACGTGCCCAAATTAAGATGGGTCACGGCGTTAGTCTGTCTGTAGCAGTAGAAAAGAGCAAGAGTCCAGGAGCACCTTAGGCAAAGGTAAAGGTTCCCTTGCTCGAAAGCCAGTCGAATCCGACTCTAGGGTTGCGGTGCTCATCTCCGTTTCAAAGCCGAAGAGCCAGCGCTGTCCGAAGATGTTTCCTTGGTCATGTGGCCGGCATGACTAAACACCAAGGCACACGGAACGCTGTTACCTTCCCACTGAAATGGTACCTATTTATCTACTTGCAATTTCTTGCTTTCGAACTGCTAGGTTGGCAGGAGCTGGGGCCAGAGACAGGAGCTCACTCCGTCATGCGGCACTCTCGGGTCTCGAACTGCTGAACTACTGACTTTCCACAGCCTGCAGTTCAGCGTCTTAACCACTTGAGCCACCGCAGCAGGAGCACCTTAAAGACTAACAAAATGTGTGGCAGGGGAGGAGCTTTCGTGAGTCACTGAAGAAGTTAGCAGTGACTCACGAAAGCTTCTACCCTGCAACAGATTTTGTTAGTCGCTAAGGTGCTCCTGGACGCTTGCTCTTTTCTACTGCTCCAGACAGACTCACACGGCCGCCCATCTTGATTTATCTCTGTGGAAGGCTCCACATTTAGCCCTACAGAATGGAGACCCATCAACCTTGTCAAGAAACCTGCACAGGTACCAACAGATAATCCTTCTCACCAAATGCAGAAGAATTAACACTATACCAAAGGGACTGAGAATAAAAAACCCACTACAATCGATTTACCCCATGAAGAAGGAGAAGAGATTGGATTTCTACCTGGCCCTTCACTACCGGAAGGAGTCTCAGAGTGGCTGACAATCTCCTTTCCCTTCCCCTCCCCACAACAGACACCCTGTGAGCAACGATCCCTCTAAGCTGTGGAGTCTTGTGAGCAAAAATTCTACTTTGTGAGCTACTGGCGTTAAAGTTGTGAGCGAGAGATTTGGCTGCTGCATAGAGCAGTTTGGGCTGGAGCCATCCTTCCTGAGCTAAGACAAAAATGTGTGAGCCGGAGGCTAAAAAACTGCGAGCTAGCTCACACAAACTCAGCTTGGAGGGAGCAATGCCTGTGAGGTAGGCGGGGCTGAGAGACCTCTTTCAAGAACTGCTTGTGAGAGAACAGCTCTGAGAGAACTTGTGACTGACACAAGGTCACCCAGCTAGCTGCATGTGGAGAAGTAGGGAATCAAACCTGATTCTTCCAGATTAGAGTCTGTGCTCTGACATACTACGCTAAACGCACTCCGAATTACCACACCACAAACTATGGCGAGAGTTTGTGCCCAAACTGTACAACTCTCTTGTGTGGCATCCCTTCATCAGCTGCAGACTGTTCATTGGCGCCTTCTCCCTATTCATCCCTCCTGCCTCCTGAGAGGCCCAGCACACCATGAGTGGATCTGATTAGCCCCAGTTTGATGGACATGATACAAACTCTTCTGCCTTTGGCGACGACAGTCAGTTTGACCACCAAAGGCCACTGGGTATTTTTATGTTCTGTCAGGATATCCACAACTGGATATGACAGGAATTTTTCCCCTCGTGAGCTGGGCAGTCAGAGAAGCCAGGCAAAAGAGCCCCCAAACCACACATTCTGGACCCTTAAGAGCACATAAGTTGTCTTAAAGAGTGCGCAGTGATTTCCACCCATTCCTCCCGCCCACTACAGACCCCTGTTCTCTCTCCCGCCCCCCCCCCGCCCCTGCTGTTTCTGAGATTCCACTCAGCCCTAAGAACAAAAGTTTGGTGAATGTAATAGGCTGCTGGGGCGGCGGCAAAAATGGCCGCCTCCCCTCAAGAAACCATTGGGGCCTTTTAAGTCTTTGGAGCTGCATTGTTGGATGTGGACCGTCACTCGGGAGGGGGCAGATACCCCTGAGATAAGAATGGGCTGCTTTGGGAGAATTTACACTAACTAATGGCTTGAGGGAATCCTGGGAATGGTAGTTTTGGGACGGCGCAGAGAATTCTTTGGCATCCGCCGCAGTCGTCGACTTCTGCAGCACTGGCGCAGTGAACTTCGTTGCTGCAGTGCAGTTTGCACTGCAGAAGTCCGTTGCTGCTGCGTGGCCAGGAAAATGTGGAATGAGCATTGACACTCAAGGCCTGGCCAAGTCTCTCTCTCTCTCTCTTTTTTTTTTTTGCTGTCCCGGACAACTTAAAATTCTTTCCGTTCACTGCCGCCCCTTATCTAGCAGGGCATTCAGTGGTCAAGAGCTGGCCTCCTTATCTTTTATACAGGCTCTCTGCCGCTTCTTTTACTTTGAATCGTGTCTGAGACCTGATAGGGGCCTGAAATCTCCGGAGAGCGTCACTTAGAAAGCAAGGGGGTGTCATCCAAGTGACTCTGTGCCCCTCATCTGAGATTGCAGGCCATGGCGGAGCTTGGGTTGCTGCCTCCAGGTTGGGACATTCCTAGAGATCAGGGGGTGGAACCTGGTGTAGAAGGAAAGGGCCTCAGTGCGGCATAATGCCATAGAGTCCACCCTGCATAGCAGCCACTTTCTCCAGGCAGAACTGATCTCGGTAGTCTGGCGATCAGCCGACATTCCAGGAGATCTCCAGGCCCCACCTGGAGGTTGTATCAAAACACAAACGCTCCGTGAATAACTTACGAACAGAAGTGGAAAGAATATATTATCCAAGACAACTTTAACAATTCTTAACAGTTCAAATATTTCTCCAATGCAAACACTCTTATCATTTCTTAAAGGGTTAGGATCCAACAGTACTTAATACAAAAGATAAAAATCCAAGTAAAGTTCACCAGTCTTCTGTATAAGATGCTTCAGGTGAGCAGACGCTTCAAAAAAGTGAAAGTTCCACAGGAAAACAAAAGTTCCTCATTCAGGGAGTAGCAGCTATACACGGCTGGCTTCAGTGCCGCGTTCGCTTCCTGCTTCGTCAGATAGCGGATACTCTTCTAGCTGTGAAACTGAAAATACATTTCTACGACATAACCTATTACTTATAACAGATTTACCATTTCCCCAGCTGTCCAAACATACATACTTACTCAAAAGACAAGTTAACAATTCTCCTTAGACCAGTTTTCCAAATCCAGCCACCCCATTAACATGTTCTTTCTGTCGACAATGCTTCCACAATACTGCGGTGGTTGGCTATCCTACGTGGCTCCCTTTCCCGACGGTCACACAACGGAGGCTGCCCCTGGATTGCTTCCCCTCCACACCACCGTTACCTACTTTGCCTCTGTGACTGAGCTGCCCCCGCTTACTGTGTAGTTCCTCCAGACACACCTACATTGCCAACCTCCAGGTGGTACCTGGAGAGCTCCCAGAATTACAAGTCATCCTCAGGTTGCGGAGATCAGGTGCCCCGGAGAAAATGGCTGCTTCGGAGGGCGGAATCTATAGCATTATACCCGACGGAGATTCGTCCCTTCCCCAGACTTGGCCCTTCCCAGCTTATAGCCCCAAATTCTCTGGGAAATCCCCATTTAAGAGTTGGGAACCCTAATCCAGTCCTGACACTTTTTGTGCCATGCATTCTGGGTAGCCCAAGCCAGCCTGATCTAATCTTAGCTTGGAAGCTAAGCAGGGTCAGCCCTGGTTAGTACATGGATGGGAGACCACCAAGGAAGTGCAGGGTTGCAGCGCAGAGGCAGGCGATGGCAGAACCACCTCTGAACATCCCTTGCCTTAAAAATCCTCTGGGGTCGCTATGAGTCAGAGTGCTGAGCTGCCACCTTCTGCCTCTGGGCTCAGACACTTGTCTCCCCTCCCCCCTTCTCATCCCTGTCTTGTCCTCATCCCAGGAAGAACTTGCTGGCCTCTGCCAAAGTAGTCACCGCCAGGAACTGGAGAGGTTCCAGGAGTCTTCCTTGGGATGAGACAGTATGTCAAATGTCCCGTCACCAGGGCTTTTTTTGTAGAAAAAGCCCAGCAGGAACTCATTAGCATATTAGGCCACACCCCCGACAGCACAGCTCATTAGCATATTAGGCCACACACCCCATGTTACCAGACATGTGGTCATCCAGCCACACCCTCCTTTTGCTTCTTATTCTGTTTACCTTGTTTGTTGTCAAAACCCAGGAGGTTTTTTGGAGCAGGAACTCCTTTGCATGTTAGGCCACACAGACCCCTAATGCAGCCAATCCTAATGAGTTTCTGCTGTTGGGTGTGGCCTGTTATGCTAATGAGTTCCTGCTGTGTGTGGCCAAATCAGGAGCCAGCTGGAACTCCGTTCCTGTGCGTTCCTGCCCCAAAATAGCCCTGCCCATCACAATTGCCCAAGAACAGAATTTCCCAGAGAGGTGTTACTCCTTTGTGGCAACCCTTCCCCCTCCAAAGCCTCTGGCGGTGCTTTCTTTTTAAATTAAACTTTATAAATATTATACATAAAACCCGACCGTTTTTAGAAGATCAGAATAAAGCACTAACCCCTACAAATCGGGACAGCCCGTTTCTGAGCAAAATTCTGATGCAGAATATGGATATCGTTACCTTTTATTAAGACCAGACGGATAAATATAATCCCGTTGTTCCAGATGGCTTAACGCGCGTGTCCAGATCAGCATCTCTGGAAACCCTCCGGGGTTTTCGCAATGCTGAGAACTTTATATATGTAAATAAAATCCTTTAATTTCATCCGAAGACAGCTTTATGTGTTGGTATTCCTTTCTGTCTCCAGAGTTAGCGAACACCAGCCTCACAACATCTCACAGATTTGAGAGGAAAGCATTTTATTGTTGGCCTAAGATTCCACAGACAATCTGATGGCCCATGGCAAGTGTTGCTCTCAGTCGGTAGAAGACGCATGGGGATGTTATTGCAAAGGGAGACCAGAAGGCCTGGCGATGTGAGAGGGAGGGAGGGTGACGTGCAGGTGTTGCCGAACACAATGGAAAATGAGATCTGGGAAGAAGGAAGAGGAGGAGGAGGAGGAGAGTGGATTTACATCCCGCCCTTCACTCAGAGCGGCTTACAATCTCCTTTCCCTTCCCGTCCCCACAACAGACACCCTGTGAGGGAGGTGGGGCTGGGAGAGCTCTTTCGAGGACTGCTCCTGAGAGAACAGCTCTGAGAGAACTTGTGACTGGCCCAAGGTCACACCAGCAGCTGCGTGTGGAGGAGTGGGGGGTGGAGTGGGGAAACAAACCTGGTTCTCCCAGATTAGAATCCGCGCTCTGAACCACTACACCAAACTGGCTCTCCTAAAGACTGGCTCTCCTACACCAAACTGGCTCTTCAGCAACTTAGCATAGGGTTACTGACTCTAGTTTGGGAAATTCTTGAAGAATTGGGAGTGAAGCCGGGGTGGGGGTGGGGGGGACGACTTCAGCGAGGTACAATGCCATAGAGTTCAGCCTCCAAAGCAGCCCTTTTTTCCGGGGAACCGATCTCTCTCTCTGACAAGCAGTTGTCATTCTGGGAGACCTCCCGGTCTCCTCCTGGAGGGGGGTTGTAGCTCTGGGTTGCCAAACACCTGGAGATTTCAGGGGTGGAGCCTGAGGAGGGTGGGGTTTGGGGAGGGGAGGGGCTTCAATGGGGTATAATGCCAGAGAGTCCAACCTCCAGAGCAGCCACTTTCTGCAGGGAGAACCAATCTCTATCACCTGGGGATCAATTGTAATTCCAGGAGACCTCCAGACGACAACTGGAGATTGGCAACCCTACCCTGGAGGATGGCAACTCTAACTCATCATCTGGGAGTGCTACACACAAACACCACTGATTAGATCTTGTACCCTCTTGATTGGATCATCCCTGCTCCAGAGACTGGTGGTGAAAGCATCAGTACTTAGTTCTCGTGGCCCTTTCTTACACGCCCAGGGAAATGCCAATGGCCACTTTGGGGTCGGGAAGCAATCGTTCTCCAGGCCAGTTTGGCTGGAAATCCTGGAGGTTTTTTACCCTCCTCTGCGCATGGACACAAGGTGTGTGTGTGTGCGGGGTGAGGGGGAGGTATTTGTGAATTCCCTGCATTGTTCAGGGGGTTGGACTAGATGACCCCAGAGGTCCCTTCCAACTCTATGACTCTATGATTCCTCTTGGATCAGGTTGTGATCATTACCTCCTTCCCATTTTTCTGCTTGGCGTGCGATTCCGTGTCTATCGCAGTGAAATTAGGCGGCGGCAGCTCAGAAGCCGGAACGAGGCCTTTAATAGATCACCGATATAAATGAGTTTTCGGGGCAATCAGGAAAGATTAGAGCTTCGGAAAAGGGTAATTCGATTACGGAGGCCTCACGGAACACCCGGGGACTCTGCGTAACTGCATTGCCATCGACCTGCCGGCCGTCGTTCCAGCCCCCCACCCCGCCCCGCCCCAGCTTGTCTTGTGGTTTTAATGAGATCACCCGAAGCGATAAGCCTCTCGGCCCATTCAGGGAAAACTCAATACCATCCTGGTGGTTCAAGGCCATATGAAACCGGCGGAGAAAGCAAAAGAAAAGGTAGTGAGAACCGATGGAATAAGGCACGTGCATTGGGGGGGGGGTAGTGTCAGGAAAACCAGACTGCCCACATCTGTCTGTGGAGAGAAGAGCAGAGCTAGAGTCCCATAGCACCTTAAAGACTTAACAAAATTTGGGGCAGGGGATGCGCTCGACTCAGATTTTGTTAGTCTTTCAGGCCTTGCTGGTTGGTCTCTTGCTCTTTTCTACTGCTACAGACAGACCAACCTGGCCGACCCCCTCTTGATTTATCACACGTCCGTCTGTCTCTGTGCTTCTTGCCAGGTTGCCAGCTTTTAAGCCAACCCCCCCCCTTCCCGTAGCTGTGCTTTTAAAAGTAGTGGGGTCTAGACCAGACAGTGTTAGAAAGTGTGGCCAAGTTGCAGCCAACGTATGGCGACCCTTCGTGGAGTTTTCAAGGCAAGGGACCGAACAGAAGAGGTTCGCTCTTGCCTGCCTCCACGTCATGACCTTGGGCTTCCTCGGTGGTCTCCCATCCAAATACTGACCAGGCCGGACCTTGCTTAGCTTCAGAGATCTGACGAGAGCGGGTTAGCCTGGGCTATTCAGGTCAGAGCTGAACAAGGACTATGGTGTCCTGGGAAACTTTACCTGCTGATTTCTCAAAAGCCTCCCCCCAAAACGTTCAGAAGTCGGATGGAACGCTTCTTGCTGGCCAGTTGGAAGCCACGTGAGTGGATGTTTCAGGAGCACATTGTGGTCCTGGCTGGACTGGTTAGGGGGGTATTTCAGACACGTGTGAGCAGCATGGACTTTCTAACAAAGTCGGAGTCCAGTGGCACCTTTAAGACCAACGCAGTTTAATTCTGGGTATAAGCTTTTGGGTGCAGGCACCCGTCTCCCTAGGCTCCACCCACAAACATCCAGGAATCTCCTGGCCTGGAGTTGGCAATCTTATAGGGTCTATGATTCTATGTAGGGGTTTCGGTTGTGTTCCTGCAGAGTGCAGGGGGTTGGACTAGATGGCCTGCAAGGTCCCTTCCAACTCTAACATTCTATGATTCTATGAATCACCCAGGTTCGGTTTTATGATCGCCCAGGTTGATTTTTGGTCTTTACGTATCAGGTTGCAACTTCAGGCTTTGGGCTTCAGTCTTCGTTCAAAGCCGGAGTTTTGCAGAGGCAGGCGGTTCTGCCGCTCATCTCAAAAACTTCTGGCATTTGACCCTGAGTGCGGAATCGGGTTCTTCCACTTGGCATGTGCGATGCAAGTGTTCCTCGGCCCCTGACAAAGCAATAATGCATTTGGACTCGGCTAGTTCCAATTCCTTAAAACCCTGGGCCTTGTGCTGAATCAGGGACTCGCCGTGCCAGCAGGACTTCCATTTGCAAAATTGTTGTAGCCCCATAGATCATCTCGAAGGAAGCTTTTAAAGCATCGAGTCCGGGATCCCTTTCGTGGCATTGGTCGAACTCAGCAGTTAACAATTTCACTTCAGAGAGCCCACTGAGTCATGTTTTTTTTTCCCTAAATCAAAATTGCAGGCATGCTTGTGGCCAAATTGATTTACATTTCAGAAAGTGAAAGAGTAAGGATTCTCTGTCCTCGGAGAAATCTAATCCATCCCCAATGTTTCTGCGTGAGTCACTGTTCTCAGGCCTGTAGCCAGTATGGTGTCTTGTGGGGCAATTTTTTTTCTGCTGGGGCTGAAGGTCGCAGTGCAGAAAGAAAAGCCATTTGGCCAATAGAAAGCTGTTACCAGGAGAGATCTCTAAATTGCAAGCTGTCAACCACTTTATATGACAGTTCTCAGCTGCTGCAAATTAATCATTTTTGCCAGCCTAAGCAGCTATTCTGATAACAAGCCAGCAAGTTGGGGTGATGACTTCTATAAAGAAAGCTAACACTGGGGCAGAAAAACTCTCTTACAGGAGACCAGTTTCTTGACACAGAGTTAGAAGGCAACCTAGAGGTCACCTACTCCAACCCCCTTGCTCAGTGCGGGAATTAGTCAACTACAGCAACCCACTCTGCTGAAAGGAGCACACACCTTTAAAAATGTTCTAAAATGATTGGGGAAAAGCACAGGAGAAATTCTTCTGGGGCTGTGCCTTCAAGAAAGGGGGCAGAGCTCCCAAAAGCCCGACTGTAGCTACAGGCCTGACTGTCCTGAATGTGCCACGGCAGCGATTAATGTCTGCAGAAACACAACGGGCAACCGCTTCTGAGGCCTGTTAATCCCGCTGATTCTTTATGCAAGGTGGGGGAAGCAATAGTAGAGCCATTTCAGTCCTGTCGGTCTGAACAGCTAGATTCAAGTCAGCAGCACCTTGACTCTCGGAAGATTAGATCCTGGAAATCTGGTTGGTCTCATACATCCTAATAGCAGGGCACTAAGTCCTGTGGGACACCTTCACAGGCCTTACGAGAGACTTCAAGGATGGAAGCACTTCATTGCTCCCTGTATTCTGTTGTGGGGTATTTAGCATTTGGGATTCACTTCCCTACGAGCCCGGCCAGACCCTCAAGAGAGGAGGGATTGACTTGCTACCAGGCTGATTTCACACGAACACATAAAACTGACTTATACTGTATCAGACCCTGGGCCCATCAAAGTCGGTCTTGTCTATTCAGCCGCTCTCCAGGGTCTCAGGCAGAGGTCTTTCCCATCACCTACTGCCCAATTAATTGGAGATACTGGGGATTGAACTTGGGACTTTCTGCATACCAAGCAGATGCTCTTCCACTAAGCCACAGCCCCTCTAGTTTGGTGTAGTGGTTAAGTGCACAGACTCTAATCGGGGAGAACCGGGTTTGATCCCCCACTCCTCCACTTGCAGCTGCTGGATGACCTTGGGCAAGCCATAGTTCTGTCAGAGCTGTTCTCGAAAAAGAGCAGTTTCTCTCAGAGCTCTCTTAGCCCCGCCTACGTCACAGGGTGTCTGTTGTGGGGAGGGGGGATAAGGGAAAGGAGGTTGTAAGCCTCTCTGGGACTCTGAGTGAAGGGCAGGGTATAAATCCAATCTCCTCCTCTTCTCTTCTTCGTCTTCTTCTTCGTCTTCTTCTTCGTCTTCTTCTTCTTCTTCTTCTTCTTCTTCTTCTTCATCATCATCTTCTTCTTCTTCTTCTTCCTAACTAGGATGCTACTTGACTGGAATGGTGCCGAACTTCTGTTCCAGACTCACCTCCTGAAGTCTGACTTACTCCTACACTCATTTGAAATACCAGAAGTCTTGTGGACATTTACACATTTTTATCCTAGTGTATCTCATTGGATCTCGGGAGTTAAGCAAGGCTGGCCCTGGTTTGTGCTTGGATGGGAGGCTTTCCTGGAAATCCGGGGTTGCGACACAAAGGCAGGCTATGGCAAGCTACCTCTGAATGTCCCTTGCCTTGAAAACTCCTTGAGGGAGGGCTGTGACTTGAAAGTACTTCCTCCTGCTACACGTATTTTCAGGGAACAGAGCTCGCTACAACTGCAGCAGCTGGCGGCCATCTCATTTCCGTAGTTTTGCTAAGCTACTTGGACTATTTAGTGACAGACGATTCCCTAGTCTGGGATCCCCAATCTTTTTGAGCCTGCGGGCAATTTTAGAATTCTGAGACGGTGTGATGGGCACAGCCATAAAACGGCTGCCGCAGGGGGCATGGCCAGCCCCAAAATGGTTGCCCCGGCTTACCTTCAATCAGGGCTTTTTTTGTAGAAAAAGCCCAGCAGGAACTCATTAGCATAATAGGCCACACCCAACAGCAGAAACTCATTAGTATATTAGGCCACACCTCTGACAGCGCAGCTCCCTCTCAGGATTGGCTTCCCCCGGTGCCCCACAGCTGCGGGGCGCCTGGGGAACCTGAGGAGGGAAGGCAATTTAAACTGCCTTCCCTCCCTGGTAGGCTTCCCAAGAACTTACCGTAATTTGGCGGGGGATGGATACATCTTGGCAGGATCATTCCAGGGGGGGCGGGGAGATGTGGCGCGCGATGCCGTTGCCAGGAAGTGACGCTGGGCGATGCTCTGGCAATGGGGTTGGAAACTCGATGGTACCATCGAGTTTCCAGCCCCTTGCCAGAGTGTCGTCCGGTGTCACTTCCTGACGATGGCATCATGTGGCGTGGGTGTTCCACGGAGGAATGTTCCGGCCAGGGACTGTGTGTCCCCCGCCGAATTATGGTAAGTACTTGGCAACCCTACTCCCTGGATTGGATTGGCTTCCCCAGGCGCCCCGCGGCTTGCGAGGCGCCTGGAGAACCCAAGGCGGGGAAGGCTGTAGGCGTGGCCAATTCAGAAGCCAGCCGGAATGCCGTTCCTGTGCGTTCCTGCCCAAAAATAGCCCTGCCAATCATACAGCGAAGGTCCCTTGTGCTGTGGAGGCAGCTGCTGCCAAAGCCGTGTCTTTAAAAATCTGTTCAAGCAATCAGATCTCCGGGGGTCAGTCACGAGGCCTCGCTGGGCAAAAGGCCCATCTGGAGCCGCCCACTTTCTAAACACACTCAGGGAGTGCCAGGAAAGGCACCACATTCGGGGACCCCTGCCTTAGTTTGCCTGTTTGTGTTTTTATCCCACCCTCTAGCCCCGAAGAAAGGACAACAGCGAGGGGGTTTTACTAGGGAAAAGAGCAATACTTCTAGAAAGGTCAGGGAAGGCCAAGGGGAGAATCAGGAAGCAACTTTCCACCCAGGTGTGCAGGGCTGTCTTTGATTTACCTGGACACTTTGCTAGGGATGCCAACCTCCAGAGGGGACCTGGGGATCCCCTGGAATTACAGCTCATCTCAAGACTACAGCGATCACATCCCCTGGAGAAAATGGAGGTTCTGGAGGGTGGACTCTCTGGCATTGCACCCCACTGCAGTCCCTGTTCTCCCCAGGCTCCGTTCCCTCCAGGAGTTTCCCAACCTGGATCTGGCAACCCTAGCCCCCATCCTCCGTTGGTGGCGGCGGAGGAGGAGGAGATTGGATTTGTACCCCCGCCCTTCACTACCCAAAGGAGTCTCAGAGCAGCTTACAAACCCCTTTCCTTCCCCTCCCCTCCCCACAGCAGACACCCTGTGAGGTAGGTGGGGCTGAGAGTGCTCTGACAGAAACTGCTCTTTTTCAAGAACAGCTCTGACAGAACTATGGCTTGCTCAAGGTCATCCAGCAGGTGCAAGTGGAGGAGTGGGGAATCAAACCCAGTTCTCCCAGATTAGAGTCTGCACACTTAACCACTACACAAGACCGAATCAGCAGGGATCTGGCAACCCCAACCCTTTCTCATGCATCCACTGCTTTTAGCAGGCTTGGCACTGCGGAAGGCTTAATTCTCTTCTACGTGTGTCTGTTTACACCTGCACAAAACACCTTTGCTGTATTCAGTTCCCAGGTGTGATTATGCCCCCATTGGAAGAGAAAGGGCTGGCAAAAGGCTCCTTTTCAAGGGGTGGGTTGTGTTTAGCACCTTTTGCTTTGAGAGTAACACATTAGCACCTTTTGCTCTGAGAGTAACACAAGTTTCCGCGTGCAGAAGGAAGGCTCCTTTTGGAGAAGGAAAGGGGGGCAGGGGTAGTGGACTGGTGCTGCGCTGCTACTTAAGGTGTGTCTTGGCAAGAGGCCTTCTGGCTTGGCATTTGGGGAATGTACTCACTTTCCACTCAGCCCATTTCCAAGAAGGAAGTGAAAGCAGCTGATACATGGTTGTAACTGGCCTGGAACGAATTTGTGTGGGGAGAGGAAGCACCAGGATCTAGCCCAAGGATCTTGCTCCGTGGGCACTGTGGTGCCTGCCAAACACTTTTTAATGGTGCCCACGGGTTGCCAAACTCCAGTTGGTTGCACCCCACCAATGTTCACGGTGAAAAAATTGATTCTGTTCCAGTTAAAGTCCACAAACTGGCTTCTTCTTTTGTTCCTTCACCTTACGTCATGCAGTGCTACTGCTGCTGCTTCCAGACAATTGCCGTGCGACTACGGATTTCCTAGGTAAATATTCCGTTTCCCCCAATGCTTCATCAGGTCGCTTTTTTATACATGGGGCCATCGCTCTAAGCCTCCTACTCAAGACTTAATCTTGTGTTTCCCTTCTTGTTGAGAGCCAGTAGATGCATGACTGTAATGGGAACAGAATCAATTTTTTCACAGTGAACATTGGTGGGGTGCAACCTTTGGTCAGTCACTGTGGTCCATTTGTGGCTTAAACTCTAGTTGGTGGCTAGAGATCTCCTGGGATTACAACTGATCTTCAGGGGGAATTTACCTGGAAAAAGAGGGAGATCCATCCAATGTGCAGTGACGTATCCACGTCACTGCATACATGACCCAGGAGTGATGTCATAGCCAGTGTTCCCTCTAAGCTGAGTTAGTGTGAGCTAGCTCACAATCTTTTAGCCTCCAGCTCACACATTTTTGTCTTCGCTCAGGAAGGATGGCTCCAGAACAAATGAATGTATGCAGCAGCACAACTTTAATGCCAGCAGCTCACAAGGTAGAGTTTTTGCTCCCAAGACTCCACAGCTTAGAGGGAACATTGGTCGTAACATCCAGAATATCAGGGCAACACTCTGGTATTTTGGGCAAAAGCTCTACGGAAGAAGCCAAATTTACCATAGAGCTTTTGCCCAAATCCCAGAGCCTTACCCCAACATCCTGGATCAGATGAAATCACTTCCTGGTCACATGAGTGGTGACGTGAACACGTCGCTACATGTCTGAAGGGCCTCCCTGGTGCTCCAGGTAAGTCCTCCTCCACCCCCCACCAGTTGCCAGGAGGGACATGGGAATGTCCCTAATGTAGCTCAACAAATACTCCCTGGCAAGGCACATTTGCTGCAGGAGTATACAGGAGTGAAGCTCCAGTAGTAAGGAGCCCAGGGGGTAAGCACATGTGGCAAGCCCCGCCCCCTGCTCCCAGCAGCCCCCCTTGCCTTTCCCAGCCCGCTGGCCGACCCAGCAGACCACTGCTGCGAGCTGGCTCTCAAGCTGCTCCGCCAGTGCCTGGGCCACAGCACTTAGCCCGCCCAGGCTCTGCCCGTCCTCATGCCGGCCCTAGTGCGGCGCGTCTGCAAGGCCTGCGAGGAGCTCCACCCTGGACTCCTGCGCCTCCTGGCCTCCTCCTGCGCCTCTGCCCAACCACCGCCCTGGTCCCCTACTTGCTCGAGGCCATGCGCATCCTCCGCGCCACCCTCCTCGACCCACGAGCAGCCACGCATTTTCCTGTGCTTGCCGGCCATCCAAAAGACCTTTAAGACAAAGGTTTATTCAGATACAAGCTCTCCCTCCTCTGTGAGGGCAGATCTGCGTGCTTCCTCCCCCCCACCCATAGCTAGCAATCCAAAACAGTCCAGTAGAGCCTGAGCTGCTGCTAGTCAGAGGAAACCCCCCACGGCCAGTTTGGACTGGCCCTCTCATGTCCAGGGGGCCTCTGCCGGCCATCCACAGAAGCTGGGGTTGCCAGCTCTGTGTTGGGAAATACCGGGAGATTCTTTTGGGGGGATGCCTGGGGGGAGGCAGGGTTTGGGGAGGAGAGAGACCTCAGCAGGGTATAACACCACAGAGTCCACCCTTCAAAGCAGCCATTTTCTCCAGGGGAACCGATCTTGCTCGTCTGGAGATCAGCTGTAATAGCGGGAACGCTCCAGGCCCCGCCTGGGAGGTGGCAACCCGAATAGTGGCATCCCTGGGGATATGGAAGGGGCCCCTCTGTTTCTGCCAAAGAAAACACTGGCCTGAAAGGAGCTCTGACGTTGCCAGCAGAAATACTTTCTGTGCACTTGTCCTCCACTAAAAGCTATATCTGGGCACTCCATGCTGCTCCACAGAATCCCTGGCAGTGGGGGCTCAGCCACTCATCTTCCGGGGGGAAAGAAGACCTTGCCCTCTCTGAATCAGGGTCCCCAGGAACAGGGCTGAGGTGGATAATGATGCCCACAGGGGCTCTGCTCTCTCCCAGCCATCAGTGATTGGCATCCCCATCCCAAGGCCCGTGCCACTGTCCAAATCAGGCCCCTGTGGCATTGTATTCGGCTTGTATCCGGCTTGTATTCGGCCAGCAGTGACATAAGCATAGAAAATGATGAGTGTGCCTTATTTGGGGGCTACAAACTGCATTGAGCAGGCCGGGCCTAAGAGCAGTCGTCAACTTTGCCTCCTAGGACTGGATGCCAATTATGCACTTAAGGTGGGAGGAAGTCAAGACGGCATCAGCCAAGATGAGATCATGTCCCTGGCTTGGTCCATCCATAAAGTGCACTTTGCAGGCTTCTGGGGCCTCAGTTTGCCTCGGCCCATCTGAGCAGGGAGAGAAAGTTTAACCCTTCAATTGCTGCTTGGTTTTGCTTTTTGAAAACCAGGTTCCTGGCTTTGCTGTTAGCACTTTAAAGAAGAAAAGACATGTTCCTTCAAAATATGTATCTTTAAAATTCTAATAGTAAAACAAGGAAGCTGGTTTCAAATAGAAAAACCTGAGTGGAGGATGCAGAGTTAAACTCCCTTCCCCCCCATCTTCTCTGTACAACCCCAAGGCAAATTGAGTCTGCAGGCACCTGCGGTAAGCACTGTACGGACGGATCGGGGCCCTGGTCTAAATGTTACACTTTCTGCATGGAGGTTTCTGTTCTTCCACTTGTCATATTTGCTCCTTCCTTTGTAAAAGTTTGGCCCGTGGAGTCGACAGCTTGCTATTTCAAGAACCCATCACAAGAGTTCTGTCACGATTTGGCTCCAGAGACGCCCTGCCGAGCTACATAGAGAAGGCAAGAAAACGCACATTTTTCGGGGCAAACCGGTGCCTGAGTGCCCGTGTGCCAGCTGGTTTCACCATGAACCAAAATCAAAAATAAGCTACGGTTTTGCATGATATCCAAACTGCGCCTTCCTGCCTATCGTTCCGGAGACTCCTAGGCCCCAGAAGAACAACATGCAGCCTTATCGCCTGATCTGCCCTGCACTCCTTTCATTTCTTTCTTCTCTTTTTTGCTTTGTTTGGTTTCCCCTTTTTATTTATACCCCTCTCTTCTCCCCACACTTGGGACTTAAAATGCCTTAGAACAGGGGTGTCAAACAGAAGGCCCGGGGGCCAGAACCGGCCCTTCCACGGCTCTTATGCGGCCCGCCAGCAACTGGTGCAACAGAGAGAATGCTGGGGGAGGGAGTGGGCGGAGCCACTCCGACTGTGGCTTCAGCAGGGCGGAACAACCTCGTCTGCAGCAGTCAAGCAGTGTGGGAGCATCGGCCCAGGGCTGCACCGCTGGCTCTCCAGTCTGCCCATGTGGGTTTTCCTCCTCCCAGCCCAGGGGGCCTTGCAGTGAGGACACACCAACTCAGAGCTTACCAGCTGCTGTCCTTTATACAGTTTATATCTCCGGTACCTGGCATTACGTTTCATGGCACACATGGCCCGGCCTGACAAAGTGACATTTAGGGCAGATCCGGTCCTCGTAAAAAATGAGTCTGACACCTCTGCCTTAGAACATCATTCTGAGTTTGGTGCGGCGGTTAGGAGCGCAGATTCTAATCTGGGAGAACCGGGTTTGATTTCCCCATTCCTTCACATGCAGCTGCTGGTGTGACCATGGGACAGTCACAAGTTCTCTCAGAGCTGTTCTCTCAAGGGCAGTTCCTCAGAGAGCTCCCTCAGCCCCACCTACCTCACAGGGTGTCTATTGTGGGGAGGGGAAGGGAAAGGAGTTTGTAAGCCGCTCTGAGACTACTTTGGGTAGTGAAGGGCAGGGTATAAATCCAATCTCCTCCTCCTCTATTAGCTTGCTCTCCATCACAGACAGCAATGTTTGTAAAGATCCCAATCCAACACTCAGCAGTCAGGCAGGATGCTCCCAGAGAAATCCTATGGGCTCCTATGAGAGCCAGTCTGGGAGAGAATGATAGATGAAGTCATTGTAAAATTGTAGTGAGAAGATATGCATGCAGAATGTTAAATTGGAAATTTTAATATTTCTGTCTTCCCCCCCCTTCCTTCCCTTCTCCTTCCCCCTTTCTGCATATAAACTAATTTTAAAATTGAGAGAGAGAGATTGAGGGAGAGAGAGGGAGAGAGAGAGAGAGAGAGAGAGAGAGAGAGAGAGAGAGAGAGAGAGAGAGAGTGAGAGAGAGAGTCTGGGAGAACCAGGTTTGATTCCCCACTCCTCCACATGCAGCTGCTGGTGTGACCCTGGGTCAGTCACAAGTTCCCTTGGAGCTTTTCTCTCAAGAACAGTTCTTGAAAGAGCTCTCAGCCCTACATACCTCACAGAGTGTCTGTTGTAGGAAAGGGAAGGGAAAGGAGTTTGTCAGCCACTCTGAGACTCCTTCAGATAGTGAAGGGCCGGGTATAAATCCAATTTCCTCCTCCTCCTCCTCCTGCTCTTCTTCTTCTTCTTCTCACAACAACACCAACCCACAAAGGTAGGCCAGGCTGTAATCTAGCTTCCGTGGCAGAGGAAGGCATTTGAACCTGGCTTACCTAAAATCCTAGTCTGCCACTCTGTCTGTGCTGGCTTTCTTTTCTAGGTGACACAATACTGGACACTTGGTTTTGCATAGGCAGACGGCTGGCAAGTGCCCATTTACAGGAACCAGCGGCTTCTCTCTGTGGCGATACTCATCACTGCTGAAGGAGCTAATAACACCAAATGGTACCTAACAGCCTACAAACAAACCAAGACACCAACTTTGCTCTCCTATGGATCCTAGCAACACCATCAGCGGACCCAGGAACATCAGCCGTACCATGGCCAGTTCCCACTTCTGCTCATCCTCTAATGCAATTTATGCCATCACCTGTCAGCAATGCCTTTTCACTCTCTATACTGGACAAACAGGCCAGTCCCTGCAACAAATTTTATTTATTTATTTATCAAATTTATACCCCGCCCTCCTGGCCAAATGGACATAAGTCTGACATTAGAAACCACAACATTCAAAAACTGGAGGAAAGGGGGGGAACGGACATTTTAACCTCCTAGGGCATTCAGTTGCTGACCTAAGTGTAGCCGTTCCCTGACAGAGGAACTCCAAAGGGAGATTAGAAAGTGAGAGTGTTGGATTGCAATGGATAATGAAGCTCAAGACAATGCATCCACCTGGACTGAACCAAGACCTAGGTCTCCTGTCTCATTACCTATGCTGATTTCTCCAAGCCTACTCCTCCTCTGGATATCACACCTGATCCAATCACGCTTGCTCTTGTCATTCACCTGCATCTTGTCATTCAGATGCCTGCTACTGTCATTTGGCATCTGAAATCACTCTACTCTCTAAGATATAAGGACAGATGGATTCACCTTCTATCTATATCTGAGGAAGTGAGCTTTGAATCAAGAAAGCTCCTCCCCTGCCACGAATCTGGTTAGCCTTTAGTGCTGCTGGACTCTTGCTCTTTTCTACTGCTACAGACAGACAAAAACGGCTACAGACCCCCTGCCACAAATTTTGTTACGTCTTTAAACTGCTGCTGTGATGTCTTGCTCTTTTCTTCTGCTACAGACAGACTAACATGGCTACCCATCTGGATCTAACAGTTCTATTACACTTCTCCCCCCCCCCCCCAAGAAGTTTTAAGTTTGCCTTTGGGAGCATTTCCAGAGGGAGGGGGAAGAGATTCCCAAACGGAGCCTTTTTCAGGATGGCCACTGGCCAGTTTTAAATGGACCCGATGGGTTATAAAAGCCTCTCCTTTGTACTGATGGCCCCTCCTCTTCTCCGAAAGGGAATAAATGCATTACTCCCGATCTGTATGTGCACAAAGGGTTTGAGCAATCCAGCCCTCTCCCCCTCCTCTGTGCAGGCCCGATCCGAGTGCTACTGGCTCAGGGGAACAAAGTCAGACAATTCCTGGAACCGTCCCTGTGATGCAATAATCATAGCCTTGAGCTGGGCTCCGTGGTTATTAAAAACAACTGTACAACATACACACACATTCATCCACAGAGATTTTTCCCACATGCGGGAAAATGGGCGGGGGGACGGACCTCCCCCAGAAGATACAATTGTTTTGTGTTCCCTGGAGAGATATGAGAAGTAGCCATGACGACTCTGCTGCCAGGAATGGTCACTTTGCAAGGCCCTGCGCGGAAACCTTGGGAGGAAGATGCCGTGCACTATGGAGGGCGGCTGACATTCTGGGCACTCCGCTTGGAAATGTGGTCAAAGGTAAGCGTTGCTCATGAAGAAGAGGCTCGGGGTGAATGGACAGCACTGAATGCTCCACAGACCCCATTTAAAAAGAAGAAGAAGAAGAAGAAGAAGAAGAAGAAGAAGAAGAAGAAGAAGAAGAAGAAGAAGAAGAAGAAGAAGAAGAAGAAGAAGAAGAAGAAGAAGAAGGAGGAGGAGATTGGATTTATACACTGCCCTTCACTACCCGAAGGAGTCTCAGAGCGGCTTACAATCCCTTTCCCTTCCACTCCCCACAACAGACACCCTGTGAGGCAGGTGGGGCTGAGAGAGCTCTTTTGGGGACTGCCCATGAGAGAACAGCTCTGAAAGAACTTGTGACTGACCCAAGATCACCCAGCTGGCTGCATGTGGAGGAGTAGGGAATCAGACCCGGTTCTCCCAGATTAGAGTTCACCCTCCTAACCACGACACCAAACTAAAGAGAAGTTTTGTTCAAACCACGTGACCAGATTTGTAATTGCACTGAGTAGAGTAGGATGGGGAGAGGCGCACCTTCGGAAGACTGCCGACGGGTAATAGGATTTGCATGGAATTTTCATGAGCCGGTGAGTCACAGGCAAAGAAGCCAAGATGCAAAATCTGGAAATCTCTTTTGTGAACACCCTAGATAGGTGCAGGCAGCCCCTTTCTTTCCCCATCATCCCCCGCCCTTTCCAGTATGGGAATAATAACACTGATCTTCCCCGTGCTGTTGTTGTAAAGATTATGTGGTTTCATGTTGCAAGTGACATGGTTAGAGCACTGGATGAATACCTGGGGGATCTGAGTTCGAATCCTGCCTCTGCCCTGAAACTCATTTCGTGACTCACCTTGGGCCTACCTCACAGCGTTGTTGTGAAGATCAAGGGAGGACAAGACAGCCATGCCTGCTGCCTTGAGCTCCTGGGATAAACATGTACTAATAAATCAATTACACCAGCTGGAGGACCTACAAGGACTCATGGGGGCATCTCATTTCCCCCTCCCACACGATTTCCTCTTTCCATTCTTCAGCAGCCCCCTCTTTCCCTGCTTCCTTCACTCCTTCCTACCCACCAAGTAACCTACCTTTATTTTCCCCTTCCTTCCCTCTTGCAGCCTCTACCCGGGAAAACTCTGCCCGAGTTGTGCAGTGCCATCTGATCCTGGCAAAGTTGCATGGTGCAAAGTAAGGACTTGCGGGGGACACTTAACTTTCCCCACTATTTCCCTTTCCCTGCCCCTGGCAGCCACTGCATCCCCACTCTCTGTTTCCTTCTTCCCTTCTCTCCCACCCACCAAACTACCTTTTATCTGCAGTGTGGAGATTAGTTGTAATCGGGTGAAGAGAGGTGTATAGTGATTTCTACAAAAAAAGCCCAGCAGGAGCTCATTAGCATAATAGGCCACACCCAACAGCAGACACTCATTAGCACATTAGGCCACACCTTGACAGCACAGCGGATTAGCATATTAGGCCACACCCCCATGTTACCAGAAGTGTGGTCATCCAGCCACACCCACCTTTTGCTGCTTATTCTGTTTACCTTGTTTGTTGTCCAAACCCAGGGCTTTTTTTGGAGCAGGAACTCCTTTGCATGTTAGGCCACACACCCCTAATGTAGCCAATCCTAATGAGTATCTGCTGTTGGGTGTGGCCTATTATGCTAATGAGTTCCTGCTGGGCGTGGCCAACTTGGGAGCCAGCCGGAACTCCCTTCCTGTGCCTCCCTGCCCAAAAATAGCCCTGGTGATCAGGTCATAGTTTATTAGTGATTTCAGCTTGACTCTAAACCAACTCTAGCAGGGCTGGAGCCCTGCTTATATGCATGCAAAACACGCCCCCACCCCCACCCCCACACTCCCCATGATAGGCTATTTACAAAACATTACTACTTGATTGGTTTATTCCAGAGTCCTGGTCTGCTATTGTTCTTGTGCTCCAAGCTCAGCCAGTCTCTAGGGTGATTCAATCAGGGATGATTCAATCCCAATACCTAAAGGGGAGATCTCTGGGCCCTACCTGGAGGTGGGCGACCCTAGCTGGGCCAGAGGCACATGCTCTCTTGGGCATGAATAGAAGGGCAAGAGTCAAAGGGCTCTTAGCTTTTTGTCCCCTAGACAGAGACCTGTGAAAATCAACCTGCCAGGCTTGGACTTTGAGATTGCTGCTGTCATTACTTCTGTGATTTGGAATTTCTTGCCTGATGTAGGCCACGCCGGTCCCTTCTCGGGAGAAAAGCATCCTAAAAATGCTCAAAGGAATGAAAAGAACGAAGGTTGCTAAACCCCGAACACTCTGAGTCCTCATTTCACTCCTTAAATCAGCGAATGAACTTTGCAAAGAGTTAGTAGCGGGAGCTCTCGATTGGTCGCTTTCCGGTTATGGAACTTTTGAAGCGCTCTGCCCTTAAGCGACGTGGGGCGAGGAAAGAGAAACACACCGAGAATTACAGAGAAATGATGTTAAGACATGAGAGAGAGAGAGAGAGAGAGAGAGAGAGAGAGAGAGAGAGAGAGAGAGAGAGAGAGAACATCAGAGTGGCGATCCACCTCCGTGTGGCACCCATGACGGCAACCCCCTCACGGCATCCCAGCCAGTGTTCCCTCTAAGCTGAGTCAGTGTGAGCTAGCTCACAGTGTTTTAGCCTCCAGCGCACACATTTTTGTCTCGGCTCAGGAAGGAGGGCTCCAGAGCAAAGTAATCGATGCAGCAACCAAATTGCTCGCTCAGAACTTTAATGCCAGTCGCTCACAAAGTAGGATTTTTGCTCACAAGACTCCACAGCTTAGGGAGAGCATTGGTCCCATCCCAGTGGGTAACTCTAGGTTGGGAAATTCTTCGGGATTTGGGGGTGGTGTTTTGGGAAGGGACAGGTCGCAGCAGGGCACAATGCCACCGGGTCCGCTCCACGGCAGCCGTTTTCTCCAGGGGAACTGACCTCTGCAGTCCGGAGACCAGTTGCAATTCTGGGAGATCTCCAGGTCCCGCCTGGAGGCTGGCAACTCTACCTTGGAGAATTATTACCAGGCCCTTCCTGTTTTGCTATTGACTCTCTATTTTATTTATTATTTATTTATTATTTTCAATTTATATTCAGGCTGCCAGATCCCTCTGGGCGGTGGGGGTTTTCTCCGCCAAAAGGGCCCCCAATCCGCCAGTCTGGATCAGGCCGGTGGGGAAACCCCGCCCCCAAAGTGCCCGGTTCAGGCCGATGTGCTTGGCACGATGACGTCACCCAGTGGTGACGTCATCGTGCTGGGCATGTCACCAGCCGATGCTCTAGCAATCAGCCTGAAAACTCTATGGTGCCGGCTGGCGATGTGCCCAACATGATGACGTCACTTCCGGACTGGGACCAACTCTCCCCCGCTGTGCCAAGTAAGTCACTTGGCAACCCTAATTTATATCCCGCCTTGCCTACACAAGCAGGCTCAAGGCGGCGTACAACATGTTAAAATACAGTAAAACACAAGTGCATAAATGCATTGCTATAAATTTTCACCTAAAAACAATATTCCTATAAAGTGCAGGTCAGTGTAGATGGCGTTTGCTGTATAGTGATCTGGTGTAACAAGGCCGGTGTCCATGGTTGCTCTCAGTGCCAGTAAGCCACACCGGTCGCCATACTCTAAATGAGCATTGTTTGAAATGAAAAGACCCAAGATCTGCTTTGATCGTCCCTTCCCCCTTTTTAGTTTCCTACCTTCTGTTATCTGAGCGCTGGGCAGGGAAGGGCCCTTTTCCCCTCCCTCCCTCCCTCATCTGGCATACTTCAAATGTGGCATTCAAAGCATCCTCCGGGGCTTTGGCAGAAACAAACAAACCACTCTCCTGTAGTGCCCACATTGCCCAGCTGCTGTGCCAGCAGCATCTTCCATGCCCTGCGCACAAACTGGCTTCTCTCCAACCCGGGGCTTCCAGCTTGCACCGCCCGTGGCAGGAACGCAGCATTTGGGTGTATTTTTAACGTATATAGCTTATTGGAGTTTTCCTCCCCCCTCCCAACTTTCTGCCCAATGCATACGGAAATGCCAGGAGATTCACCAAAGCATCCAGTCCAGAGGCGTCAAGCTCATTGGTTACGAGGGCCCGATCTGACCTAAATGTCACTCTGTCGTGCCAGGCCGTGTGTGCCATAAAACGTAATGCCAAGTACTGGAGATAGAAAACGTATAAAGGACAGCAGCTGGTAAGCTCTGAGTTGGTGTAGGCTTACTACAAGGCCCTCTGTGGGCAGAGGAAAACGCACATCGGCGGGCTGGAGAGGCAGCGGTGCAGCGCTGGGCAGATGCTCCCGCGATGCTTGACCGCCGCAGACGAGGTTGTTCTGCCGTGCTGAAGCCACAATTCCTCCCCCAAGCACTCCCTCCCTTCTATCAGTCGCTCGCAGGGCACACACGAGCCCCGGACGAGCCGGTTCTGGCTCCCGGGCCTTCTGTTTGACACCCCGATCTAGTTCAACATCATCTAGAGATTGATTGTAATAGCCGGGGATCTTCAGGTGCCACCTGGAGGTTGTCAACCCTGGGACTTGCCCAGATTCTGCTTGGTTTTTGACGCACACTCTCAGGTCCTGAGGGACGGATGCTGTCCTCTTTCGTTCTGCAGTAAATGGACAGGTGCAGACGAGCGCCCCCCCTCCCCGCCCCGGGCCACGGAGCACCTCCAGCTAAGCATATGGAATGATGCCGGGGGGGGGGGGCAAAAGCAAAGCACGGATGCCCTCAAGGGAGGAAGGCCTCAGGAGAGAACCACAACGGCAGCTGCTGAGGGACTTTGCTGACAGGGACCATCTGCCTCCTCTGCCAGGGGGAAGGGGGAAGCTGGAGCGCCCACCTCGTCTGAGTAGACAGGATTGACCTTGATGTAGGGTTGCCAGGTCTGGGTTGGAAGATGCCTGGAGACTTTGGGGGTGGATCTGGGAGAGGGCGGGGTTTGGGGAGGGGAGGGGCCTCCGCATGGTACCGTGCCATATAGAATCCCCCCTTCAAAGCGGCCATTTTTCTCCAGGGGAGCTGAACTCTGTCAGCTGGATATCAGTTGTAAGAGCAGGAGATCTCCAGGTCCCAGCTGGAGGCTGGCGAGCCTACCTTGATGGCCCAAAGGTCTGGCTCGGCCTATGTCAGCTTCATGTGTGAACGCGACGGCTCCGGTGGCAGGTAGATTTCCCCCACCAACAAAGCGCAGCGTCCCGTTCCCGACCCGTGAAGAAGGACGCAGGCAGAGTTCCCAAGCTGGGTTTTGTTTCTTTAGGACAGGCGGTTATTATTATTACTATTATTTATTCAATTTATGAATCAATTTATGAATAAAATGATGGATAAAATCAAACATACAGTTAAATGTGTAATTAAAACCCCAAAATCCAAGATGGTGCCTTAGTAAATCTGGTTCCCATACTGAACTGTGCCGCCATCCCATGGGCAGGGCAGGAGGCGGGAGACAGATGGAAAAATGGAGAAAGAGGGAGGGTGCCAACGATGGCCACACCGTCGCTGTCCTCAGCCAAAAGCCCGGCGGAACATCTCTGCCGTACAAGGCCCTGCGGCCTGTTCACACCCACCCACACAAACACGTTTTGCACATTTCCCAAGGTCATTCAAAAGAAAGTGTGATTACTGAAGATGCTTTTAAACCAACATGCAGCTTCATTGTTCAGCTTTATAGTGTGGCAGTGAAGCTCCCGTCTCTGGCCCCAGCTCTGGCCAGCCTAGCAGTTTAGAGGCAAGAAACTGCAAGTGGACAAATAGGTACCGCTTCGGTGGGAAGGTAACAGTATTTCGTGTGCCTCAGTGTTTAGTCATGCCGGACACATGACCACGGAAACGTCTTTGGACAGCGCTGGCTCTTTGGCTTGGAAATGGAGATGAGCACCACCCCCTGGAGTTGGATTTGACTGGCATTCGAGCAAAGGAAACTTTTACCTTTACCTTTTTAAGTGAAGAGATGCACTAAAATCATTCCTCTCTCTCCACACAGAAATTATCAGAAGTAGAGTTGCCAGTAGAGTTGCCAGTATGACTCCCTGGAATTACAACTGAACTCCAGACTCAGAGATCCGTTCCCCTGGAGAAAATGGCTACCTTGGGGAGTGGACTCTATGGCCCTATGCCATAGAGGCCCCACCCTTCCTTGACCCCCCCAGGCTCCACCCCCCCCAAATCTCCAGGAATCTCTCAGTCCAGCACAGCCCAGCAAGCTGCAGGAGATAGGAGAGGCGGGGACTTCCATATTGCAGAAGGGGAGGCGTCTCTGTCACAATTACATCACTTCTGGCATGACCTGGAAGTGACATCATCCTGTTGGTGGTGGCACTGTAGCATTCACCCCAAGTGCTATGGTTTTACCATAGAGTTTTGGGCAAATGCTACAGTGTCACACAGCGCGATGATGTCACTTCTGGGTGGTGCCAGAAGCTATGTAATCACAACACGGGATGTCAATGCCCCTCCGTTTTGCCCAAGCATTTCCTCCTGCCACCCATCTGAGCAGCAAGGGGGAGGGAACTGGAGCTTCTCGGCCCACAAGAAGATGGGAACGCCAAAGTGTTGGAAATATGTGTGTGTTGCAAGGTCTAAATTCCAGTCATTATAGGGTTAATCTGTTTACCTTGTGTGCTATTGTTTAGACTGACCTGGAAGGGAAACCTGGCACAGAACCAATGGGAAGAAAGCCTGGGGAATCTAAGTCTGTTTACTCACAATCATTGGTTAATGTATTCAGGTGATTTCCTTCTAGGGGTCAAGAAGAAGAAGAAGAAGAAGAATCTCCATTACGATTGTTGCTGTGAGACCGTGTGGTCGGTCTGTTCTGCAGCTGTAGAGATGTAGCCCTAGGTCTTTGTTATTTTGTAGATCTTCCTGTGTGCCCTTCCCTTAGAAATAAAGATTTTTACACAGAAAGAAATGCCCCCTCTCTAGCGAAGCAGAGATCCATCGCAAGCTCTGACTATCTAAGTATTTTTGTCAGTTTTTCCAACATAAAGAAGGTACACTTGGAAGAGATATCACACATATCTGCCACAGGGCCGTGGAATTCTGCCTGGCCACCTTTTTCCCGGCTTGGCAATCCATGAATCCAGAGTCGGTACCCAGGAGCGTTTAAAATTGTTACAACTTAAAAAAAAACACCAAAACATTTCATGCCAACTGCCACGACACAACGTCGCACATGGAATTTTTTTTTAAAAGAAGAAACCATCTGGTCTGCCTTCTCTAAAACGGACCGCTCCTTCTCTCTCTGTGTTTCTTGTGCACACATTGTACCGAAAATGCTTTTTCGAGCTCCACGACAGACGCACGAGGAGGAGAGGAGGGTTCGGCTCATCGCCAGCCCTGAGTGGCACACCAGAGTGGATTGCCAGCTCTTGGTGGGTGGGTGTGTGAAATATCTGGAGATCTGGAGGGGGTGGAGCCTGGGGAGGGCGGGGCTTGGGGAGGGACCTCAGCAGGACATCACGTCACAGAACCCGTCCTCCAGAGCAACCATCTTCTCCAGGATTCTAGGTTGTCTGGAGATCCATGGTAATGGCGGGAAATCTCCAGGTGCTAACATGGAGGCTGGCAACCTTGCCCTCTTGGGCTCACAGTGTCCCACCAGCTGGGTCCCAGCCAAGCCGCTCTGGCTCGAGCCCAGGAAGGAATGGGGGTGCCTTGAAAGGGCCCAGCTCCAGGCCCGTGGCCAGGATTTTTAAATTTGGGGGGCCTTTAAATAAGTCAGGGGGCACCCTGCACACAGCCCCCTAAGGGAGCGTCACAAATAAAATTTAAAAATTGGAAGTTGGGGACCTGGGCTGGATGGGAAGTTGGGGGGCCTGACAATCATTTGGGGGCCAGGCCCCGAGATGCCCCGTTGTAGCTATGGGCCTGCCCAGCTGCCTCATCTCCCCCGCCCCATTGTTCGCCACCACCCTTTGCCTCAGGCACCAAGAAGTTTTGTCAGGGCACTTTTCTGGCTGGTTGTTCAGGGCCGCAGCACGACTCCCAGTCGCCATGTCGTCCTTGAGAGGCCTCCTGCTTCCCCAGGGCAGGCGGCTCACGCTTTCTTGTCCTTTGCTGCTGTTCCAGCCGGGTTTTTAAGCATTTTGAGATTAGGCGGGCCTCTGTCGAGTTGTCCGAAGCAGACGAGACGAGAGCGAGGCCTGCCGAGATAACGCCGGATCGCGTTTCTCTTCCCCAGCCAAAACAACTCGGGAGCTTGCGTCGATTAAAATATCTCTCCCTCTCCTCTCCCCGTTTCCAGGACTGTCGTTTTTACTTTATCTGGCATGAAGGCCGACGCTGGGTACATTAAAAGAAACACTGAGAAGAATGCTGAATGCCGCTCGGCCAGAGTTGCCGGCCCTCCCCTCCCCAAACCTGTCTCCTCCACAGGCTGCAGTCCAAATCGCCGGGGATTTTCCGTCACAGAGTTGGCACTCGTATGCTTCCCCACCACACACTGTGGATTTTCACCCCAACCCCACCAAAAAGGAGCCTCTGGCTACTGAGGTTGCCGACTTCCACTTAGCAACTGGAGTTTTCCTGGAATAACAAGGGATCTCCAAACTGCAAAGAGTAGTTACCGTGGAGTCAACTGACTACTTTGGAGCGTGGACTCTTATTATAGCACTCTCGGTTTGGTGACGGAGTTGGAGCATGGACTCTAATCTGGGAGAACCGGGTTTGATTCCCCTCTCCTCCACATTCAGCTGTTGGTGTGACCATGGGACAGTCATAAATTCTTTCAGAGCTGTTCTCTCAAGGGCAGTTCTCGAAAGAGCTCTCTCAGTCCCATCTACCTTACAGGGTGTCTGTAGTGGGGAGGGGAAGGGAAAGGAGATTGTAAGCCACTCTGAGACTCCTTTGGGTAGTGAAGGGCGGGGCATAAATCCAATCTCTTCTCTTCTTCTCTTCCCCAGGCTCCGCCCCCAAGTCTAAAGAGGTAAGTCAAACAGAGTGGAGGGCCAATAATTAAAACTTCATGTATGTAATATAAAAACACATGTATCTTTATATATGGACCTGACCATTGACCCTCGTGTGTATGATTTTGGAATATTTATGTGAGGTGTAATCAGGCTTCCCAAGTACTTACCGTAATTCGGCGGAGGACGCATCCTTCTTGGGAGGACCATTCCCGGGGGGGGAAAAGATGTGGTGCACGATGCCGTTGCCAGGAAGTGATGCTGGGCGACGCTCTGGCAATGGTACCATTGAGTTTCCAGCCCCATTGCCAGAGCGTCGCCCGGCGTCACTTCCTGGCGACGGCATCGTGCGACGTGTGTTACAAGGAGGAATGTTCCGGCCAGGGACTATGTGTCCCCCACCGAATTATAGTAAGTACTTGCAGCCCTAGGTGTAATTGGGCCCTTATATGTTTTTTTTAAATTCTTTTACTAATAAATACATGTATTTTTATATCATATACATGAAGTTTTAATTGCTGGCCCTCCACTCTGTTTGATTTACCTCTTTAGGTTCTTGATCCCAGGTTTCAGGGTTAAGTTTGTTCCCCTTTTTTGTCCCCAGTCCACCCCCGAACCTCCTGGAATTTCCCAACCTGGAATTGGCAACTCTAGCTTCCGAACTGGCAGCATTCAGAGGCTGCAGCAGAATTATCCACCCTCTTGGCTGGCTTACACCTTGAGAAACAATGAGTGGAACAAACTCTCAAAGCTGTTTTTTTTCCTTAAGGAAGTTTTCTTGGTGAAGAGAGCAAGAGGAGCTGAGAAGCAGCACAGAGGCTGGGTCTGGGGTGCCATCTTCCTCTACCTGCCTCTGCTTTTCCAGGCTCTCATGATCTGTGTAGGACTGGGAGACAAGGCCTAGTGAGGCCTAGGCCCAGGAGATCTGTGTGGGAGTGGAAAGCAGAAATAACCTACAATCCCCACAATGCTTGGCGACAGTTGTAACCAATCGGGGTCCAGAGACTGTATGAGGGGATTGTTACTTACACTTTGTGGGCTGTGGAACTGCATTCTTTTTCTCTCTCACAAAGTTAAGCTGAGAGGACAGTCTGGTCTGAGAGAAAGATCCCTCACTCGGGATAGAGTGAGTAGAGGCACCTCCCTGGTATAAGAGGCTGTGGGCCTTGGATAATAACCAGTTAAGAGAAATAGGTAGCTGCGTTAGATTTGTTTTATTAACCTTTAGACACTGTTAGATATTTTAAGCACCTTGTCTTGTTTTCCTTGCCCTATTACTCTGTTAATAAACTATTTCCTTAATGTTCTCTGCCTGATCATCACACCTATATTTCTCGGCTTAAAAGGGGCATTTTGGTTGGGCTTGGGAGGGTACTCTGGGCCTTCCCAAGGGACCCTAAGTCCAGAGTGGTGGCAGAGGAAGGTGACAACCCATGTGGTACTATGACACAGGCCTTCCAGGTTTGTTTCTCACCTGTATCTGGAATCCATGCCCCAGGGAACAATCTAAACCACTCTGGAGCAGAGGAACAGACAGGCATTCCCCACCCCTCCCTGCCCTTTGCTTCTCAGCTTCACAGGAACCCCTCCTCAGGCTCCTTTGCCTTAGAACATAAGAACATAAGAGAAGCCAATGTTGAATCAGGCCAATGGCCCATCTAGTCCAACACTCTGTCACACAGCGGCCAAAATATACCAGGTGCCATCAGGAGGTCCAGCAGTGGGGTCAGGGCACCAGAAGCCCTCCCACTGCTGCCCCTCCAGCACCAAGAATAGAGTGCATCACCTGCCCCAGACTGAGAGTTCCTATTCTATACCCTGTGGCTAATAGCCACTGGTGGACTTCTGCTCCATATGTTTATCTAATTTCCTCTTGAAACTGTCCATGCTTGCAGCTGCCACGACCTCCTGTGGCAGTGAATTCCATATGTTAATCACTCTTTGGGTGAAGAAGTATTTCCTTTTATCTGTTCTAACCCGACTGCTCAGCAATTTCATAGAGTGCCCACGAGTTCTTGTATTGTGAGAAAGGGAGAAAAGTACTTCTTTCTCAACCTGCTCAATCCCATTCATAATCTTATAAACCTCGATCATGTCACCCCTCAGCCGTCGTTTCTCCAAGCTAAAGAGCCCCAAGCATTTTAACCTTTCTTCATAGGGAAGGTGTTCCAACCCTTTTATCATTCTAGTTGCCCTTCTCTGCACTTTTTCCAATGCTATAATATCCTTTTTGAGATGTGGTGACCAGAACTGTACACAGTATTCCAAATGAGGTCGCACCAATGATTTATACAGGGGCATGATGATACTGGCTGATTTGTTATCAATTCCCTTCCTAATAATCCCCAGCATAGCGTTGGCCTTCTTTATTGCAGCTACACATTGTGTAGACATTTTCAGCGAGTTATCCACTACGACTCCAAGATCTCTCTCTTGGTCAGTCTCTGCCAGATCAGACCCCATCAACGTGTATTTATATTTAGGATTTTTGGCTCCAATGTGCATCACTTTGCACTTGGCCACATTGAACCCCATTTGCCACGTTGACGCCCACTCACCCATCCTCAACAGATCCCTTTGGAGTGCCTCACAATCCTCCCTGGTTTTCACCACCCTGAACAACTTCGTGTCATCTGCAAATTTAGCCACATCACTGCTTACTCCCAATTCCAAATCGTTAATAAACAAGTTAAAAAGCATGGGACCGAGTACTGATCCCTGTGGTACCCCACTGCTTACCACCCTCCACTGAGAAAGTTTCCCATTTATACTCACTCTCTGTTTCCTATTTATAAGCCAGTTTTTGATCCACAAGAGGACTTGTCCTTTTATCCCATGACTATTGAGCTTACTTAGGAGCCTTTGATGAGGAACTGTATCAAAAGCTTTCCGGAAGTCAAGGTAAATAATATCTATTGGGTCCCCCTTGTCCACATGTTTGTTCACTCCTCAAAAAACACTAACAGGTTAGTGAGACAAGATCTTCCCTTACAGAACCCATGCTGAGTCTGCCTCAATAGTTTTTGTTCATCAATGTGCCTACTAATTCTTTCCTTAATAACAGTTTCCACCAACTTACCCGGTATCGATGTCAGACTGACTGGCCTGTAATTTCCTGGATCTCCCCTGAGCCCTTTTTAAAGATGGGAGTGACATTAGCTACCTTCCAGTCATCAGGAATGGAGGCAGATTTTAAAGAAAGATTACATATTTTTGTCAGGAGATCCACAAGTTCACATTTGAGTTCTTTCAGAACTCTCGGATGAATGCCATCCGGGCCTGATGATTTATTAGTTTTTAAATTGTCCATCAGTCGGAGGACTTCCTCTCTTGTCACCGCAATCTGATTCAGGTCTTTCAAACCCCCTCCCGAAATCAGTGCTTCTGGAGTGGGCAAACACTTCTCCTCTTCCACAGTGAAGACAGAAGCAAAAATGCATTCAGCTTCTCAGCCATTTCCCTATCATCCTTCACTACTCCTTTTACCCCTTGGTCATCCAAGGGCCCCACAGCCTCCCTGGCTGGCTTCCTACTTCTAATGTATTTGAAGAAAGTTTTATTGTTGGTCTTTATGTTTTTTGCGATATGCTCCTCATATTCCCTTTTTGCTTGCCTGATCACAGACTTGCATTTTATTTGCCATAGTCTGTGTTCCCTTTTATCAACCTCACTAAGACTAGCTTTCCACCGCTTAAAGGAATCCTTCTTACCTTTTACAGCTTCCATTACTTTATTTGTTAACCATGCAGGCTTTTTTCTATACCTATTTGTACCTTTCCTAACCTGCGGTATATATTTTTTCTGAGATTCTAGGATTGTCTTTTTAAATAGTCTCCAAGCTTCCCCAATGGTTTTGACCTTCTCCACTCTTCCTTTCAATTTCTTCCTCACATGTCCCCTCATACCAGAGAAGTTACCCCTTTTAAAGTTAAAAGTGGTTGCGTCAGTCTTTTTGGGCAACTCCCTATCTGTACAAATGTTAAACTCAATGACATTATGGTCACTGTTTCCAAGTGGTGCAATCACTTTTACATCTCTCACCAGGTCTTGGGTGTTACTTAGGACCAAATCCAGGATCGCCTCTCCCTGGTAGGATCTGTGACCATCTGTTCCACAGCACAGTCATTGAGAGTGTCTAAGAACGCAATCTCTTTTTCCCGACTAGAACTCATATTGACCCAATCAATGTGTGGGTAGTTAAAGTCGCCTATTACAACACAGTTATTTCGTCTAGCCGCTATCTTTAATTCATTCATCATTTTATAATCCTCCTCTATCTTTTGATCTGGTGGGCGATAACAAACTCCCACTGTTAAGCATCCTTTTGGACCCACTATTTCAACCCATAGCATTTCCAGAAGGGAATCCAATTCTCTTACCCTCTCAATCTTACTGGATGGTATACCCTCTCTGACATACAGAGCCACCCCACCTCCAACCCTTTCCCCCTATCCTTCCGATATAATTTATAACCAGGAATCACCGTATCCCACTGATTTTCCTCATCCCACCAAGTTTCTGAAATACCCACAATGTCTATTTCCCCCCCAACACCAAGCATTCCAACTCCCTGATTTTACCTCGGAGACTTCTAGCATTTGTGTATAAACACTTATAGTTTCCCACGTTTGTTAAGCCCACAGCCTTCCTCTTGCTGCCTCGAGACCTTGCCAGGCAGTTCCTATCATTAGCCACAGTCTCAGTGGACAATTGTAATCCATTGTAATCAATTTCCTTGTCCAGGTGGCCTTGACCAAAGAAGGGCCACCTGGGTTTTGCAAGGCATAATTAGGCAGGGATGTCTGTGTGTAGGGCTCCTGTTGTGTCTCTTTGTGAGTTCCTGCTCTGAGCTTGCCCTGTTCCAATCAGCAGGCCCAATCAGAAGAGCGATTCGCCCGGAAAAACCTGGATCTGTAGTCTTCTGAGGACAGGGGATTCTAAAATTCTTCCGTACTCCGAAAGTAAACCATTGGCGTGAGGGTGAAGAACGAGTCCCTGGCATATCCTCTCGCCTTGTCGCAGAATCTGTGCCGTGCTGCCAGCTATGCGCAAAGTGACGAACAGCGAGTTTCGCTTTGAGACATCTGTTACTTAGCTAATGAAAAGCTCGTCCCTTCTCACTGCCATTTTATGGCTCAGCAAAACGCCCGGCAGAGATGTACGATTGCATCAGGCGGCCATAAATATCAGAGGCTCGGGTTTCATCCCCCTTCGTAGCCATGCCCTGTGTTGGGATGGCATCCCAGGTGCTCAGGTGTGGTCACTGACTGGGCATCCCCCTCCGTTTCCAGGGCCCAGATTTCGAAAGAACATCGACAGCACAGTCAAGGACCGCTGACATGCGCCAAGTCACCAGCAGCGATGGGCAGAAAAGGAGGTTCATTCTTCAAAACAGCTCTGAGACCGATAACATGGTGTTCCATCCTGGCATGATGAGCAAGCTGGCTAGCAACTTCCAGCCAGGTGTGGCACCTTCTTTCGGACCCAGGAGGCACACCCTGCGTCTCTCCAGAGCCCAGCGAGGGATCTTGGCCTTGCAGAATTTTTTTTTTAACGGCCCCAGATAACGGCAGCCTGGCTGTCATTATTCAGTGGTGAGAGAGAAAAGCACTTTGCCCATGCTCGAAAACGACTTAGAATTATTTTGCATCTTGGAGGCACAAGTGCAAAAATTCTGCTCCGCGGTGGCCGACGGCAGCTTAAGCTGGGCCTGGCGTCTGTGCCCATCCCAGTTGCTGGAGACAACGGGAAGCACGCTTCTCTTCCGCCGGCGCTTGCTGCAGCACAAAAAGACCTTGGCTTTTCTTCTTCTTCCCACCCTCCTCCTGGCTCCCTTCTAGAGCTGAGCCAGGGTTCTCTGTGGGGGGACTGCTGCAGACCTAAGGCTATCACCCTCCAGGTGGGGCCTGGGGATCTCCTGGAATAACAACTGATCTTCAAACTACAGAGATCAGACCCCCTGGGGGGAAAAGGGCTGCTTTGGAGGGTGGAACCCTGATGTGGACGGCCCAGGTTAGTCCAATCTCATCAGGTCATGGAAGTTAAGCAGGGCCGGCCCTGGTTAGTCTTTGGATGGGAGACCAAGGACGTCCAGGGGTTAGTCTCTTGCCTTGAAAAGCCCACCGGGTTGCCCTGACTCAACTGCGACTTGACAGCACTTTACCAGTATCAGTATCAAAACCTTTAATGACATATCGACAGAACATACAGCAGGGGGACAAGGATACGTCCTTTACCCTTGCAGCTGAAACAATCTTCTCCTCTTTGTAGCGCAACAGAGGAATTAAGCTACCGATTCTATGATCTCAGGATTATGGGAAGATAATAGTGAAACGACCTTATAGTCCTCAGATTGCCCTACTTGGCTCTGATCAAGAGGTTCTAGAAAAACAGCACGAATATCACAGTAAAAGGAACAATATAGGAGAACATGTTTGATACTTTCGATCTCTCCCAAGCCACAGGCACACAACCTAGATGAGTGTGGGATTTTCTTGAACCCCCCGTACAATATGGCAGAAGGGAGAACGTTGAAACGAGCTAACATGAATGCTCTTCGCAGATCAGGGGTTGTCAGACAAGCAAAATATTCAGGCAAAAAACCATCAGAGGTGAGCACCTACCAGAGGCAAGACTTCTAAGTTCCTGCATTTCAATATCAACGGCCCCGGTCATACGGGCCAGAAAACACGAGGGGGGGAGGCGTGGCAGTTCGCCCCGCAACAAAATAAGGTGCGGTAGCCTGATCACATGGGCCACCGGGTTTTGTCATTCTTTGCTACTTTTTACTGTGTGCTGTACTGTTGTCGTTGTAAGCCAGGAGTGTCAAACTCATTTGTGATGAGGGCCGGATCTGACATAAATGAGACCTTGTTGGGCCGGGCCACGTGTGTGTCATAAAACGTAATGCCAGGTAGCGGAGATACAAACTTGATAAAGGACACGAACACAAAAGGGTGGGGTTTTTTTTTACTTAAAAACATGCTTAAAAACATGAGCACTCTGGCAATATTTTGTTTATTTAACCGCGTCCGATAACTGACACCTCTTGCTCCGAATTATTGCATCAAAATGTCTGTGCTGCTGCAATCTTGAGTCTGCTGTCCAGGTGTGTATATGTAAGCTGCAAACCTGCGATGACGCAGAAGCAGCAGAACTGGAAGCGGCAGCAGAAGAGGGCCAGTTCCACTGCGGGCCTGAGAGAAGCCCTCTGGGGGCCTGATCTGGCTCCCGGGCCTCACGTTTGACACTCCTGTGTAAGCACTGGGAAACTTCCTGTGTTCGTCTCCTGCCCTGAAACCCCACTGGGTCACCATAAGTCAGTTGTGACTGGATGGCAAAAAGTGGTGGTGGGGAGGCTGTAATGTCCCTCCCGTGGCACCACAGTCCAGCCCCATAGTCCAGTCCCCTCACGCAGCTGCCCCTCACACACAAGGGATGTGTGGAATGTCCAGTCACCGATCTCCTCAGCTGAATTCGGTCTTTCTTTTTCTCTTGTCTTTCTCCTCCTCTGACCCTGGCTGTTGAAACAACTTCCCCGGAGCTGTCAGCAAGAATCAAATTGATGGGGCCGAGAGAGAAAAGTGCAGAGAAAACAGAATGGGGCCAGCCGCCAGCGGCTCTTGCAGAACCCCTCCCGTTTTGTCCCCGGACCTCTTAGTGGGCATGGAACGGTTTGGATGTGGAATGGTCTGTCCCCAAGACGATGGAGGCAGAGGAGGGTGAAATGCGAGGAGGGTTCTGGGGCGCTGAGTGGGGCACTGCATGGACCAGTGTTCCCTCTAAGCTGAGTTAGTGTGAGCTAGCTCACAGTTTTTTAGCCTCCGGCTCACACATTTTTGTCTTAGCTCAGGAAGGACAGATCCAGAGCAAATTAATTGATGCAGTAGCCAAATTGCTTGCTCACAACTTTAATGCCAGCAGCTCACAAAGTAGGATTTTTGCTCATGAGACTCCACAGCTTAGAGGGAGCATTGGTAAGGACATGTCTGAAAGCGCAACCCCGAAGCCGATGTAGAATCAGCTTAGGAGAGCAACTAGCTCCTGGGGTTGCCAACCTCCAGGTAGGTAAACCAAAAAAGGATCACAGTTACAAGGAAATATATCAAATAAAGAAGAGATTGGATTTATACCCCGCCCTTCACTACCCGAAGGAGTCTCAGAGTGGCTTACAATCTCCTTTCCCTTCCCCTCCCCACAACAGACACCCTGTGAGGTAGGCGGGGCTGAGAGATCTCTGACAGAAACTGCTTGTGAGAGAACACCTCTGAAAGAACTTATGACTGTCCCAAAGTCACACCAGCAGCTGCCTGTGGAGGAGTGGGGAATCAAACCCGGTTCTCCCAGATTAGAGTCCGCGCTCCTAACCACTACACCAAACTAAAGAGAAGTTTTGTTCAAACAAGAATACCAGGAAAGCCTTCCGGAATCACAATTGATCTCTGGATGACAGAGATCAGATCCCCTGGAGGAAATGGCCAGTTTGGAAGGTGGACTCTGTGGCATTATATCCCGCTGAGGTACCTCCCTTCCCCCAAACCTCGCCCTTCTCAGGCTCCACCCCCAAATCTCCAGAAACTTCCTAACTTGGAGCTGGCAACCCATCGTATCTGCATGACTTTAAAGGAAAAGTCACCCATCCCATCTCTGTCAGTAAAGGGCAGCCACCAGCGTAGTGTGGAGGTTAAGAGTGTCAGGCTAGTATCTGGGAGACCCAGGTTCAAATCGCCACTCGTGTGATGGAAGCTCGCTGGGCGACCTTGGGCCAGTCACGCTCTCTCTGTCTAACCTTCCCCTCACAGGGTTGTTGTGAGGACAAAATGGGGAACGAAGAGCAATGTAAGGTGCTTTGGGTCCTCACTGGGGACAAAGGCAAGGTACAAATGAATTAAATAACTTTTAAAAATGCCAAGCAAGTACCTGGCAAGGTTCTAGGAGAACATTTGGGCGTGGGACTTTGTCAAATATTCGATGTTCTCACACCAGAAGACTCCGTGTGGCTGTGTTCAGACACAGGCTTGGCCTCTCCCCTCCCACGGCATCTTTTATGCCCAAGAACAGCAGCCGAATTTCTCTTCCACCAAGGGGCAGGAACTCGGGTGGGTGTCGCCTTGTCAAACTGCCCCCCCCCCGGAACAGTGTTCCCTCTAAGTTGAGTAAGCGTGAGCCAGCTCACAGTTTCTTAGCCCCCAGCTCACACATTTTTGTCTCAGCTCGGGAAGGAGGGCTCCAGAGCAAACTAATTCATATAGTCGCCAAATCGCTCACTGTCACAACTTTAATGCCCAGTCGCTTACAAAGCAGAATTTTTGCTCACAGGACTCCACAGCTTAGAAGAGAGCATTTGCCCCGGAGGCCTCTGGATCCGCTACCCTTTTGTGAGGCGTCCTCAGCCCAGCCCGACGTCACTCCTGGGCTGCCGCTCTTGGTGAAGGCAGACACAAGCCGGGAGCCGGCCAGGGCTTTGTGGGGAGCCATTCCCACCAGACTGGTCCGTCTGGTTCAGCGACAACAAGAGATCCTTTCCGACGTTCCCACTAATCCGGTGGTGGAAAGCCGCGGCTCCTTGTTCCTCACCGAGAAATCTGCACAGGAGCCGGTGAGCATGTGCCGGACCCAGGGCCAATGCCAGCATTCCCTGAGGAGAGGCAGTGGCCTGGCTACACCCGCTTCCTGGTGCCAATGGGGAAACACGGCTGTGGGCAGGGGCAGCAGGAGATAGGGTTGCCAGGTCTGGGTTGGAAAATACCTGGAGACTTTGGGGGTGGAGCCTGGAGAGGGCGGGGTTTGGGAGGGAGGGGCCTCAGCATGGTACGATGCCGCAGAGTCCACCCTTCCAAGTGGCCATTTTCTCCAGGGGAACTGATCTTTGTTTTCTGGATAGTGGGAGATCCCCCCCAGGGCCCAGGCCTCACCTGGAGGCTGGCAACCCTAGTGGGAGGGCTTGTGAGGAGAGAAGGGAAGGACGCAGGAGCAGGTGGGAGGCATGCGGGCGGGTGGGAGGAAAGAGGCTATGACTGGCTGGTGGTGGGCAGAAGAAGGGAGGGGGGTCCCCCCCGGGAACTCTCTGCCAGGGCCCCCCCAATCTGGAACCGGCCCTGGCTAGACCCAGAGGCCGTGAAGTGTGCATTACAAAAATCGCTTGCCGCCAAGTTGCAACTAAACAACCATGCAATCTTATAAACAGAACCATCAAAGAAAGAGACTGATCCCAGGGTTGCCAATGTCCAGGTGAGGCCCAGGGATCTCCTGGAATTACAACTGAATCTCCAGGCTACAGAGACCGGTTCCCTTGGAGGACACGGCAGCTTCGATGGGCGGGTTCGATGGCATCACGCCCCACCAGAGCCCCCTCCCCTCCCTCCGCCTTTCCCCAGGCTCCGCCCCCAAGTCTCCAGGAGTGGGCAAAGCTCGGCACAACCTGGCTCTGTAAAGCTGGCAAGGGACGAGAGCAGATCTGAGGCCCAGTGATATGGTTGCCAACCTCCAGGAGAGCCTCACCTACCCCTTGCGAGTTTGAAAGTTGTTCTTCTCACTGGCTGAGATTGGGTAGATTGATGTTATGTGAAATTTGGCTCCTGAAGTAAGCCCCTGGCGCAAGACATGTTTTCTCTGATGATGAATTGAAACGAGAAGGATTTTCCTAGGGATCTCATCCGATTAGGCTGGTATCACGCACGCTGCAAAGAGCAGTTTGAGATCGAGCAAGTTGCAAATTGCCGGTTAATCGTATCCTTTCCAAAGCTGACACGAGCCTCTTCAACAGAGCGGCGGCTATTTAAAGGTTTTAATATATGTATCTTTATAGATATCTATAGAGATATAGGGTGTGTTCAGACGGATCTTTTGATCTGCCATAGGAACGACTCCCTTGCGGATCAAAAATGCACGACCAGACAGAAACATCTGCGAAATATTCCGGTCCCATAGGCATCCCGTTCTGCTGCGCCTCCAATCCTGATTTAAAAGTAGTAGTTTCAATGTAGGGTTTTCGCTACCCGCGCAACAACTGCAGACTTTCTTCCGTCTGGTCACTCTATTAGCGCGCGATGCTCCCGTCGGCTCGGTCTGACGTCAGACCGAGCCGACGGAGACGCGATTTTAAAAAATTGAAACCCCATGTGCGCTTTAACGAGGAAACGCATTCAGCGACAAGCGCTACGAGGAATGTAATATTCATGCTTATTTCTTTTAGGGACAAGATGTTACCGCGATGGGAGATGGAGGGGGGAAGGACTGTTCTAACTTGCAAAATAGTCCCTCCATTGATGGCAATGGCAAGGGGAGGACCGGGACTTTGCTGAAAACCCTCCGCGATAGATACATTTATTTATTTCCACATTTTCCAACAAACAAAGCAATAAAGCCATCGAGGGGACTGGCTATTTGAAGATCACACCCAAGCTGTAAGTCACTTTTCGGCAGCGTCTTCTGCAATCAACATGAACTTGATTGGCATATGGACTGTTATCAATGGAACTGTGACTTATTGAATGTTAGAGACTCTGCGCCAGGATTTGTTCTTCTACGTGGTGGGGTCAGTGTTCCCTCTAAGCTGAGTTAGTGTGACCTAGCTCACAGTTTTTTAGTCTCCGGCTCACACGTTTTTGTCTTAGCTCAAGAAGGAGGGCTCCAGAGCAAACTAATTTATGCCACAGCCAAATCGCCAGCTCACAACTTTAACGCCAGGAGCTCACAAAGTCGAATTTTTGCTCACGGGACCCCACAGCTTAGAGGGAGCATTGGCTGGGGTCATGGAAATTTATCTTTAAGTATTTCATTAAGTATATTAGAAGTCTGTAGAAAGATTGCCCAAGGTTTTGGTAATATTAAAATTCATTATAAAATTTAATGTTTGAGAGTATTGTGACAATTATTACAAATTCAGCACAGTAGATTCTCTTGAGCTGAGCCTCTAGGTGGTGGCTGGAGATCTCCGGGGATTACAACTTTTCTCCAGATGACAGAAATCAGCTCCCCTGGGGAAACGGCTGCTTTGGGAGGTGGACTCTGGGGCATTAGACTCCATTGAAGCCCCTCCCCTCCCCAAACCCCGCCGTCTTCAAGCTCCACCCCCAAAGTCTCCAGGTATTTCCCAACCTGGATCTGGCAACCTTACCCATTCAGCTGTAAGCACTTGACGGGAAGACCCAGGACCCCAGACAGGAAGAGGAGGAACCAGAGTCATGACCTCAGCAAGATTGAGGGACAGCGGACCCAAGCCAAGAGCCAATGGGTGCAGTGTAGTGAGGAAAGAAACAAGGCTCAGAGCCATAGAAGGATTTCTCCACTGCGGAGTGTCTTTGCCTTACCATCTTTGGGAACTGATGAAACTTCCAAACAGTCTTCAACAGCAGCCCTTTCACGATAGCCCAGCCTGGGCGTATTCAGCCTCTTTGTTTATTTGGAATACTGTCCTGCCCGCCTTTCTCCTGAGCACCTCGTGAAAAGGGCTGCGGGAGACACGTCCCGGCAGAAGTTAGTAAGGAGGCCAGAAGAAACCTCCGGAGGCCTCGCCGTCACAAGGCCTCGTTAAAATGTCTGCCTCTGGATCGAAATCAGAAGGCGTTAGAGCTGTGGTCCTGCCTCAGGAAGCGCCAAAAAAAGAGACAAAACGAAGGAAGGGCAGGGCCTCCCCTCTCTAAACTAAGTCCTGGCCAGTTAGGGTTGCCATCCTCCGGGTAGCACCTGGAGATCTCCTGCTGTTAACGGTTGATCTACAGACAGCCAAGGTCATCTCCCCTGGAGACAACGGCAGCTTGGGAGGATGGACTCTATGGCATCGTACCCCGCTGAGGCCCCTCCCCTCCCCAAACCCCACCCTCTCCCAGACTCCACCCCCAAAATCTCCAGGTATTTCCCGACCCAGACCTGGCAACCCTGTCAGGGAGACAGCTTCAAAGGGCTGCCCGCTCTGAGTTGGGAGATACCTGGAGATTTTGGGGGTGGAGCCTGAGGAGGGGAGGGGCCTCAGCCGGGGTTAACACCACACAGTCCACCGCCCAAAGCAGCCATTTTCTCCAGGGGAAATGATCTTGGCCATCTGCAGATCGATTGTAATAGCGTGAAAGTCCGGGGCTCGCCACCGAGGGGAGAAATTGTCAGTGCAAACCCTGGGGCGCGTGGCCTGCCCCGGAGCAGAGGCCGGAGACATGGCGGGCTCTCTAGACACGCTTCTCCGGGAGCTTTCAGATCTCGGCCTCTGATTTCCCTGTTCAGCGTTAGGCCTGTTGCCGGAGTCCCTGGTGGGCTATTATCTTCGGGTTTCTGCTTCCGCCTTCCTGAAAAGTGCATGTGCTAAAAACATTTTGAAAGGGGGTGAGAAAACAATGGGGCCCTGTGCCTGGTCCCAGGGAATCCGAGGCCCGCAGAAAAGAACCGAGAATGGATTACCATTTGAAACAGATCGCCAGCAGGCAGAATGGCCCCTGGAGGCGGTTCAGTGTTCCAAGGGAATCCCTGAGGCTCCCCTATCTCCGCCCAGCCCCTCGCCTGAGTGTGGGAAACCAGCCGCCAGTCGCTTTGGGATCTGTATGACTGCCCTGATACAAAGCTTTGTGTGGGTTTGATGGGGGAAGGCTTTTGACCCTGCCAGGTTTTTCCCTCAGGTCGTCTTGTGCTGGTAGCGAGCCTCTTTCTAAGGACGCTGCCTGCCCTCTGTTTCCAGTGCCAGTTGGAAAACCATGGTTTCAGCAAAGCCTGTTAGTAAGCCAATTTTGTATGGAAATGTGGCAATCAATACCTGAAGGAGGAGGAGGAGGAGGAGGAGAAGGAGTGCCCTTCACTACCCAAAGGAGTCTTAGAACAGCTTACAATCTCCTTTCCCTTCCCCACAACAGACACCCTGTGAGGTAGGTGGGGCTGAGAGAGCTCTCCAGAGAACTGCCCTTCAGATAACAGCTCTGAGGGAACTTGTGACTGACCCAAGGTCATCCAGCAGCTGCATGTGGAGGAGTGGGGGGTCAAACCGGGTTCTCCCAGATCAGAGTCCGCCCTCTTAACCACTACACCAAACTGGCTCTCCCTAATAGAAACACACCTGCGGGGTGTAATGCTTAGACTGTTGGGACTAGAATCTGGGAGACCCAGGTTCAGATCCACACTCTGCCATGAAAGCATGCTGGGTGACCTTGGGCCAGTCAACTACAACCTTCCTCACAGGGTTGTTGTGAGGATAAAATGGAGCAGGAGAGAATGATGCTGTAAGGCAGGGGTGTCAAACATGCGGCCCGGGGGCAGGATCAGGCCCCTGGAGGGCTTCTCTCAGGCCCGCAGTGGAACTGGCTGTCTTCTGTATCTTCTTCCAGTTCTGCTGCTGCTGCGTCATTGCCGGTTTGCAGCTTACAGAGACACACCTGAACCGCCTGCTCAAGATTGCAACAGCACAGACATTTGGATGCAGTAATTCAGAGCAAGAGGTGTCAGTTATCAGACACTGTTAAATAAACAAAATATTTCAAGAGTGCTGATGTTTTAAGCATGATTTCCTTTTAAGTAAAAAAACCCAACCTTTTGTGTTTGTGCCCTTTATAAAGTTTATATCTCTTCTACTTGGCATTACATTTTATGGCACACACGGCCTGGCCCAACAAGGTCTCGTTTACGTCAGATCTGGACCTCATAGTAAATGAGTTCGACACCCCTGCTATAAGGGCTTTGGGCCCTTGATGGACAGAAAAGTGGGGTATCCTGGTATTTTGGGCCACTGGTGTTGGACTGGATGGGCCACTGGCCTGACCCAACATCGGCTGCTCTTATGCTCTTATCCGTATGTAAAGAAATATTTAATGCATATTGAGAAGTAATTCCTGTCTTTGTCCTCCTTTTTGTTTGACAGCGAGCAAGTCTATGATTGCAGTCACTGGAGACTGACGCCTGCAGGGTATGTGATTTGCATTTGTTCCGCCCTGTACTGACACCGGGCAGTTATCATGGACATGTCAGGGTAATGCCGCCCCATTCTCCTCTTGCCCGAGGAGGATTCAGGTTTATATTCCAGAGTTTGTGATGCAAATGTTCCAGATTACCAGATGAGCCTCCCGGGTCTCTTTCTTTGGTTCTGTTTATCTGCTGCTCCCACATTGGCCTTATTAGGCAGGCGCATTTACAGTACGATCCTAAACAGAGGTACACCTTCCTAAATCCATTGACTTCAGAGAAGAGATTGGATTTATACCCCGCCCTTCTCTACCTGAAGGAGTCTCAGAGCGGCTTACAAACTCCTTTCCTCCCCCTCCCCACAACAGAGACCCTGTGAGGTAGGTGGGGCTGAGAGAGCTCTGACAGAAACTGCTCTTTTTCAAGAACAGGTCTGACAGGACTATGGCTTGCCCAAGGTCATCCAGCAGGTGCAAGTGGAGGAGTGGGGAATCGAACCCAGTTCTCCCAGATTACAGCCCATGCACCTAACCACTACACCAAATTGGCTCTCTAAATCAATGGATTTAGAAGGGCACAACTCTGTTCACAATGGCGCTGTTGATCTCATAGTTTACGGCTGCTGCATAGCTGGTATAGACCTGAGATTCCTCATTTGGCATAGCAGATCGGTGGCTCTTTGGAAGGCCCCTCGAGTTTGCTTTTAGCATGCTTTAGTTTCTGATTTAGAAATAAAAAAAATCTTGCTCTCCTTTCCTGTTCCGGGCGGAGGGGATCCCAACTTTCATGTTGCTGATTGTTCAATAACCTGTCAGAGAACCTGCTCTGTTTGCACCTGACTCAGCTGCAGACCGCCAAGCGCCGTATGGGGTGAGCACTATTAAGACGCAGCTAGCCACGCCAGTATCAGTTCATTGACCAGCTGCCCGGGACAGAAAGAAGGTCGGCCTTTGTCCTTTCTCCCCCCCCCCCAACCACTGTCAAGGGTTGCCAGGTCCCCAGGGGCCTCCTCAGGGGATGAGGGGCGGGTAGGGTTGCCAGACCCAGGTGGGGAAACTCGTGGGGATTTGGGGATGGAGCCTGGGGAGGACAGGGACCTCAGCGGTGTACAATGCCACAGAGCCCACCCTCTGAAGCATCCATTTTCTCCAGGGGAACTGATCTCCGTAGTTTGGAGAAGAGCTGTAATTCCAGAAGATCCCCAGGTCCCACCTGGAGGCTGGCACCCCTAATTCACTCTGTCTCCATTCATTTTGGTGTAGTGGTTAAGTGCGCGGACTCTAATCTGGGAGAACCGGGTTTGATTCCCCACTCCTCCACTTGCACCTGGCTGTATGACCTTGGGCAAGCTGTAGTTCTGATAAGAGCTGTTCTTGAAAAAGAGCAGTTTCTGTCAGAGCTCTCTCAGCCCCACCTACTTCACAGGGTATCTGATGTGGGGAGGGGAAGGGAAAGGAGTTTGTAAGCCACTTTGAGACTCCTTCGGGTAGTGAAGGGCGGGGTATAGATCCGATCTCCTCTTCTATTTATGTTTATTATGATGGGAAGGGTATTGACTTGGAACTTCAAGGGACTCACTCCCCCGAATAAATGCACATAAAACGTGATGTTGTCTTCTTCAAGAGATGCCTATCTTTGCTCCTAATTCCAATCACCTCCAGAAAAACCAAGAGAGGAACACATAAGGGTACAGCCCATTCCAGAGGAACTATGCATGAAACATTCAACGCAACAAACATATATTTGCTGAGCGTGGCAGATACATAATCAAATTGATTGTGCTGTTTAATGGCGGCTTTCTCCAGACTAAACACGGACAGTGCTGAACTCTCCCCACACCCTCCGTGCTCATGTCTTGAAATTAGGCATTATTTCTTTAGGGTGGGGGCTTCAGAGAGCCAGTTTGGTCTAGTGGTTAAGTGCACGGACTCTAATCTGGGAGAACCGGGTTTGATTCCCCACTCCTCCACTTGCACCTGCTGATGTGACCTTGGGTCAGTCACAAGCTCTGGCACAGCTGTCCTTGAAAAAGAGCAGTTTCTGTCAGAAGTTCTCTCAGCCCCACCTATCTCACAGAGTGTCTGTTGTGGGGAGGGGAAGGGAAGGGAGTTTGTAAGCCGCTCTGAGACTCCAAGTGAAGGGCGGGGTATAAATCCTATCTCCTCTTCTTCTTCTTCTTCTTCTTCTTCTTCTTCTTCTTCTTCTTCTTCTTCTTCTTCTTCTTCTTCTTCTTCTTCTTCTTCTTCTTCTTTTTCAACAAAATCATGGATTGTTTATGAGGTAGCAATACCTAAGGTTGCCCAGCCTCCAGGCGGGGCCCAGAGATCTCCATGGATTACAGTTGATCTCCAGAGATTTGTTCCCCTGGAGAAAATGGCTGATTTGGAGGGTGGACTCCGGGGCATTATATCCCATTGAGGCCCCTCCTTGGATCCAGCCCTCCCCAGGCTCCACACTCAAATCTCTAAGAATTCCTGAACCCAGAGTTGGCAACCATAGGAACACCCAATTTCATATGCAACAAACCAGAACTTTATTAACATTAACAGACTTTTGGTTGAGGACAGCAATGGCTGTCATAAGAACGTAAGAGAAGCCGATGTTGGATCAGGCCAACGGCCCATCCAGTCCAACACTCTGGGTCACACAGTGGCCAAAAATACCAGGTGCCATCAGGAGGTCCAGCAGTGGGGCCAGGACACTAGAAGCCCTCCCACTGCTGCCCCCCCCCAAGCACCAAGAATACAGAGCATCCCTTGCCCCAGAGTCCCTATCTATTACCTTGTGGCTAATAGCCATTGATGGATCTCTGCTCCATTGTTGTTGTTGTTGTTCAGTTGCACAGTCGAGTCTGACTCTTTGCGACCCCATGGACCACATCACACCAGGCCCTCCTGTCTTCTGTTGTGCTCTGGAGTTTGCTTAATTCCATGTTCGTTGCACTGATAACACTGTGTAACCTTCTCATCCTTTGCCGTCCCCTTCTTCTTTGACCTTCAGTCTTTCCCAGCATCAGGGTCTTTTCCAGTGAGTGCCCCCTTCTCATTTGGTGGCCAAAGTAGTTGAGCTTCAGCTTCAGTCTCTGGCCTTTCAGGGAACAGTCCAGGTTGATTTCTTTTAGGATTGACTGATTTGATCTCCTTGCAATCCAAGGGACTCTCAAGAGTCTTCTCCAGCACCATGGTCAAAGCAATGGTATTCCCCGTAGTAATGTATGGCTGCGAGAGTTGGACTATAAGGAAGGCCGAGCGCCGAAGAATAGATTCTTTTGAACTATGGTGCTGGAGAAGACTCTTGAGAGTCCCTTGGACTGCCAGGAGATCAAATCAGTCAATCCTAAAAGAAATCAACCCTGATTGTTCCCTGGAAGGCCAGATCATGCAGCTGAAGCTCAAATACTTTGGCCACCAAATGAGAAGGGAGCACTCACTGGAGAAGACCCTGATGCTGGGAAAGATTGAAGGTCAAAGAAGAAGGGGACGGCAAAGGATGAGATGGTTAGACAGTGTCATCGATGCAACGAACATGAAATTGAGCAAACTTCAGCGGACAGCGGAAGACAGGAGGGCCTGGCGTAATCTGGTCCATGGGGTCGCGAAGAGTCAGACTCGACTGTGCAACTGAACAACAACAACATAGACGCCATTTGAAGATTGTGAAATTTGGGATTAATTGATGGTTGATTTTAAACTGTGTTTTGGCATGCTTTAATCTGTTTGTAAATCGCCCAGAGCCCTGCGTACTCAGGGATGGGGCCATTCAAAAATGCAGTAAATAATAATAATAAGATAACATGCCTCCCAAGCAGACGTGAGGTTACCCGATACTTGGAGAAGTGAGCTGTGACTCAGAAAAGCTCCTCCCCTGTCACAAAGGTTGTTAGACTTGAAGGTGCCGCTGGACTCTCTTTCCTAGTGATCCTTGGAGAGCTATGCACCCCAGGGGCAGAGTTCATTTGTTCCTATCTCAGTGAATCAGAACTGTTTCCGCCTTGACTATTTTTTCCTGGCTCTGGTCCCCTTGAATTGGTTCATGCTCACACCACTGGGAATAGATCAACTTGGACCTGGATCCGGTTGCCCACCTCTCAGCAGCCTACTAAGAGGCCCCGGGGACTTCCTCGTGGGAAATCTCACCACACTGGAAGAGGTTCTGTTGTCGCTCAGAGCCTTCTGTTTCGACACGGCAAAGCTGTGCGATGCCACATGGAACAACCTGGACAGAAGGCCTTAGGGTTGCTAACGTGGACTCTGATCTGGGAGAACCGGGTTTGATTCCCCACTCCTCCACTTGCAGCTGCTGGATGACCTTGGGCAAGCCATCGTTCTGCCATAGCCAGTGGCAGATTAACCATTAAGCAGACTGAGCACGTGCTTAGGGCACCAGGGCCAAAGGGGGCACCACAAAGTTGGGAAAAGGGTGAAAAGAAAAAAAAATGAAGATTTGTTAAAAAAAAATTGATAAAACTAGTGCGAATTGATCATGGTGCACCCTAGGGTTATCTTCTATTTTTTGTTGGCTAAAAGTAAAACGATGGAGCCAAATTCAGTTGTCGTGACAGTATATTGTGTTATCATATGAATAGATTTTTGTATTGCTGCAACCTGCATTGTAGATCTGGTCAGACAGGTCAACGACTAAAATGGACTGGGTCAGCGTGGAAAGGAGGAGGGCACCAAGACTGGTCAGTGCTTAGGGCACCAGTGAGCCTTAATCCACCCCTGGGCACAGCTGTTCTTGAAAAAGAGCAGTTTCTGTCAGAGTTCTCTCAGCCCCACCTACCTCGCAGGGTGTCTGTTGCGGGGAGGGGAAGGGAAAGGAGCCTGTAAGCTGCTCTGAGACTCCTTTGGGTACTGAGGGGCGGGGTATAAATCCAATCTCTCTCCTCCTCCTCCTCCTCCTCCTCCTCCTCCTCCTCCTCCTCCTCTTCTTCTTCTTCTTCTTCTTCTTCTTCTTCTTCTTCTTCTTCTTCTTCTTCTTCTGGGTGGGGCCTGGCGATATCCTGGAGTTACAGCTGCTCTCCAGAGGACAGGAGATCAGCTTCTGTGGAGGAAATGGCTGCCGTGGAGGCTGGGCTCCACGGCGTTATACCACATTGGCCTCCTTCTCCTCCCACTCCAGGCTGCAGCCCCAGATATCCAGGAATTTCTCAACCTGGAGTTGGCAACCCTACTTATCACTGAAGGGGGAAAAATAGCATATAATATATGGCATGCAGGAATGACATCTAGTGAAATTTGCACCGAACATTTAGAGATTTGTGTAACTCGATATAGTTCTTGTTTGTAACTGCTGGGATAAGGTTCATCTCTGCCCCTCCTGCCTTTTTTAAAATCTTTGTTTTGTTTTATTTATTGGCTTTGTTTATTTATGCTCTTTAATCTTCCCCTCCCCTCTTTTTAAATGTTATTCCGTTCTTTCCTTTTTTATGTCCTGTTTAGGGTTAGGAGAGAAGTCGGGTTTATGGGAGGGAGGCCCGTTTGACAGCTAGTGGTTTATAGTTTATGATGACAATAAAATTTTAAAATGGGAACAACAAAAGGGTGGGGGGAGGGGCGGAGTATCAGTTTCCTCAAGAAAAACCTCCAGCACCAAGCCTGGCTGTCCTGTGGGCTTTTGTTGTGTACTAGCAGAACCGCACATGCGGTCAGGCTGCCGTGTGGCCCGACAAACTAGCGAAGTTTTGCTACCAGGGACAATAGAGTCCTAGGATCCTAAAACTCACTAACTGGTGAGTAGGGATTCTAGAGAATAACCTGTAAGATTGTTACATATGTAAATCACCTATCACGGGTGTGGGTGTGTGTAATGGGTGTGGTTAGGCTTGCCAAGTCCCCCCAGGGGGCGGGTAAACCCCCGCCCAAGAGGCCCGTTACCCAATGCCAAGCAAATCAGGCCCCGGGGGGAACTCCACCCCCTTCCGCCAACGTCCCCAGTGTGATGATGTCACCCGGAGGTGACATCATCACATTGGCCACGTTGGGGGCGGGACACTCTATGATTTGAGGGAAAACTCTCTGGTTTTCCCTTTAATCTCAGTGGCCCCACCCCCAACATCCCAATGCGATGACATCACTTCCAGGTGGCATCATAGCGGCGGCGCATGGGCTCCACGCGCGCACACACACTCCAGCGCGGGACTCCCCCACCATAAATTAATTCCAACTTGACAACCCTAGGTGTGGTTGTAAACTGGCATATAAGTAGCCTTTGGGCTAGCTACTGTATCTCCTTTTCTGAAATCACTTAAGTAAAGTATGAGCTGAAATCACTCAACGATGCGTCAGTCTCAGTACTTTATAGTTTTTTAAAACCCTGAGGGAATGAAGGAGAGCTTTTTAAGGGAAGGGTCTCCATTTTGGAAGGAAGGGCCAGGACTTTGCTCCTGAGGCCTTCTTCGTACGTAAGGCACTGTCTGAGGACACGGAGACGATGCTTGCCAGAGGGTACTGTTGCCACCTGGGGAGGAGGGATCTCAGTGGGACACAAGGCCATAGTGCCCCCCTTCCAAAGTAGCCATTTTCTTCAGTGGAACTGGTAGGGTGACCAGCTCTGGGTTGTGAAATACCTGGGGGTTTTGGGGAGTGGCGCCTGAGGAGAGTGGGGTTTGGGGAGGGGAGAGACCTCTGTGAGGAATAATGCCAGAGAGTCCACCTTCCGCTCACAACTGTAATGCCAGCAGCTCAGAAAGTAGAATGTTTGCTCCCAAGACCCCCACAGCTTAGAGGGAGCATTCTCCCGTTCTTGGGCCGGGCCTCACAGCGACTGCTTGAAGAGTGCCAGCGTTCTTCGAGGCCTGGGCTTGATCCCAGGGGAGTGGCATCCCTCAGGGGACCTGTGGCACCACCAGCGGAGGAGGGCAAGCCGAAATACCTCGCACCAGCTCTGCCTGAGGGCATTACCTTCCCTGGCGAGAGATTCAGTCACAGGCCTCAGCACCCTGTCATTATGCCCTGAGCAGTTACACAGAAGCGTGCCTCGCATCTTAACCTTCTCCCGCGGAGTCTTCCTCCCACCTCAGGGCTGGGCCTGGGCAAGTCTTGGCGCCAAAGCCCCGAGAGGGGCGGAGGAGCGGGGTGCTAACTGGGGTCGGCGTCTCAGGGAGTCTGACCTGGATAGCACCCTCAGCCTTACGCCTTTCCCGGGGACATTTTGTTAGCGTTTGTCTAAGAAGGCCGTGTGATTGCTGGCAGGGAAAGGAGGCAAGCTTTCCCACTTTTTCTTAACTGTTGGGTGTGATTGTGCAGCCCCGTTCTTGACAGTCATGTGGCAATGTTCCGTGCATGCCTTCACAACTTGCTTCTCCCCTCCGGCCTGGGTCAAATTTAAGGTTGCCAACTCAAGGTTGGGAAATTCCTGGAGGTTTGGGGTGAAGCCTGGGAAGAGGTTGGGAACAGCTCATCAGGGTATAGTGCCATACCTCGGTTGAAGCAGTGACTTTACCTAGGTTGTATTGTGAAAATCCCCCTTAAAGATATCTGGACATTATAAATGCAAAGGGGGAGTTGGAATTGGATGAGGATATCAGTTGTTGGCACAAAGTTCAGATTCAATCAAAGTATAAAAGAGATAAGAAAATAGGGTTTGAGAAGACATTAACAGATTTAGAAAAAGTACTTTATGAGCCGGAAGAGAAGTTTCTTAAAAAATGTATTCATTGTTATTGGCTGATTATATGGTAGACAAAATGGTGAAAAGCAATATGATCCAATGGGCGCAGAACTTTGGTTATAGCATTGAGTTGGATCAGTGGGACCAAATATGGAAAATGAATGTGAAAATAACTAGGGTGGTCTCATATAGAGAAAATATGTATAAAATGTTGTATGGGTGGTATATCACGCCGGATAAGCTGGCAAAATATGATGAGAAATGTTCTAATAAGTGTTGGAAATGTAATGCAAAGACAGGGTCATTGTATCATATGTGGTGGACATGTGAGGTGACAAAAAAGTACTGGATATGGGTGCATAAAATGACGCAGAAAATTATAAAAGGTACTCTTCTGTTTAAACCAGAGGTGTTGTTGTTGGGTATACTTCCAAAAGATGTACGGAGAGAAGAGAGATACTTGATAATATATATAATGACTGCGGCTAGGATTTTGTATGCGAAATATTGGCGATCCATGGTTGTACCAACCAAACAAGAGTTGATTGAGAAGATAATGGAAGCAGCAGAAATGGATAAATTGACTTTGATGATGAAAGGACATGATGAATCAGCCTTCATAAATATGTGGCAACGCTTCTATGAGTGGTATGATCAGAGAGGGAAGGATGGAGAGAAATAATAAGTATTGAGTATTATTAACCTTATATGTTAAATTAGAAGTGGATAAGGTAGAAAGATAGTATTTGAGGATACAGAAGTAAAAGATTATTAGTAACAAGGGGTGGCAAGGTAGGAGGAAATTTAAATGGATGGAGTGTTATAAAAATTGTAACCCCCCCGTCAATGTTAAATGTGGTATGTTGTGTTTTGTGTATAGTGTTAATGTATTGTGTGTTTGTAGTGTAATGTTGTAACGTTTTTGTCTAAAAAAAATAATAAAAATGTCTCTTTCAGGGGCGCTTAAAAAAAAAAAAGGGTATAGTGCCATGGAGTCTGTTAGGGTTGCCAACTCCAGGCTGGGGATTTCTGGAGATTTGGAGGCAAAGCCTGGGGAGTATGATGTCTGAGGAAGGGGAGGGAGGGAAGAGTGCCAGCCTCCAGGTGGCATCTGGAGATCACATGGAATTGCCTCTGCTTGTCCAGGCTATGAAGATCAGTTCCCCTAGAGAAAATGGCAGCTTTGGAGGGTGGCTTGTATGGCATCATGCCCTGCTGAGGCTCCTCCCCTCCTCAAGCCCATCTTCCCAGGGTTGCCAGAGCAACATTTGAGAGCCAGTTTGGTGTAGTGGGTAGGAGCGCAGACAGTTGAGATCCAGTTTGGTGTAGTGTTTAGGACCACGGACTCTAATCTGGGAGAACTGGGTTTGATTCCCCACTCCTCCACATGCAGCTGCTGGTGTGACCGTAGGTCAGTTAGGATTTCCTTCGGAGCTGTTCTCTCAAGGACAGTTCTCTAGAGACGCCTAGGATCCATTAGAAGCTTAGCAGCGTATTTGAGCCTGAACATTTACTGAGATCAGTGTGTCAGGTAGCCCTGTCATGGTTATGGAATGTGGAGGGGTATCCTTAGTCCACCAGCCTCTGAGAGTTACCGTTTTGACTGTCTGTATGTTATCGCTTATTTGACCTTGTAGAAACTCCAGCTGCAGAACTCCTGCGCTCGGAACCGACAGCTTTTTAGTTTTTTTGCTTGCTTTGCCCGCTTGCTTTGCCCGTGCACACAAACTATACTCATTGGCTTCAGCTCATTTAGGGGGCTGTTTGATTCCACTATAATTTAGGGAGCCCTGCTGTTCCCGGACATTCCTGACACAAGCTGTACAGCTGTCTTTAGTTCTGATTCACCAATAAACAGTTTTCTTCTGATGACCTGTGTTGTGTGACCTGACTATCGAGCCTGACAAGCATCCTATCTGAATGTATTATCTTTCATGACTTGCTGTAAAGCACTTTATGAACAAGAGAACTTTTGTACTACTCTAACATTTCCTGAGGAAGATCCAATTTTGAAACGTGGTTATATAATCCGGAGACGACGTTGATGATGTACATTTGCACTAGGATTTTCTTATGATCTGCAGGAATTTATTTATCGTGTTGTAGTGCTTCAGACTGTAATACATAGTAAGCATTTTCTTTGCAAGTCTTGTTCCTGCTTGATATGTGGGTCAGACTCTCACGACTGTTTTCTTTATACTTGTTCTCTGATTAGGTCATGTTTGTCCGCAAAGGAGATTGTAAGCCGCTCTGAGACTCCTTCGTGTAGTGAAGGGCGGGGTATAAATCCAATCTCTTCCTCTCTCTTCTCTTCGACACCTTCCCCAGGGTCCACCCCCAAATCTCCAGATACTTCTCAGCTTGTGGCTGGCAATCCTAGAGGGAACTCACAGATGTGATACCACGAAGCTGCCATCTTCTCTCAGAGAACTGATCCCTATAGTCTGGAGAACAGTAGTAATTCCAGATCCCCAGGCCCCACCTGGAGGTTGGCAACACTAACATTTACCAGGGATTGCCTGTGCGACCCCGGGCACTTCCATCCCCTGGTCCCACTTCCGTTCTCCAGCTCTGCAACAGGAAGAAGGGTGTCTCATTTCCCAAGTGCTTTCTACAAGGGCAAACGCAACAGGGTGTTTAACACCTTCAGAGAAGTGGAAAGCTCTGCCAGGGGGCAGTTCTTTGGTCTCCTCTGCTGGGGAAACAGAAAAGCTCCACAGGCTAAACAGCCGGTGCCAGGCAGTTGAGAAGGTCGTGCCAAAAGTTGGCACGGGCATGCCAGAAACCACTGTTCCTTTGGTGCGCCCAGAGGCACAGATCTCCGTGTGCTCACCGCAGCTAGATCAGCTTTAGGACCATCAGTGATTGGGCTGCAGGTGTGTATACGTGGGAAGAAGACGACGACGAAGAAGAAGAGGTTGGATTTATGCCCCAAAGGAGTCTCAGAGCGGCTGACCATCTCCTTTCCCTTCCCCTCCCCACAATAGACACCCTGTGAGGTAGGTGGGGCTGAGAGAGCTCTCTCGAGAACTGCCTGAGAGAACAGCTCTGAGAGAACTGTGAATGGCCCAAGGTCACACCAGCAGCTCCATGTGGAAAAGTGGGGAATCAAACCCGGTTCTCCCAGATTACAGTCTGCGCTCCTAACCACTACACCAATCTGGTGTTGCCTGCCTTCAGGAGATCTTCCACAATCACAATTGATCTCCAGACAGCCAGGACCAGTTTTCCAGTAGAAAATGGAGGGTGGACTCAACAGCATTATACCCAGCTGAGGTCCCTCCCTTCCACAAATGCTGCCGTTTCCAGCCCCCCCCCCCCAGTTATTCCCCAACCTGAACCTGGCAACCCTAGGTGTAGAGATGCCATCCTCCAGGTGGGACCCCGCTGTAGGCTCCTGTCCTCTCCAATCTCATTCCCCAAATCTCCAGGAGTTTTTCAACCTGGAGCTGGCAACATCACCCCCCATCCCTCATTCGTGGCCAGGGGGGACCTGGCAACCTACCTAGATGTCACAGACTTTACTATTGGCTGAACAAACTGCAGGCAGGCCTGACCATGCGCTTGAACTTCCCAGCTTGCAAAACGTGTCCAAGTTCTGCTTTCTCGGCTGTGTACTTGATGTCCCATCCTCGAGAGAGATAACTTTGAACAGACGGATAGAAGAAAGAGCGGCCGACTGTACGTGCATTAAAGAGACGGATCAACGCGTTCTTCCCGAGCCAACAGCAGGCCCGCACTGACGTACAGAAACGTAACCCCTGCCAGTCAGAACAGTTCTGCCTCCTCCCACGACAGGCCCAGATGCACAAACGGCAACGGGCATGAATATTTAACATTAAGTAATTGGATACAGGTCAAGGTCTGAAAGAAGAGCAGTTTTTCTCAGGGAAAGCAGTGATTAAAGGAGGTCGGATCATAGTTTAACAAGCCTGGAAGGCAGGGCCTGAAGAATCTGTGTGTCTTCTGAGAGGAATTCTAATAGTTAAGAAATAACCAATTAACTGGCTAAATTACAGCTCGTGAAATGCACCGCTAACCGCTCAGTCAGGGCTGCATTATGACTTTCGTGGGCCACCATCACTTTTCCCTTCGTGCCTCCATAATAATCTCAATATTAATATTATTTTTGATATAACTTTAAATGCTCCCCCCCCACACACACAAACACCCGTTTCAGGCAAAATTTAATAGATTCCCGTGGGCCCTAAAATTTCATACTCCCTCTAAGCTGTGGAGTCTTGTGAGCAAAATTCGACTTTGTGAGCGACTGACGTGAAAGTTGTGAGTGAGCGATTTGGCTACGGCATGAATCAGTCTGCTCTGGAGCCATCCGTCCTGAGCGAAGACCAAAAATCCGTGAGCCGGAGGCTAAAAAACCGTGAGCTAGCTCACACTAACTCAGCTTAGAGGGAACGCTGCTCCTCGCCACCTGGTTCGGTTCTGCAATTTAAGAGGGTGTTTTTTTGTTTGTTTGTTTTTAAACTGGTTTTCATTAAAAAATAATAAAAAAAAGTGAGGTGGCACACAGTACAGATCAGACTGAAAAACAGTTCGACATTATGCATTAAAATAAAGCATATGGGCAGGGCTCTTTTTGTAGCAGGAACTCCTTTGCATACTAGGCAACACACCCCTAATGTAGCCAATCCTCCAAGAGCTGACAGTAGCCCCTGTAAGAAGAGCTCTGTAAGCTCTTGGAGGATTGGCTACATTAGGGGTGTGTCACCTACTATGCAAAGGTGTTCCTGCTACAAAAAAAAGCCCTGCATACAGGTATTTATCATGGAACATTATGTGTGTCCTCAATGTGTTGGGATGGGGAAAGGGGGAGAAACCAGCCTTGCTTCCGAAGGGGGGAGACGGGACCCTTTAACCTAGGGTTGGCAGGTCACCCCTGGCCACTAGTGGGGGAGTGGGCAGGGCAGGTTTCCCAGCTCCAGGTTGGAACAGTCCTAGAGATTTGGGAACTCAGCCTGGGGAGGACAGGGAGCTCAGTGGGGTACAGTGCCCTAGAGTCTGCCCCCCAAAGCATCCATTTTTGCCAGGGGGAAGTGATCTCTGTAATCTGGAGATGGAACTGTCATTCCAGGGGATCCCCAGGTCCCACCTGGAGGCTGGCATCCCTACTTTATCCTGGTTTTTAGGTTTATTTGAACTAGGGCTGGAGGAAACGGCTGCTCCGGAGGATAGAGTCTAGGCTGTTATACCACTCTGAGGTCCCTCCTCGCCTCTCCTCTCCCCTCCCCAAACCCCGCCCTCTCCAAGCTCCGCCCCTAAATCTCCAGGAATTTCCCAATCCCGAGTTGGCAACCTGAGCACAGGTAGGAGTAAGGCCTGTCTTCCCAGAGCCGAGTCTTGGCAGCACCTGACAGTCCCTTGACCACACCGGTTCATGCAGGCTGCTGCTCGCCATGGGGACCTTTTGTGGGAACTTTTCCAATGTCAGCAAAGGTGTTTTATAAGGACAAGGAGTCCCCGGAGAACTTGGCCCGCAGAAACAATGTCTGTTCTTTCTTCTGTTTGCAGCTGGCAAAGCAAACTGTCCCTAAATAAACTGTCAGTGATGACGGATCGCTTGGGCGTGTCATTCCGCTCATGCTGGCGAGCAAACGCCCTGCACAGAGGAAAGGCTGTGTGCCGTGTGCTGTCTCCTGCCTCAGGGAGAGAAGAAGAAAGCACACCCGATCACCTGACCCAGGACAGAGACATGTTGGGATGGTGAGGCATGGAGGGGGCAGCTTGCAAGCGGAGATGAAACACACCATTGTGTATCCATCCATACTTGCGGCCGCCAGCTTCCGGGTGGGAATAAGGATAACCAAAGAGCGAATGTGAGATAAGTGGGTAGAGAACAGTCAATGGCAGCCATGATATATTTACAAAGGGAATATAACTTTTATAATTTTTTAAAAAAATTGATCAATATTAATACTAACACTGATACATTTCTGTACATTCATACAAGAATAAACATCAAAAAAATGATTCCATAATGTCGACAAGCACAGTCCAATAATCTAAAGCTGGTACAAACAGCAAATCTTCTTTGCGTCTTTCTTGTTCTAATATTGGATTGTGGACAAATATCATAAAGGTCACGAATCTGCAGACGGGCTTGCTCCAACACCCGTTTCATAAGGCTTCTTCGGAGCGGAATACGTGTAGACTCAGTGAATCCTTTCCTACTCAGCATTCATCTCTGCATGGGGTCTCTCTGCATAATGCTCACACTCAGGCCGTGGCCACGCTGGCGACTTGGTGCGATATAGTGCCGCCTCTAATCGAACCGGTTGAAAGTGTAGCAGGGCCTATCAGCCACACAGCTCACCCTGCTGTGGGTTACCCACGGAGACACCCTGTAGTAAAGCATCCACATTATTGCAGCACCTCAGTCATGGAGCACGCTGCCAACCCCCCCCCCTCAAAATTCATGCATGCGCATAAGCGTGCATGTGCATACATGCGCTCATGTGCATGTGCACACATGTGCTCCACCTGCAAGATGGGGCTGTTCCACCAGGTGTTCAGCTAGGAGCTACCCCAAGGGGGAATGCCCTGTCCCCTGAAAATTTTTAAAGCAGCCTGAGCCACCTGCACAATATTAGATCGGGATCGACCACTAGGACGGCATAGAAATCTGAGCGCCATCCCAAATGTAACGTTAAACTGTTATCTGTTTAACGGTATTTGGATTTTTATTGTTAGCACCTTTTAATGTTGTAATTGTTATATGGTTTTATGATCATTATATTATTTATTGTTGCTTTTATGCTGTTGTAAGCCGCCCTGAGCCAGCCATGGCTGGGAAGGCGGAATAGAAATGTAATAAATAAATAAATAAATAAAGGCTTTTTAAAACAAAAAAAACAAATACCCAAACCCTTCCTAGTGGCAGAATGGATCTGCAGGTTCAGACTGCCAAATCTGTTCTGCGTGCGGTCCGCCACGTTCAGACATCTGGCCATGCACAATGACTGAGCGGGGAACCGAAAACACCACTTGTGATGTGGGGCCTTTTTAACCCGGCTCTGAGTCGCCCCATGACGGGATAAGTATGGCTGGGAAATGCCTGACAGATGTGGCTGTCTGACTGTTCCCATTTGATCCGGAGGGGAGGAGTGGCTGTGTCGGGCCAAACTGCCTGTCTGATCACGGCCTGAGTGAAATCGTCTCTTATTTGGCTTTCTCTCTGTATGCTTTCTTCTCAAAGGCAGGGCTGGGGGACCTCCTGGAATGAGAGCTGGTCTCACTTCCCCTGGAGAAAATGGCTGCTTTGGAGGATGGACTCTACGGCATTATACCTGACTGAGGCCCCTCCCCTCCCCAAACCCCGCCCTCCTCAGACTCCACCCCCAAATCTCCAGGTATTTCCCAACCCAGGGCTGGCAGTCCTATCTATACTACTGGACCCCTGAAGGAACAACACTATTGTTTCTTATGCTTCAGTTTCATGCCGTGTGGTATGGCAGTTAGAACATGGTTCCCCAACATGGTGCTCGTGGGCACCGTGGCACCTGTGAACACTTTCCTGGTGCCCACCAAGTGTTTTTAGAGAGTGGGCAGGGCCAGGGAGGGCTTTTCCACAGTAAGGCTTCCGATTGGCTGTGACCCATGCAGATTCGTAAAAAGTTGCCTCGGCCGCAGCTGCGCAGCACAAGGCGCTTCGCTGTGTGACTGAAGGGAAGCTGTGAATATCCCAGGAAGCATTTTTAAATAGTCAATTCATTTTGAAAGACATCCGGTTAAACAGAGCTTCTGAAGAGTCACTATGGGTGCATTCAGACGGGCCGTTTAGTCCACTTTTGGCGCGCTTCAGTAATGGATTTTATGTGCACGTTCACACACCCAACATCTGCGCCCCGTCCCCAGCCATCGCTTTCCGGCTCAACCCCCCTTTAAAAGGGAGTATTTTGAGACCAGGTCCCCAAGTGGTGTTTTCCTGATTCTCCGGTTCTAGCCGCACTTTTCTGACGTCCGATCGCTCCTGCGGTGTCGAGCCACTTCGCCACCGCGTTTAGAAAACCGACATTGAAACAGCCACTTGTTTTAGCGTTTAGATGAGTTCGGGATCTCACAGAGGCCATTTTTGGGTCAAACATTTAAAGGGAAGTCTTTTGTCGGAGGGGTTGGATTGATTCACCCTGCACGCACGCCCGAAGATCCGGGAACAGAAGCTCCATCGCCCCGCTGGCAGAAGGTAGGGACCTGGCAACCCTATCCAGTTGTTCGTTTGCTCGTTTGTTCGTTCGTTCGAAACATTTCCATGCTGCCTTTCTACCCAGAGAGGCCCCAAGGCAGCAAGCATCAACCCCCCGAAACAACATTAAAAACAAAGTATATATAAAATAATGAAGGAAAAAACATTTAAGCACACAGAACTCCAAAACCAGGGAAGAAGGGCCGATAACAGTTATCGGGGGTATGCCAAAAAACTCTTCACCTGCTGGCAGAAGATACCAGTAGAGGAAGACAGACGAATCTCCCGGGGGAGGGAGTTCCAAAGTTTTGGTGCCACAACCAAGAAGGTCCTTTCTGTGATTGCTGCTTGACTTAGCTTCAGAGGGTGGGGGTGCCCAAAGTGAGTCTTCCGAACATGCCAGAGTAGACAGGTAGGCTTATATGGGAGGAGGTGGCCCTTAAGGTTTGCTGACCGCAAGCCATAGAAGCCCTTAAAGACCTTTGAGGCCACCTAGACCACCCCCTGCTCACGGTAGTGAATCCAGATTAAGAGCATCATCAATTGGTGACTGTCCAGCTCTGATCAAGGACCTCCAGCAAGGGAGATTCCTCCCTCCCAGTTAACTGGTTCCACTGTTAACCCCCCGCCCCATGTTCAACCGCAGTCTCCCTTCTTGCACTATAAGGCCACTGGATCTAGTCTTGCCCTTTGGAGCAGCGGAGACTTGTTAGCAGGGCTTTTTTTTGTAGAAAAAGCCCAGCAGGAACTCGTTAGCATAATAGGCCGCACCCAACCGCAGAAACTCATTAGCATACTAGGCCACACCCCGGACAGCACAGCTCATTAGCATATTAGACCACACACACCCATGTCACCAGAAGTGTGGTCATCCAGCCACACCCACCTTTTGCTTCTTATTCTGTTTACGTTGTTTGTTGTCAACACCCAGGGCTTTTTTGTAGCAGGAACTGCTGTACATGTTAGGCCACACACCTCTAATGTAGCCAGTCCTAATGATTTTCTTCTGTTGGGTGTGGCCTGTTATGCTAATGAGTTCCTGCTGGGTGTGGCCAACTTGGGAGCCAGCTGGAACTCCGTTCCTGTGCGTCCCTGCCCCAAAATAGCCCTGCTTGTTAGTCCCATCCCCATTGTATGAGACAGCCCAACGGGTGTTTTAAATGTGCAGTCATGTTTCCCCTCTGCTCCAGGCAAAACACACCCAGCTCCTTCAACCATTCTTCATAGCTCCCCAGACACCCCCAACCACCTTCATGGACATACAGTTGCCAAATCTAAGTTAAGAAATTCCTGGAGTTTTGGGGGTGGAGCCTGGGGAGGGCAGGGTTTGGGGAGGGGAGGGGCCCCAGCGGGGCATAATGCCATAGAGTCCACCTTCCGCAGCGGCCATTTCCTTCAGGGGAGTTGGTCTCTGTGCTCTGGAGACCACTTGTAATTCCTGGAGATCTCCAGGCCCCACCTGGAGGCTGGCAACCCTATGCTGAAGACACTGCACTGGCTGCCGACAGCATACCGGATTCGCTTCAAGGTGCTGGATAATTTGCAGGCAGATGGTCACCGAAACTTGGACGAAAGAAACCAGCACCAGCCTTTGGAATGAGGGAGGCCGCCTCACGCAACGTTTCTCTTTCTTCTCCTCCATTCTCCTGCCCCTCCAATACGGGCCTGCTTCTCACTCGCCATCTGCTAGCGCGTTTCTCGTTTGCACAGCCAGCCGGAGAGACAATGAATAAAATGATCAATCATTCATGGCAGCGGCTCCAAGAAAGCAATACGATTGTGCTTCCCAGCTGGGCTGGGGGAAACACTAAACACGGAAAGACTGGGAAGCAAGGGACCCTGTGCATTCGGGAGATGTGTCTTGGCAGCGTGGGAGAATTTCCGGTCGGCGGAGGACTCTCAATCATTCAAAAGGCTTTCGTTGGGATGGGGAGAAGGGAATGGCTGAAATCTCTTTGCTGGCCTCGGATCCTAGCACTGCCCTAAAGAATGTGCTCTAAATATTTGGTAGCAAAATGGTACAGTTTCAAAGGAGATGCTCTGAGGCCCCCCCCCCCAAAGCTGTACCTCCTGGGCCTGGTTCAGGTGGCCAGAACCCTCCAGTTGTCTGGATCTTCCGGAAAGGAGTCACCGATGCATCCAAAGCCACGCTTTGTGCCACGGATCATGACTCTAACACAGAAGTTCACAGCTCCCAACAAACTCCAGTTTCCTCATTTCAGACTGCAAACTTTTAATTGTCCCTGGTTGCTTCACCACTAGCCATTTTGACCGATTTCCCACAAGCTGCTGCTCCGCCCTCGCGCTTCCCTTTCCCCCGATTACATTAGTCAATTTCCCACTACTTGCTGTGTGGCCACATTTTGCCCCGCAGCTTTGCCCGATTTCCCCCATGTCTACGCGATCCTCAAAAAACAGGATTGAGTAGACGCGGGGGCAATTGGGGGATGCTGTGGCTCAAAATGTGGCCACACAGCAAGTAGTGGGAAATTGACTAATGTGATCGGGGGAAAGGGAAGCGCGAGGGCGGAGCAGCAGCTTGTGGGAAATTTGGAATTTGTTTGTTTGGAATTGAAATCAGTTAGTTTGGAGAAGCCAGATTCAGGTGGGTAGCTGTGTTGGTCTGAGGCAGCAGAACAAAGTTTGTGTTCAATGGCGCCTTTAAGACCAATAAAGTTTTATTCACGTGTGCATGCATATGAAAGCTTACACCCAGAATTAAACTTTGTTGGTCTTAAAAGTGCCACTGGACTCAAACTTTGTTATTTTGGAAAATCCAGATATCGGTTGCGTTCAGACTGGCAGTTTGGTGTGATACGGTGCCGCCCCTAATTGAACCGGTTTAAAGTGTTGTGGGGCACATCAGCCACACAGCACACCCTGCTGTGGGTTACGCATGGAGGCATCCTGTGGTCAAGCATCCACATTATTGCAGCACCTCAGCCATGGAGCGCACTGCAAAAGAAGTTCAAAATTCATGCACGTGCATAAGTGTGCACACGCCACGTATACACACATGAACTTGTGCTCATATGCACACATGTGCATATAGGCAATTCTTCTTTTTTTAAAAAAACAACCCTTCCTAGCAGCAGAATGGATCTGCAGGTTCAGACTGCCAAATCTGTTCTGCACGCGCTTCCCCGTGTTCAGACATCCGATAATGCACAATGAATGCGTGGGGAAACAAAAACACCACTTTGGAGGTGGTGGCTTTTTAACCTGGCTTCAAGACATCTTCTGACGGGATGAGTATGCCCAGGGAATGCCTGACAGATGTGGCTGTGTGAAACGGTGCCTATATTGAGCCAAACTGCCAGTCTGAACGCAACCATCATTTGTACTTCAGTGGTTTCCCTGCTGCCCTTCCATCTTTTCAGAGATCTGGGATGTGGCAATTGTTCTGAAATTAATTAAGCAATAATGTGCTATATTTCTATCCTGCCTTTCCCCCCAAAATAGCTTACATCATTCTCTTCTCCTCTTTTATCCTCACAACAGCCCCATGGGGTAGGTCAGACTATGTGACTCAGAAAGCTTTCATGGCAAAGTGGTGGACTCATACCTGGGGTCTCCCAGATCCTAGTCTGACCCTTTAACCACTACACCACACTGGCTGTTTTCACATTACATATCCCTCCTGTCTGCAAACGTGGAACTGCCCCCGGCACTGCATCTGGCCTTATAAAAAACTTGCGTAACAAGTGATCTAACATAACCGACTCATGTTTTGACTACAGCTGAATGTTAGCCAGTTGACGGTGCCTTCATTTTAACTACCCTCTAATTACCCAGTGGTTTATATGGTAATTAGAGACACTGAGGGGACTTGTTGCTATGGAGTTTAATCGCCCCCGACCTTGTTTGCCTACCAGAGGTCTTACTTTTTGGACTCATCAGAACATCATCTCCCACAAAAAGAATGACATTTAAAACATCTGAATATATCTGTATGTGATCTCTCTGTATCTCTGTATTTGCAGCTAAACAGCTGCCTTGCTTGTGGTTTGGCAAGTGGTTTTCTTATCAATGGGAGGTGAGGATAGGGAGGAGAGCCTTCCTGCTCTTGTCAGCCTCAGTGTGGAAGAAGAAGAAGAAGAAGAAGAAGAAGAAGAAGAAGAGGAGGAGGAGGAGGAGGAGGAGGAGGAGGAGGGGAGGAGGAGGAGGAGGTTGGATTTATACCCCACCCTCATCTTTTCTGAGCTTTAGAATTTTTAATTTTAATTTTATTTTTGGGGGGTGGCGTCAGTGCCCCTTGTATTATTTAAAGGCCCCCTGATTTACAAAATCCTGGCTACCGGCCTGCATCCAGGTCAGGGCCATCTTGGGCTCCAGTGCTGAAAACGCTGGAAGCTCCCCGAGACCGGCTCAGACGTGATTCTTGGGATCCGTAATCCCAGAGACCCAGTGGTACAGATGGGATTTTTCCAGGCCTGAAATAGGGGCAGAGTTAAATTAATCTCCCGCACCGTAATCTGAGCAGATGAATCAGGGGCGGATCTCTCAGCGCGTTGCACAATATCACGGGGGAGAAAAAAACACCCTTCTGGCAAGCAGAAGGGCCCTGAAAGCGAATACAGGTGGGAAGCTCCAATTTCACTGACAAACGGCAACATGTTCTAAAAGGAGGGGAGCGGGGAGAGGCCGAAACGCTCCATTCCCCAGAGAACCATCTGGCACGCCGGCCCGTACAAGTGCATTTCCATGCGGATGATGCTTTTATGCGACGTGAAACTATGAAACGGCCACCGCAAAGCGACGTCGTCAACGGCTGAACGGACCCTTGAGGGTTTGGCCATCCGTGCGGCAATGGCCGACCGATGAGCGGCCAGGGAATTTTAAAAGGCCATTTTAATGGTCCGTGGCCCGGAGCCAACACAACCATCTGCTGCCTTCACGGAGTGGGACGTTCCTGTTTTCCCCTCCTTCTGCAGGCCCTCTGAGCCCCGACTGGAAGTTTGTTCCTGGGGGTCAGCAGACCCTCAGCAATGGCATATGGGGCAAAGCGGTGTGTGTGTGTTCTGGCATGGCAGCGGGACCAGCAAAAAACCGGCAGCCTCCTGCTCCGCAAACAGAAATGCTGTGCCCTTAGAAGAACTGCATCTCTGGACCCAGGCCAGTGTTGATTTATTGCCTTTTCATCTTGTCAGTCTTCCAATAAAATCGCTCTCCCCTTTCATCTTCCCTGCAGAACTGTGAGTTGGGATACCAGTGCCCAGGTGGAGGCGGGGGGATCCCCCAATTTTTGGGGCTCCCCCAGACGATGGCCAGCTGGCTGGCGGGGGAAGCCCCGCCCCCAAAAGTCCTTCCTGGCCCCACTTGAAAAGAGCAGGCACACACAGTGGCGGACTCTGGCTTCTGCCCCACAAGCTGTGAATTCATGGTTTGCGGGGCAGGTTCACAGGGCGCCCGCTCTTTCCCCATGTCCGTGTAAGATGTTGTTGTTCCCCCCCCACACCTTTAAATGGTTGGGGGGGGGAGTGGGGGGCGTGCGCACAGGGTGCTGTGTCCCTGATGCAATGACATAACTGTGCATGATGCCACCATGTCGGGGATGGCCTGCCCCTTCCCGGAATGCCCCCCCGGATCCCCCCACTGAGGAGAAGATGGGACCTGGCCACACTACCTGTGAGATGGGTTAGGTTATAAGGTTGCTGACTCCAGCTTGGAACATTCCTGGAGATTTTTTGGGGGGGGGGCAGCAGGCCCATAGCTACAGTGGGGCATCTTGGGGCCTGGCCCCCAACTTACTGACAAGCCCCCCACTTTCCCATCCAGCCCAGGCCCCCAACTTTCAATTTTTAAATTTTATTTGTGGCGCTCCCTTGGGGGGTGTTGGTGGTGTCTGTGTGGGGTGCCCCCTGACTTATTTAAAGGCCCCCTGAATTAAAAAAAAATCCTAGCTACAGGCCTCGGGGGGGGCAGTGCCTGAGGAGAGTGGATTTCGGGGAGAGAAGGGAGCTCAGAGGGGACGTGATGCCATAGAGATCAGCTTCCAAATCTGCCGCTTCCTGCAGGGGAAATTATCCCTGCGGTTTGGATACCATTCTTCTGGGAGAACTTCAGGCCTGGGGATGCCAGCCTCCAGGTGGGACATGGGGATCCCCTTCCCCAAATTACAGCTCATCTCCCAACTACAGAGATCAATTCCCCAGGAGCAAATTGATGCTTTGGAGCAGTGGTGTCAAACATATGGCCCACATAACTGTCCTGTCCGGGGCTCTTACCTGGCCCACGAACAACTGGTCAATACCTTTATTGCCAGAAGACAGAGGCTGTACATTGTCCCAGTGCTAATGAGTAATGGGTGGTGGAATCTATACAGAAGCCGAATCGCACACAACTTTAATGCCAGTAGCTCACAAAGGAGAATTTTTCCTCACAGGACTCCTCAGCTTCGAGGGAGCGTTGCTGGAGACCTCCTGGAGTTACAGTTAATCTCCAGAGTACAGAGACCAGTTCCCTGGAGAAAATGGCTGCTTTGGAGGGTGGACTCTAAGACATCATACCCACTGAGGCCCCTCCCCTCCCCAAACCCTGCCCTCCCCAGGGTCCAGTCCCAAATCTCCAGGAATTTCCTTAAGAACATAAGAGAAGCCAATGCTGAATCAGGCCAACGGCCCATCCAGTCCAACACTCTGTCACACAGTGGCCAAAAATACCAGGTGCCATCAGGAGGTCCAGCAGTGGGGCCAGGACACTAGAAGCCCTCCCACTGTTGCCCCCCCCCCCCCGCAAGCACCAAGAATACAGAGCAAGTCACTGCATGTCGGACGGGCCTTCCTGCCACTCCGGGTAAGTCCCTCCCATCCTCCACTAAGAACATAAGAGAAGCCAATGTTGGATCAGGCCAATAGCCCATCCAGTCCAACACTCTGTGTCACACAGTGGCCAAAAATACCAGGTGCCATCAGGAGGTCCACCAGTGGGGCCAGGGCACTAGAAGCCCTCCCACTGCTGCCCCCCCCCAGCACCAAGAATAGAGTGCATCACCTGCCCCAGACCGAGAGTTCCTATCTATGCCTTGTGGCTAATAGCCACAGCTGGACCTCTGCTCCATATGCTTATCTAATTCCCTCTTGAAGCCGTCCGTGCTTGTAGTCGCCACCACCTCCTGTGGCAGTGAATTCCATGCGTTAATCACTCTTTGGGTGAAGAAGGACTTCCTATTATCTGTTCTAACCTGACCGCGCAACAATTTCATGGAGTGCCCACGAGTTCTTGTATTGTGAGAAAGGGAGAAAAGTACCTCTTTCTCGACCTGCTCTGTCCCACGCATAATCTTGTAAACCTCGATCGTGTCACCCCTCAGCCGTCGTTTCTCCAAGCTAAAATGCCCCAAACACCTCAACCTTTCTTCATAGGGAGGGTGTTCATTCTTAGGGACCTGGCAACCCTAGGGGGGAGGGGGGTCTGCCTGAGCTGAGGGCTAGGGAGTGCCAATGGTTGGGAAGTTTGTGGCAGACCCGAGAACCATTCCAACCTGGCTCACAGCCGCTGTGCTAGAACAGTGTTTTTGCCGCAATGATTGATTGCCGTAGCACGGGAAAGGCACACAGCGAGTCACAAACAAAAGGGAAGAGACGGGCCCCTCTACTCAGGTTGCCAGGGTCCTCCTGGCAACTGGCAAGGAATTCAGGGGGAGGGACTTACCAGGAGCAGGAGGGAGGCCCAGCCAACATGCAGCCCACGTCACTGCCCACGTGACCCGGAAATGACGTCATCACATCCAGGTCGTCGGTGTGATGCTCTGGTATTTGGGCAAGAACTCTATGGTAAATTCAGCTTCTACCATAGAATTTTTTCTCCAAATACCAGAGCGTTGCCCTGATATGATGACATCACTTCTGGGTCACAAGGGCAGTGACGTAGACATGTTGTCTGGGTCTCCCTGCTGATTGGTGGCTGGATCTCCCCAGCTGATGGATGGTAGGGCCTGACAGTGGGGGACCCCGGGTCTGGGAACCTTGCCTTCTACTAGGGGTCAAATCAAATCAAATCAAACCAAATCAAATCAAATGTGTTAATACAATTCCTGACCAGCACAAGATCAGTCCATACGGTTTATGACCAGCACATGGCCCCGGGTCTGGCAACCCTGCCTTCTACTAGGGTTCAAATCAAATCAAATCAAACCAAATCAAATTTATTAATGCAGTTTGTGACCAGGACAAGATCAGTTACAGCAATGTACACGAATCTAATAAGTTTTAGGAAATACTCGATATTTAAAATTACTGAATGGCCTATGCATTCCTAGAGTCACAGAACAGATTGAACAAAACATCCACTTTTTATGAGTCAGCTACATTCTGTGTTAATTCCCTGCGAATCCTGCATGATGCTGCAGGAAATCTGGCACAGGGGAGCATGAGCTGAGGATCTGTGTCTGAAAGGAACATCCTCGTAGTATCCAATTCAGAGCAGGCAGAAAACCTCCCAAGCAAGGGTGCAATAATCTTTGCTCAGATTTCCTGGTAGAAACGGCAGTGAAACTCTACTAGGGTTGTCAACTCTGGCTTGGGAAATTCCTTGAGGTTTGGGGTCAGCCCAGGTGTCGTGTACCCAGGGAAGACCGCACACATGGTTGGGTCCACACGTGGTCAGGCGAAGGGCCCAAGCTTCGCCTCCAAAGACTATAGCCTGAACGGCTCCTAGCATGCACCTATCGGAAGGCTAGGATCCTAGAAGGGACCTATGGGATTAGGGTGCACTGTAAATAACCTATCACGGGTGAATTACAGGGATATAAACCGGCCTGCAAGCCAGGTCAGCCATCTCAAGATCTTACTGTACTTAACAAAGTATGAGCCGTAATCACTCTGCAATGGATCAGCCGCAGTACTTTATACCTGGGAAGGAACTTCCGTTTCTCCTGGACTCTATGGTATGCCAGAGAGTCTGCCCTTCGAAGTTGCCATTTTCTCCAGGGGAACTGATCTCTGTCGTCTGGAGATCAGTGGTGAATCCTGGGCAAACCCCAACCCCCACGGGGAGGTTTTCAACCCCACTTTCTACCCAGGCCAGCTTCCAAACAGCCCCCCTTCTCAAGGCAGGCCGGGTCCGTGCCTGTCTCCAGGCTACACCCTAGCCAACCCCGTCTCCGGTTCCCGAGACAGCCTCTTGGGATCCATCAAAGGAAATGCTTCTTCCCTTTGTTTTTCTATTTATTTTTGTCTGGGAGAGAAACCAGATAGACCCACACAGTCAGTGGGGAGGAGACCCGAGGTCACCCTCAGCTGCTGGACTGACTACGGGCATGTAAATACAGAGAAAGGTTCATAAACAGTCGGCATTCTATTTTGGGAGTGACCAAAGTCATCTCTCCTTTGGAGACGATGCCGGCCGGCTGCTCCGATACGCTTCTTCGGCAAGAGGCAGGACGGGCCAAGCGCAGCTTGAATCCATCCATTTCCCTACCCAAAGCAATCCGTTCCTTCCTGCTTCTTACAGCCAATATTCACAAGCGGCACAGTCAGACGCGAGGGTGCTTCAATCTGTATTTCTCCAAAGTAGTTCCAGGTGGGACCCTGGAGAGATCTCCTGGAATTATAACAAATCTTCAGACTGCAGATCAGTTCCCCTGGAGAAAATGGCTGTTTTGGAGGGCAAACTCCACCGAGGTGTCCCCCCCCAAACTCCATCCTCTACAGCGGGGGGGGGGGCAAACTTGCTCAACGTTAAGAGAAGAAGAAGAAGAGATTGGATCTATACCCTGCCCTTCACTGCCCAAAGGCATCTCAGAGCGGCTTACAAACTCCTTTCCCTTCCCCTCCCCACAACAGACACCCTGTGAGGTAGGTGGGGCTGAGAGAACTTCTGACAGAAACTGTCCTTGAGAGAACAGCTGTGCCAGAGCTTGTGACTGACCCAAGGTCACATCAGCAGGTGCCAGCGGAGGAGTGGGGAATCAAACCCGGTTCTCCCAGATAAGAGTCCGCGCACTTCACCACTACAACAAACTGGTTAAGAGCCACACAGAATAAACGTCAGATGTTTGGGAGCCGCAAGACATGAACAAATATTACACATTTTCCCTGGGAAATATGCAGATTTGTTTTTGATTAATGTTTGGCGTGGCAGTTAGGAGCGCAGACTCTAATCTGGGAGAACCGGGTTTGATTCCCCACTCCTCCACATGCAGCTGCTGGTGTGACCTTGGGTCAGTCACAAGTTTTTTTTGGAGCTGTTCTCTCAAGAGCAGTTTCTGTCAGAGCTCTCTCTGCCCCACCTATCTCACAGGGTGTCTGTTGTGGGGAGGGAAGGAAGGAGATTGCAAGCCACTCTGAGACGGGCATTGGGTAGTGAAGATCGGCATATCTCCAATCTTCTTCTTTTTAAATAAGAATGCCAAAAATAATAACAAAAGCAGTAAAAGCAGATATTGATGATACTTATTTGCCCAATGATAATTCGTTTGCTAATGATATTTAGCTTCCCGAGCCATCCCTGCTCTACAGGTTTCACCCCCAAATTCCCAGGAAGTTGCTGTCTCAGAGCTGGCAGCCGTACTTGGGGGTCTGTTATGTTCAAACTGCCCTGCTACTACCTCAGCGGGGTACAATGCCAGAGAGCCCACCCTCCAAAGCAGCTGTTTTCTCCAGGGGGGCTCATCTCTCCAGCCTGGAGATCCGTTGTCCTTCTGGGAGAATTTCTGCCCCCACTTGGAGTTGGCAATCCTGTCTGTTTCCTTTGTGTTCCCTCTAAGCTGAGTTAGTGTGAGCTAGCTGACAGTTTTTTAGCCTCCGGCTCACACATTTTTGTCTCTGCTCAGGAAGCTGAGCAAACTAATTCATGCAGCAGCCAAATCACTCGCTCGCAACTTTAATGCCAGTCGCTCACAAAGGAGAAGTTTTGCTCACAAGACCCCACAGTTTAGAGGGAGCGTCGGTTATCACAGTTCAGTTTCATAGATCCAGAGAAGTTTAGCTGTGTCAGTCTGTCACTAGATAGAGAGAGCCAGTTTGGTGTAGTGGTTAAGTGTGGACTCTAATCTGGGAGAACCAGGTTTGATTCCCCACTCCTCCACTTGCAGCTGCTGGATGACCTTGGGCAAGCCATAGTTCTGGCAGAGCTGTTCTCTCAAGGACAGTTCTGGAAAGAGCTCTCTCAGCCCCACCTAACCTCACAGGGTGTCTGTTGTGGGGAGGGGAAGGAAAAGGACTTTGTAAGCCACTCTGAGTGAAGGGTGGGGTATAAATCCAATCTCTTCTTCTGCTGGTGCTGCTGCAAAATGGTAAAAAGCTCAGTAGCACCTTTAAGACTAACAAACTTTATTGTAGCAGAAGCTTTTGAGAAACGCAGCTCCCTTCCTCAGATGCATGGAGGGTAACTGACGGAAGTCAGTTTGTCAGACTTAAGGGTACTACTGGGCTTTTTACTACATTTCAGTGTGGCATTTCTCACAAGGAACTAGGGCTTTGATTTATTTCAGCAGGACCGCCAAGGCGGGGTTGCCAACCTCCTGGTGCCAACCTCCCCTGGAATTACACTCGGTCTCTGGGCCTTGGATAAGATGGCTGCTTCAGAGGATTCTATGGCATTGTAGCCCACTGAAGTCCCTCCCCTTCCCGAACCCCACCCTCCCTAGACTCCACCCCCAACATCTACTCTACTCCAAAGAGACCGTCCCACTGTTCAGTGGGAACGCTGACTCCTCAACCAAAGACTGGAGCCGCTAACTGGGACCAGGCAATCCAGACAGGTGATGTCAACACGCGACGGATGTTTGCAGAGAGGGGAGCCGTTCGCAGCGGCCTCTCCACTTTTTCTGCCAAGAAAACCTTCCACCGACGGAAGAAAGAGGCTTTGTTCCCCATGCCTGGGTTGCGGCAGATAATAACGCTTGTGATTTGCTTCCCGTCACTGCAATGCCGAAAGGGCACCGGAGGACATCGGATGGAACCAGGCAGCGGACCACGTGACGCCCACGAAGCTGAGAACTCTGCTTCGGTGGTGGGGGGGGAACAACAACATCTTACACGGACATGCACAATTCCTCTGACAAGCTCTACCTCACAAATGACACGTTTGCCCTTCTCTGGTAATCTGCCGTCTGTGGGAACTTTCCAGACATCACATCAATAAACAAAGGCTTCTTAGCCGAGGAGAACCACAGAATTATAAGGCCCACTCACACAGACTGATGAGGAATCGGACAAAGCTTCCCCTCACAGAACCACCCATCCACACCCAGCACGGCTGTGGATTTGCACATGAAGCCTTTCTTTCATTACTCTTTAAAACATACTTTCCTAATATAAAATAGAGAAGACAAGAGGACTGCCTTGGTCAGGCCGCACCTGGAGTCTTGTGTGCAGGCCTGGAGGCTGCGCTTTAAAAAGGATGCGGGCAAAATCGAGAGGGTGCAGAAGAGAGCGAGGAGGACGTTCAGGGGTCTGGAGACTGAGCCCCACGAGGAAAGGCGAAGGGCCTTGGGAATGTTGAGTTTGGAGAAGAGGAGACTGAGGGGGGACATGATTGCTCTCTTTAAATATCTGAAAGGCTGTCCTGTGGAGGAGCTGCTCCAACTGGCAGCAGAGGACAGGACCCGAAGCAACGGGTTTAAATGACGTGCGGAAAGGTATCGGCTGGAGATGAGGGAAAACTTTTTGACGGTCAGGGTGGTTCCGAGGTGGAACCAGCTGCCTAGGGAGGTGGCGAGCTCCCCTTCACTGACAGCTCTCAAGAAGAGGCTGGACGAATATTTGTCAGAGATGCTTTCGGCTGGTCCTGCATTGGGCAGGGGGTTGGACTAGAGGGTCGGCATGGCCCCTTCCAACTCTATGGTTCTATGACTTGCAGGAGGCATCTCTCCGCCCCCCCCACTATTTCCTCTTTCCCATCCCTGAAAGCCCCCACGGCCTCTCCTGTTTTCCTGCTTCCTTCCCGCCTTCCCACCCACCAGACAACCAGCCTTTATCTGCCCCCTCTGCTCAGCTTTTCCTCCTTCACTCCCTTGGGAAACTTTCCCCAGGGAAAAGTCTGGCCCATTTGCATGGTGGGAAACCCGTAAGGGCGCCTCACTTCCCCCTGTATTCCCCCTCTCCGCAGCATTTCTTCTTTGTCTCCTCCTGGCAGCCCCCATATCCTCCGCTTTTGCAATTCCCCCTTTTCTTCCCACCCACCCAACCTACCTACCTTTTATCTGTGCCCTCTGCATCTTCACCAGTTTGGTACAGGGGTTAAGAGCACGGACTCTGACCTGGGAGAACCGGGTTTGATTCCCCACTCCTCCACGGGCAGCTGCTGGTGTGACCTTGGGTCAGTCACAAGTTCTCTCAGAGCTGTTCTCTGAAGGGCAGTTCTGTCAAGAGCTCTCTCAGCCCCACCTACCTCACAGGGTGTCTGTTGTGGGGAGGGGAAGGGAAAGGAGATTGTCAGCCCCTCTGAGATTCCTTCAGGTAGTGAAGGGTGGGGTATAAATCCAATCTCCTCCTCCTCTTCAGCTATATTTATTATTTCTTTACTTCATCTATGTAGCCCACCTTTTCCCCCATGAGGAGCCAAAGCAGTTTCCATCTTTCGCCTCTCCTCTATTGTGTTGAGGGGACCCTAGCAACAGTTGGACACAGCAGTTTAGACATATTTTTTAATTTCCAGAGCAGCAAATACCCCCAAGGCAGAAGCTAAGGGGGCACTGCAATGAGGACTGAGGGTTGCCAGCTCTGGGTAGGGAAATTCCTGGAGATTTTGGGGGTGGAGCTTGAGGGGGGCAGGGTTTGGGGAGGAGAGGGAGGTCAGGAGGGTACGATGCCACGGAGTCCACCCTCCGAAGCAGCCATTTTCTCCAGGGGAACCGATCTCCGAGTCTGTGATAATGGGAGATCTCCAGGCCCCACCTGGAGGCTGGCAACCCTGTTACATCTACTGGCAGCTGGGGACATCTTTTACACAATCCAAGCCTAGTTTGATGTAGTGGTTAGGAGAGCCAGCTTGGTGTAGTGGTTAGGAGCACAGACTCTAACCTGGGAGAACCGGGTTTGATTCCCCACTCCTCCACTTGCAGCTGCTGGTGTGACCTTGGGTCAGTCACAAGTCGTTTCAGAGCTGTTCTCTCAAGAGCAATTCTCTCAAAGCTCTCTCGGCCCCACCTGCCTCACAGGGTGCCTGTTGTGGGGAGGAGAAGGGAAAGGAGATTGTAGGCCCCTTTGAGACTCCTTCGGGTACTATGTATTAGGTATGTAGGGGTTCCGTCTGTGTTCCTGCAGAGTGCAGGGGGTTGGACTAGATGGCCTGCAAGGTCCCTTCCAACTCTAACATTCTATGATTCTATACTAAAGGGCGGTGTATAAATCCAATCTTCTTCTTCTTCTTCTCTCTTCTTCATATGTAGAGCATCAACAGGACTTTCCCGATATGGTACGCCTCTCGTCTGCTCTCGTCTCCACTCGTCTCCTCTCCTGGCAGAGATCACGGGCTCTCATAACTCCAGCTGGAAAACAAGGGCTGTGTGTTACTCTAGAGCAGGGGTCCCCAATCTTCTTGAGCCTGTGGGCACTTTTGGAATTGACACGGGGCGGTGGGAACAACCACAAAATGGCTGATGTGCACAAAATGGCTGATGTGGGAGGTGGAGTCTCGCTCACACGCACACACGCACAGGAGGAGTTCAAGCCCAGGCGAAAAGAAGAGGGGCAATTTGAAAAACGCCCTGGGAAAGAGGAATGAAAGCATTGCTCCCTCTAGGCTGAGTTAGTGTGAGCTGGCTCACAGTTTCTTAGCCCCCGGCTCACACACCTTTGTCTCAGCTCGGGAAGGATGGCCCCAGAGCGAATGTGTGCAGTCGCCAAATCGCCCGCTCACAACTTTAATGCCGGTAGCTCACAGAGTAGAATCTTTGCTCACAAGACTCCGCTGCTTAGAGGGAGCATGGAACGAAAGACCGAATGAAACGAACGCAAGCGGCGACTCCTGCCAAAGCGACACGACTTCAACCTGCGCAGCCGCTCAGATCTCCAGCGGTCAATCAGAACCTGGGCACTACGTTGGGCACCCCTGCTCTGGTGTTTTGGCCTCGCTCTTCCCTACCACGTAGTGCTCCGATCCCAGGGGCAGGCCCGGCCGCCTCCATATCCTGAGGCACAGGGCAGGCTGGGAGGGACTGAGGCCTCCAGAGACAGGGCAGCCCTCCTCGGTCCCTGGCCCCCTCAAAGCACCCTCAACATCTGTCCTGAAGCAGATGGGCACATCGAAGTCTCTCTCAGGGTTGCCAATCTCCAGCTGGGGCCTGGAGTTCGCCGGGAGATCCAACTGATCTCCAGACTGCAGCGGTCAGTTCTCCTGGAAGGAATGGCCGTGTGGGAGGGCGGACTGCAAGGTATCTAGGGTTGCCAACCTCCAGGTGGGACCTGGGGACCGCTCAGAGTTACGACTGCTCTCCAGATGGTAGAGGTCAGTTCCCCTGGAGGGAATGGCAGCTTTGGATGGTGGACTCTACAGCATCATATACCCGTGAGGTCCCCAAACCTCGTCCTCCTCAGGCTACACCCCCCACATTTCCAGGTCTTCCCCAACATTCAGCTGGTGGCCCTAATTTGCATCCCATCCTCACCCAAATGACACTGTCCCGGGCACTGCCCCCAAATCTCCAGGAATGTCCTGACCTGGAGTTGGCAGCCCTAGGCCCTCTCACCAGTCTGCTCGGAACAGGCCACCCGGGCGGTATGGCTATTTCGGGATGTTTCGCCTGCCTGTTTGAAGTAGGTTTTTCCTTTTTTTTCATTTGGATACCGGAACGTGCCTTTGGATGTTCTCCAGTTTGGTGTAGTGGTTAGGAGCATGGACTCTGATCTGGGAGAACTGGGTTTGATTCCCCATGACTCCACGTGCAGCTGCTGGCGTGACCTTGGCTCAGTCACAAGTTCTCTCAGAGCTGTTCTCTCAAGGGCAGTTCTCGGGAGAGCTCTCTCAGTCCCACCTGCCTCAGAGGGTGTCTGCTGTGGGGAAGGAAAAGGGAGAGGAGATTGTGAGCCACTCTGAGACTCCTTCGGGTAGTGAAGGGCGGGGCATAAATCCAATCTCCTCCTCCTCCTCCTCCTCCTCCTCCTCCTCCTCCTCCTCTTCTTCTTCTTCTTCTTCTTCTTCTTCTTCTTCTTCTTCTTCTTCTTCTTCTTCTTCTTCTTCTTCTTCTTCTTCTTCTTCTCCTTCTCCTTCTCCTTCTCCTTCTCCTTCTCCTTCTCCTTCTCCTTCTCCTTCTCCTTCTCCTTCTTCTCCTCTCCACTGCACTTTTCTTCCAAGGCAGAGCTGCCAACAGAGTATTGCTGCTGCTGAGGCCTACTAGATGTGACTCCTTCGGCAGCTGGTTGGCCTCCCGCCCGTGACGCCACAGCCGCCTCCGCGGACGGGTCAGCCAAACCAAACTGTGAGCCCCCCCGCGCCACCTTCCCAGCCGACTCCATCAGCAGCTGTGCGCAGCGCCTTGATCCTCCTCACCCACCGCAGTCTGCACAACCTTTCCCATTCCAGAGAGAGACGGGGAATCCCTTCCTCCTGCCAACGGCCGCCATCTCTGCATGGCCGCGACCCGTGGCTTTCACAGTGGCTGGATAAAGAGGGGGTGCCCCTGCCGCGCTCGGGTCAGCCAGAGAAGAGACACAGCTGCGCACAGGAGCACGGGTGTCAGCTTCTCCCAGCTGTGCAAACATGTTGACTCCATCAGCAGCTGCACATCCCCCCTGTGGGCACCTCCCGTAACATCATATTTGCTCCGTGTTCCAGGGCCGTCCCTGCACTGTCAAAACCAGCTGAAGGGCGATGCGGGGAAATGCAAAACGGGGGAGAAGGCCCCCAAACTGGGTTGCCAAGGAGGCTGCAGGCAGAGAGCTTGGGCAAAGGGGCAGCTTGTTATCCGGTCACTTGGCCTGCCCAGAGCAGCTCTCTGGAGAGGCATCACGCGGTGCTCATGGAAAAGATCCCAGCGATAAGTGGTGCCGCTTGTTAAGATAATGATCTCTGCGTTTATGTAACCATAAGCTACGGAGCGGAAGAGTTCCAGGAGAAGCTCTCATTAAGGCAGAAAGAGGGCAAAGGGAAGGCACGTCCGGGGCTGCCCAGGCAGCAATTGCTGCCATTCAAGGGGAAAGGGGCATTGTTCCCTCTAAGCTGAGTTAGTGTGAGCTAGCCCACAGTCTTTTAGCCTCCGGCTCACACATTTTTGTCTTAGCTCAGGAAGGGATGGCTCCAGAGCAAACTAATGTATGCAGCAGCCAAATCGCTTGCTCGTAACTTTAATGCCAGTAGCTCACAGAGTAGAATTTTTGCTCACAAAGCTCCACAGCTTAGAGGGAACACTGGTTCCGGGTAGGGTTGCCAACTCCAGGTTGGAAACGTCCTAGAGATTTGGGGGTGGAGCCTGAGGGGGGCAGGGTTTGGGGAGGGGAGGCAGAATGCCGTTTCCTCCAGGGGAACTGATCCCCACCATCTGGAGATGAGGTGTAATTCCAGGACACTTCCAGGCCCCCACTTGGAGGATACAGCAAAGAATCGCTACGAAAACGGCCACACGTCTGAACTTGGGCAGATCCCGAGAAGGGAGTGTAATGTATGCTGTAAAGTGAAATGTCTCCATTAGAAACCCATGTTAAGCATCGTGCCTAGACAAGGATCCTAATCCTCAACATCTGATTGGTTGTCTAAGAAGCAGCGTCCTATCAGGACAAACCTCAACATAAGAACATAAGAGAAGCCAATGTTGAATCAGGCCAATGGCCCATCTAGTCCAGCACTCTGTCACACAGCGGCCAAAATATACCAGGTGCCATCAGGAGGTCCAACAGTGGGGCCAGGACACCAGAAGCCCCCTCCTACTGCTGCCCCCTCCAGCACCAAGAACAGAGTGCATCACCTGCCCCAGACTGAGAGTTCCCATCTATACCCTGTGGCTAATAGCCACTGATGGACTCCTGCTCCATATGCTTATCCAATTCTCTCTTGAAACTGTCCATGCTTGTAGCTGCCACCACCTCCTGCGGCAGTGAATTCCATATGTTAATCACTCTTTGGGTGAAGAAGTATTTCCTTTTATCTGTTCTAACCTCAAACTCTTGGGGGGGAACGAACCTTATTGGTTCTTATCTCTGTAATCCTATTGGTTACTTATTTGTAAATAGGCATGGCTACATTAGCCGGGAACGTTTAAAAGAGAGCATAGCTCCACTGTTTTCTCTGTCATCTGTTGATCTGCTGTTTGCTGGTTGACTTTGAGCTGTTGCTGAATAAAGCTGAATCGCTTTGCTGAAATCGAGTTAAGTGTCATACTTAACAGGGAGGCTGCAGGAAGGGCTGCCTCAGTGCTTAGTTCTCATGGCCCTTTCTTACATGCCCAGGGAAATGCTGATTTGCCACTTTGGGGTCAGGAAGCAATTTTTCCCCAGGCCAGTTTGGCTGAGGATCCTGGAGGGTTTTTGCTGTCTTCTGGGCATGGAACAGGGGTCACTGGGAGGGTTGGGGGGGGGAGGTATTTGTGAATTTCCTGCATTGTGCAGGGGGCTGGACTAGATGACCCCGGAGGTCCCTTCCAACTCTATGATTCTATGCAAAAAAATTTATAAGAATAATATATCAAATTGTTGTTGCATATAATCCATAACATCACAATAAGAAGCGTGTACATCCACTGCTAACCAAACAAAAGATAACACAGTCTCTAATTGTTGGTAGCACGAATAAAAATCCCCAGGGTTGTATCCGTCGAGACGTCTTCAAAAAGCCTGTTCTCCGCACACAGATGTATGTCAGCCGAGATGATTGTATTTAAGCTTGTTGCCCCATGATGGGATTTTTCTATCTGCTGAAACAGTCCCCTTTATCAGCCGAGACAGTTCCCTACGGGTCCCCTGTGATCTTTAATCCTGTTTCTGAACTCCTTTCCTCAGAAGACTTGTCTCCAAAAATGTTACACAGACTGGAAGGTTTAGGTACCAAAATATAACACAGAGTTCTCTCTTCCAAAACCCAAACTGGGTTGGCAAATACCTGGAGATTTGAGGGAAGGAGCCGGGAAGGGTGAAGTTTGGGGAGGGGAGAGACCTCAGCCGTGTTCCCTCCAAGCTGAGTTAGTGTGAGCTGGCTCACAGTTTTTTAGCCCCCGGCTCATACATTTTTGTCTTAACTGAGGACGAATGGTTCCAGGGCAGAGTAATTTATGCAGTTGACAAATCACTCACTCACAGCTTTAATGCCAGAAGCTCACAAAGTAGAAATATTGCTCACAAGACTCCACAGCTTAGAGGGACCTCAGCAGAGTCTCCACCCACCCAAGTAGCCATTTCCTCCAGGGGGGCTGATCCTGGCTGTCTGGAGATCAGTTGTAATAGCAGGAGAGCTTCTGCCGTTTCGGAAGTGTCTTCAAAGGCAGCCCTGCATAGAGCACATTACAGCAGTCTAGTCTCGAGGGGACTGTTGCGTGAAACGCTGTGGTGAGGTCTTGCCCAAGACGGATAGGGAGCCAGTTGGCGGGCCCAGCACAGATGGTCAAATGCAACCTTTGTCACGGAGGACACATTTGTCCACAAAGAGCAAAGAATTGAGCCACACCCCAGACTCCTGGCAGAGTCAACCATCAGGCCCCATCAAAGGTCGGTAGAAGTGGCCACCCCGGTGGTCTGGGCTTCTCCAGCCACACGATCTCTACCTTAGATGGGTTTTGCTTTGACCGACTCTCTAGGGTTGCCAGGTTGTATCTTCTCCCCAGCGGGGGGATTTGGGGGGCATCCCAGGAAGGGACAGGGCCGTCCCTGTTGCGATGACATCATGCAGAGAGACATCATCACATCAAGGACACAATGCCGCACACGCACGCCCCACCCCCCTGCTTTCCCCCAATTATTTAAATGGAACCATTTGGTGTAGGGAGAGCAGACTCTAATCTGGGAGAACCGGGTTTGAGTCCCCACCCCTCCACTTGCACCTGCTGGATGACCTTGGGCAAGCCATAGTTCTGGCATGGCTGTTCTTGAAAAAGGGCAGTTTCTGTCAGAGCTCTCTCAGCCCCACCTGCCTCACAGGATGTCTGTTGTGGGGAGGGGAAGGGAAAGGAGCTTGTAAGCCGCTCTGAGACTCCCTTGGGTAGGGAAGGGTGGGGTATAAATCCAATCTCTTCTCTTCTTCTCCTTCCCTTTAAATGGTTGGGGGAAGAGCGGGTGCTGCATGCACCTGCCCTGCGAATTCCCCTGAATCAGACCCTGGGTCCTTCAGAGTCAGTCTTGTTCACTCAGACCGGCAGCGGCTCTCCAGGGTCTCAGGCGGGGCATCACCTGTCACCTCATCCTTTTTAACTGGAGATGCCGGGGATTGAACCTGGGACCTTCCGCACGCCACGCAGATGCTCTGCCACTGAGCCACAGGGGCAAATGCCAGATCCAGGTTGGGAAATGCTTGGAGACTTGGGGGGTGGAGTCTGGGGAGGGGAGGGGCCTCCGCCGGGTATGATACCACACAGCCCACCTTCCAAAGCAGCCATTTCCTCCAGGGGAACTGGTCTCTGTCGTCCGGAGACCGGTTGTAACTCCAGGAGATCTCCAGCCGCCACCTGGAGGCTGGCAACACTAAACTGGGGAGATCTTGAACCGCTTCACGCATTTCTCCTGTATGGGGGTGGTGTCCCTGGGGAACAGCCTGCTCTAGCATTTGAAGAAGGCGGTGCATCCTTGGCCGACTACTCGGTACTTCCCACGGGCGAATCCCTGGCCTCCAGAATGGGGTAGTGCTTGTTTGGGAAATGACAGTGTCGTTGGCTCCGTCCGTGTGACCTCCGTCCCTCAAAGGTGGAACAGTGACACCCTGACCCGAGTAGCCCAGGCCAGCCTGATCTCGTCAGGTCTCGGAAGCTAAGCAGGGTCGACTCTGGCAAGGACTTGGATGGGAGACCTCCTTGGAATACCAGCAGTCGGGAGGCGGGGGCAGGCTCTATCCAGCCAATGCTCTGAATATCCACCAGGCCCCCAGTAGGGGTCAGTCACCAGTGGTTGCCATGACTTCCAGGTGCACACACACACATGCAGAAGCACACGTATGAAGCATAAAGGTAAAGGTCAAGGTTCCCTTGCTCGAAAGCCAGTCGAATCTGACTCTAGGGTTGCGGTGCTCATCTCCGTTTCCAAGCCGAAGAGCCAGCGCTGTCCAAAGACGTTTCCGTGGTCATGTGGCCAGCATGACTAGACACCAAGGCGCACGGAATGGAACATACACACACACACACAAAGTGGAACAGTGACATTTGGCCAGCTCCCGCTATGGAAAAGTTACGGCCTCCAATTCTTGGTCGAATCTTCCTCACAGATTTGTTGTGGGGATACAGTTCTGCGATGAGCAGTGGGAGGAAGGAGGGGATATACGTGTTGGAAAATGTCCCAAAAGGGAACCCTTTGAACCACTGGGCAAAAAGAAGACCAGAAAATGACGATGAGGGCTGTCAGATAAAGAGTGAGACGATGGCCTTCTCCCCCCCGCCACACCCCTCCAGTCATGGAAAATACCTAATCTGGCTTACTTCCCGGTGTGGAAATTTACTATGGGAAACACGCGGCTCGTGACAACGTAGCTGATGCTCAGAGATTAAGTGCGTTGAAACAAAGTCCACCCCCCTCCCCTGTGAAAACGAACAAAAATCTATCCCAGCGGAAACTTTCAAGAATCAGGGATCACGTCACCAGAAGCACGCGGTGTCCACCCACGGCTCAAGAGACATCGATGCCTCGGGGCTCTCACTCAGGGCTCAGAGGGGTTCCAAGTTGCTATGGTTGCCAGCCTCCAGGTGGGGCCCGGAGATCTCCCTGAATGGCAACCCATCTCCAGCCGGCAGAGATTTGTTCCCTGGGAGAAGATGGCTGCTTTGGAGGGTAGACCGCATGGCATTATAGCCCACCGGGATGATCCCCCCCATCCCCAGACTTTGCCTTCCCTGGGATTCACCCTCAAACCCATAAGATTGTCCCAACCCAGAGCTGGCACTGTCCGAAGCCAGAACCACGCCTTGCAGATATTTCTCAATAGTTTTTTCCCCAGGAGAACCAGCAGTGTGGGGGGTTAACCGTTTCCTCGCCAGCCACATGCCAGCTGGAAAGGCTCCATCCCCGCCCCAGGGCTTTCTCTTCTCTCTGAGAACTAAAAGAATCCCAGAGAAATAAAGAGTTCAAGAGCTCCCTCCCCACCAGCCTCCTGCTTGCTCCGACCCCACCTGCCATGGCCGGTCAGGGCAAAAGAGTGACCTCAGGAAGACCAGTACAGGTAGTTCTGCCATGGGTGTGGAACGGGCAACCTCTAGACAGTAGATCGCAGAGGGGTCAGAGGTAGATCACCAGCCCCACTTGGTCTCCTGGTCTTTGGTTTTTTTTGATGATTGTTTGGTGGTATTTGATTATTGGTACCAGTTAGGATGAATTCTTATTTTTACTTTTAGAACTGCATGGATCAATACTTGACCTACGTTTAACACAAATAGCTCTGAATAAAAGTTAAAGAAAGTTATTGAGACAGTTAAAGAACCTTATAACTCGATAAAAAATAAAAAATGTTGGCAGTTCTTTCTGGATCTTCGTCTCTCTGTTTTGTTTTCGCTTATTTTGCTTACCAGTAAATGACAGAAGGTGCATTATAAATGGGGGGGGGTGGTGGAACCCAACTTTAGTGGGTTAAAATCTAATTTGAAACTAATTTGAAACTTTATTTTCATGGTGGTAGATCACTGGCACTTTGGGCCGGAAAAAATAGATCACTACCTGTTCGAAGTTGGACATGCCTGCTCTAGAGTACCCGAGAAGAAGCGTCCACAGAGGGGCAGCCTACGGGGAAGCTAGGCAAAGGAGGATGTGGGCACTACCTGCTTTCTTTTGCCAGAGGTTGTTTCATCCTTTTGCCCTCTGGATGTGATGCTTAGGTCTGCTTGTTGCTTCTGCTCAAACTGTGTCTCTCTTCATTCCTTCCTTCAGCCATTGAGCAAAGATGCTTAACACCAGGCCTGTAGCTACAATGCCCTTCAACTTACTGGCAAAGCCCATGACTTCCCATCCAGCCAACGGCCCCTGAGCAGTGGAGGGTGCAGGGAAGGAGCCAAGTGTTCCTACGCAACCGTCTGGCACGAAGGGCCAGCTACGGTGGCCACATGGAGCCAGACAGCACCTCTCTATTTCCCCCAGAAACTGAATTAAATTACCTTTAATTCGATTAGCCAGTGCCCCCTAAGAAATGTAAATGCCCCCTGACTTTAAAAAATCCCAGCTACCGGCCTGCTTAACACTCTCTCTGTCTCTCTCTGTCTCTAACGATGCAAAACTGAATTATTTGAGAGGGCTTTCCTCTCAGCAGGCAATACAGTAACACTGTATTAAATGAAGAGAAGACGAAGAGAAGAGTTGGATTTATACCTTACCCTTTACTCAGAGTCTCAGAGTGGCTTACAAACGCCTTCCCCTTCCCCTCCCCACAACAGACACCCAGTGAGGTAGGTGGGGCTGAGAGAGTTCTGAGAGAAACTGCCTTTGAGGGAACAGCTCTGACAGAACTGTGGCTTGCCCAAGGTCACCCAGCAGCTGCAAGTGGAGGAGTGGGGAATCAAACCCGGTTCTCCCAGACTAGAGTCCGTGCACTTAACCACGACACCAAACTGGATACTTGGATAAATTATTAGGGACGGTGGTCTATACTGCTGTGTATAGCTTGCCATAAGTAAGATCCTGTGATGTGATTTTTGCCTCATTTAATGTGTCATGTTCACAATCATGCTTCACTTCGATTTTTGTTTTTTTTTAGATTTCTGGTTGGTTCTACAGCCCGAATCCTGTTGCACCGTTTCTTGCCTATCCCATCCTGTTGATTGTATCGATGCCCTCTGTGTGATCCACATTGCGTCTCAGGGAGAATAAAGTTAATTAAAAAACCCATCACTCTCTTTCTCCCCCCCCCCATCATGAATTACTTGGCTTCTGTAATTGGCTACATTTCACTGCACGCCAAATGCTCGCTCTGTGAAAAGTTGTGAGGTAGACCCTTCCGCGATAGGTTTGTGTGACAGGCAATGTTCTTTCTCAATCTCTCCTCCCACCCCTCCACGGGCAACTAACAGAGGGCAGTGTACAATAAATGCCTGTGGGTGAATGGCAGTGTTCCCTCTAAGCTGAGTTAGTGTGAGCTGGCTCACAGCTTTTTAGCCTCTGGCTCACACATTCTTGTCTTGGTTCAGGAAAGATGGCTCCAGAGCAAACTGATTTATGCAGTAGCCAAATCTCTCACTCACAACTTTAATGCCAGTGGCTCACAAAGCAGAATGTTTGCTCACAGGGCTCCACAGCTTAGAGGGAACATTGGTGAACGGTCAACAAAGCTAAATGTAAATATTATGAAGACTGAAAAACTGTCGACCTAAAGATGGTTTATACTCCCCTCCCCCATTCTTGACTTATTTCAACAACACAATAACAAGTTGATTGTCTGTTCCAGAGAAGGGTTAAGCAGCTTATTTTGGTCGACAGGCAAAACATTGTAAAAGTGTTAACGTTTTTCACAGTTAAGCTGGCAGCAGTTCTCTTAAGAATCATTACGATACCACACCCATGCCCAGGGTCACAGAACTGGCAGAACTGCTGAACCTGGCAACTGGTAGGAGCGTGGATAACAGGGACATGGAAGAGGGCACTTTGCCATATGTACTATATGTGCCTTTGGGTTGCTCTAGGAATCAGCAGAAACTCTATGGTAAAACCAGGGATTCCTAGAACTACCCAACATCACTTCTGGTTTATTTCAGGAAGTGACATCAACGTTTTTTTAAATACCCCCTACCATTGTTTGGAGCAGAAGTGGGTAATAAAGGTGGCCCATGGAAGGTCTGGCAACCCTAAAGCTTGGACCTTATGTATTCAGTCCCTGCACTTCCCTAATCTGGGACACCTATCCAGTCCATCCTTCTATGTATATCTGGCTGAGCCCTAAATGATGTCTTGAATCCATTCTTCCTCTTCTAACCCCCCTCTCACAACCTCCCCCTCCATGGCCTCACATTCACTGGAAACTCTAGGAATTGACATGAACCCTGGGAATTTGCTGTGACCTGGAAAACAGAACTGGAAGCTGTTATGACTTACCATTTGCCTACCTGCAGTGGATAAATCCCTGTTCTCAACCCCAATCTCTCCTCTTTGAGAAACAGAGTAGCAGGAGGAAAAAAATGGTCTCCATAGTGATGCTCTAGGAATTTTCCCAGGTCTCTATGGTCTTTACCATAGAGATTAGGGGAAAGTTTTAGAGTGTTACCCAGAAGTGATGCCACATCCTCTCAAAAATCTATCCTCCTCCAACAGTGCCCTTAAAAATCATTTGTTGAGGCTGTGCTGGCAGCGCTATTCCAGAATCACCATAGAAAATACCGGAAAAACCAACAGGGAGGTCTGATGGCCTCCAGATAAAACTGCGGGGCCAGGAGATCAATTATATCCTGGGACATTTATTTATCCTCTCCTTTCTACAGTTTCCTCCATTGGCTTATGTCTCTTTCTTTTCCATTACTCCCATAGCAATATAGATTATGTTGTAGTTCCTGGGAAGAGCCAGGAATAGGCAACAGCCACATTCCATTTCTCCACAGCTGGGGCCTGAGCAGAATGAGAGAAGCCCAAGAGAAGAAGAAGAAGAAGAAGAAATTGGATTTATACCCCGCCCTTCACTACCCGAAGGAGTCTCAGGGCAGTTTACAATCTCCTTTCCCTTCCCTTCCTCACAACAGACACCCTGTGAGGTGGTGGGGCTGAGAGAGCTCTTTCCAGAACAGCTTTGAGAGAACTTGTGACTGACCCAAGGTCACGCCAGCAGCTGCATGTGGAGGAGTGGGGAATCAAACCCGGTCCCTCCCAGATTAGAGTCCACTGCTCCTAACCACTATCCCAAAGTGGCTCTACACCAAGACTGAGGTGGCTCTGTAAATTAGTTGTTAATGCAAAGTTTAAAGTTTGTTCAAAGACTGAGGGAGTTTTCAAATAAAGACAGAAATAATGTACTTTGAAACAACCTCCCCACGCAAACAGGGCTGCCAACCTCCAGGTGGGTCCTGGAGATCTCTTGCTATTACAACTCATCTCCAGACGATAGAGATCAGTTCCCCTGGAGAAAATGGCTGCTTGGGAGGGTGGACTCCCCAAGCCCCGCCCTCTCCAGGCTCCACCCCCCAAATCTCCAGGTATTTCCCAACTCAGAATTGGCAGCCCCACATACCAAGTTGCCTGGCTGCATTTGTAGCTACTTAATGAGCCTTTTTGGACAACCAGCATGGAAATGAATTAGCAGCCAGCGGATGGACAAAGAGATGCACAAGCCGGATGGACATGTGTTCACATGCCAATGGGCTTTTATCTCCCCGTTTCCCAGTTCCCTGTCATAGGTGAAAGGAGAGCAAACGAGAGTCCTCCTCCTTTTAATTTTTTTTAAAAAATTAACTCTAAATGACATTTGCAGGTTTTGATTGCCAGGGATTTAAGCAAGATGTTTTTGGTAATAACAACCCAGCCAGGCCCTGTTCTAGGACAGGGCCCTTCAGATGACCTCCAGCTGCCTAACATAATCCTGAATCCGCAGCCTTGGCTACCCCCTAAACACGTACCTGATAAACTGTCTGGGAAGGGTTGCCTACCTCCAGGTGGGATATATTACAGGGCTCTCTTTTTGTGGCAGGAACTCCTTCGCATATTAGGCGACACACCCCCTAACGTAGCCAATCCTTCAAGAGCTTACAGAACTCTTCTTACAGGGGCTACTGTCAGCTCTTGGAGGCTTGGCTACATTTGGGGTGTGTTGTCTAACAGGGCTCTTTTTGCAGCAGGAACTCCGGCTTGTGCATCTCTAGGAATTTCCCAACCCGAACTGCCAACCCTCACCCTGGCGCCAACTGCCTCTATACAACGCACACCGTAAGAACATAAGAACGTAAGAGAAGCCAATGCTGAATCAGGCCAATGGCCCATCTAGTCCAACACTCTGTCACACAGTGACCAAAAATACCAGGTGCCATCAGGAGGTCCAGCAGTGGGGCCAGGACACTAGAAGCCCTCCCACTGCTGCCCCCTCCAGCACCAAGAACAGAGTGCATCACCTGCCCCAGACTGAGAGTTCCCATCTATTCCCTGTGGCTAGTAGCCACTGATGGACTTCTGCTCCATCAATTTATCCAGTCCCCCCTTGAAACTGTCCATGTTTGTAGCTGCCACCACCTCCTGTGGCAGTGAATTCCATGTGTTAATCACTCTTTGGGTGAAGAAGTACTTCCTTTTATCTGTTCTAACCCGACTGCTCAGCAATTTCATGGAGTACCCACGAGTTCTTGTATTGTGAAAAATGGAGAAAAGTACTTCTTTCTCAACCTGCTCTATCCCATGCATAATCTTATAAACCTCAATCATGTCACCCATCAGCCGTTGTTTCTCCAAGTGCAGACAGTGCAGACGGACTCTGCCCGCTATAACTATGCACACACAGTCTCTGCACACATTCCTGTCCTCCCGTCTGTCCTCCCCAAGTATCTTTCCCTAGCCAGGTGCTTACATGTGATGTCAGGTAGCCTGTCATAGTTTTGGAATGTATGGGAGTTCATCCTCCGCCTGAGGTTCACATCTGTTCTTTTTACTGTACAATTGTTATCATATGTTTGACCTTGTGGTGTCTGAGCTTGTTAGGCACTACGCTGGGAAACAGAGGCTTTTAAATTGTTTTTCTCCTATGCCTGCTTGCTTTGCCCGCCTGCGTGAATTATAATCATTGGCTTCACTGAGACCAGGGGGTTGCTTGCATTTACTATAAGTCAGAGCCCTCCATTTTCTAGGGTCATTCCTGACACGAGCTGTGTATGCACCTTCAGTTATGATTTACCAATAAACAGAATCTTCTTATGAAGCCCTGCGTTGTGTGATCTGACTAAAGGGCCTGACACATAGTCTATAAGTGTGAACTTGTGTGTACAGACCCCTTTTTGAACCACCCGTCTCTGCCCCAGCTTCTGGTGAAAAGCATTTTCACGGCCCTGCCAAGACAGTGTCACAAGGCATGGAGAAGGCCTGACGTCCCCCAGGAATGGGATGTTCATCTGAAACCCAGTATGCAAAACGTTAAAAACTATTTCCATAGAACTCGGGGTAACTGTATAGGCTATTATGTGGTGAACATAATTAAACTCTACAGCAATTAAATGTCAGATAGAAAACACTTATGGTAAGGCAGTGAATCGTCACAAGCTCTGCTAAGCTTGGCTGCTTGGAGCCCTCTCCAGCACCCTGGTCTCCTTTTCCACCAAAGCTTCCATGATTTCTCACTAGCAACTTGCATTTCTCGCTTGGAGAGGGCTTTTTTCACTTCACAGTGAAGTCCATCCACCTTATGTGGTCGAACTGCCATGGCGGCATCTGCATCCTCCACGCAAGAATAGATCACAAAACCAAACCCATGGGAACGTTTTGTATGTGGGTTCCTCATTACCACACAGTCAGTGAGTGTGCCCCGTGCTTCAAAATGTTCCCTTAAAACTGTCATTGGTAGTTTCAGAGCTTAGGTCACCAATAAACAGTTTCCTCAACTGTTCCGGTTCCTTAGGATCCTGGCCCTGTGAAGATCTTCTTCGTCTGTTGTAACCTTCAGCTTTCTCCCTTCTCTTCACACGCCATTTTGAGGAAGGGTTCCGACTCAGTTGCTCCTTTTAACAGCCTGCCTGCCTCTCCTCCCATGCAGTGCCGACTATTACTTCCATTTTGTTCTTCCTGCCATCGAACTACTTGTTCTGCCAGATCTTCCCCTACAAACATAGCCACAGTGGTGTGTTCATACACAGCAACCTTCCACTGTCTGCTTCACCCCTCATATTGGATAGATATCCTGTCCTCTGGGAGGGCAAATCCCTTTGGCATCCTGGAGGCATTGCACCCATCTTTCTTCACCCAGGATGAGATACTTAGGATCCATAAGACAGCAATGGACAGTGGTTAGCAGGGAGCTGGTGTCTTGCCAGGCTGTAATACCATGCCTGCCCACAGTTACTTCCTTACGTTGGCGCCAAGGGATAAACTTCAGGTCGAACTCAGGAGGAGTGGGGTGGGGGCCCACTGGAATTGTATGGTATGAGCTGATACTTGCTTTAGGGCACTGACTTTCAATGTGTCCCAACTCATTGCAGGCATAACACTGGGGTGCCTTCCAATCTCCTATTGGCAACTGCACACCAGCACTTGGCGAATCAGGATGTTGTTACCGGGGCGGTCCTCCCTTTGCTTCTGGCTGCTCCCCAGACCATGGTGGGAGTTTTGAGGATTCCCCCAGGCTCCAGTCAAGATAACTGTTGGTTCTTTGCCCTCCATATGCCTCTGCCAGGCGCTCCACCCACTGTCCAGCTTTCTGAAGGGTAGAAGGGCTCTTGTCTATAAGAGGGCGCCTAATGTGCTCAGGAACTAGAGTCAAGAACCGATCAATACACATTAGAGTCTTGACATCAGCTAGCGTCTTCACTGCAGGTACTTCAGTCCATAGATCATAGGCCTTCCCCAGTCTATACATTATCTGTGGGTAGGACTCTTTATTTTCGTGCTTTACTTCCTTGAATCTCTTGCAGGCTCCTTCTTTGTAAAGCCCCACTCTCTCACGCACTCTCTGTTTAAACGGCTTGTAGTTTGCCCTCTCTTCATCTTCCATCTGGCCCGATACAGAAGCCAGAAGTCCACTCAGCTGAGGTCTCAGCTTCTCCATATATGACTCTGGGGGGATCTTGTAGTCGATGCAAAGTTGCTCAAAGTTTTGCAGGAACAGTTCAATGTCCTCCTCTTCCTTGTAAGGTAAAGGTAAAGGTTCCCTTGCTCGAAAGCCAGTCGAATCCGACTCTAGGGTTGCGGTGCTCATCTCCGTTTCAAAGCCGAAGAGCCAGCGCTGTCCGAAGACGTTTCCATGGTCATGTGGCCGGCATGACTAAACACCAAGGCGCATGGAACGCTGTTACCTTCCCACCAAAGCGGTCCCTATTTATCTACTTGCAATTTCTTGCTTTCGAACTGCCTCTTCCTTGTACAAAGGGTATTTTTGACTCTCCCCCTGCACAGCAGCATCTGGAGGATGCAGCCCCTTTTCAATCCTTGCAAGCTCAAGCTCATGTGCCAGCTTCATTCTCTCCCTTTCCAGCTTAATCTTAGCTCTAACTCGAGGTCTGCCTGTTTAAGTTGCAGCTGGAGATGTAAGGTCTCTTCATTCAGGGGTACTGTGGATTGGGACACAGTTGCTTCGATCAGTGACACACCTGTAGCTGATTTATGGGTTCAGCTCTTAGGAACAGGAGTGTCTTCAGATTTTTCCTTTCCGGATCGGAGAAACATGCACTGCCTATCTCTGCCCTCGCTATCCCATTGACTCAACAGCTAAAAAATAACAAAGCTTCACCACCACCTTTACTGAGGTCTTGTGTGGCTTCCTCAAGCCAAAGGTAAAAAGATTTTTTCTCTCTCTTTTGAACGTTGGGAAGATCAGACTAGCCCAGTTAACACTCTGCCTCTTACTGGGATCCAAAATTGGCCGATCCCACCGTTCCTGCCACCATGTCATGGGCAGTGGCTAGGGAGGTTCACTCCTGGCTGCCACCACTCTGGTATGGGTCTCCTTGTGGGGCCCACAGCACCCACCCTACCCCTTTTTACAGGATTTTTAGAATAGGTTTGTACATGACCAAATGACACATGAGGATCCAGGCAGAGTAACAAATAGTTTTATTAAGAAATTTAACAACAACTTTAGATTAATAACAAGTAAGAAAAATGAGCTAAATAAAGGCAAGTAAATCAGAAAAATACTAAATCCTAACGTGTCTGTGTACACAGTCCTAGCTTTCCCTAGCCTGTTCACAGTCTAATTCACCCCTTTTGGGATAAGGGATCCCTCTGTCTGCAGCAGCTTCCACCAGCCCGGCTCCACTCTGGGCAAGGCCTTTTATCTCCTCTTCCCAGGCACCGCCCTCTGCTCCCCTGCTGGTGTAGTTTTCCCTCCAAAATCTCCTGTTACCCAATCACAAGGTCCAGAGGGAACCTGGGAAATGGAGGCCCTGATGACTACTCCCACGCAGGCTTCCTTGGAGCCACTAGGCCGCCCAAGGGCCTGTAGGCCGCACCACAATAGGCCCATGATCCTGACACTCCCTCTGAGCACCAGCTGGAAAAAAAAATCAAATCAAATCATGGCTGTTGGCCGACAGTGTGATGGCAGTTCTAGTAAACCTGGAAGGTACGTCACACCTCTCTAGGAATTGCCCAAAATTCTAGGGTAAAACCATAGGGTTTTCAGTGATTCCTAGAGAGGACTGGGGGGGTCACTTCTGGGACATCACACCAACAGCCGCCCTACAGTGTCCCTGGCCTCTCATCCCCCACTGGTTGCTAGGCTCCGGCAATCCTAGTTCCCCTCGAGAAAAAGGCTGCTTCGAAGGATTAATTCTGTGGCATCACATCCCTGCTGAAAGATCCCAGGAAATACTTCCCTCTGCCAGCTGCAGCCAGAAGCCTCCATTCCTGCCTGGGCGACGGGTCTTGGGAAATGGCTCACCACAGCTACCAGAGCTCATTAGAGCTTGACTGCTGACTCAGTAAACCGACGGGATCGCGCTTGTTTCATCCCGGTGGGCAGGAACATACACGTGAGAGACATTGCAAAGGTTGGGACTGCCAAGTAGGGAAAGATGTTGCTGCTTGAGTAGAAGCAAAGCCGGAAGGTCAAAGCGATGGTATTCCCAGTAGTCATGTATGGCTGCGAGAGTTGGACCATAAGGAAGGCTAGATGCTTTCAAATTATGGTGCTGGAGAGCTCTCTTGAGAGTTCCCTGGACTGCAAGGAGATCAAATCCGTCAATCCTAAAAGAAATCAACCCTGACTGTTCCCTGGAAGGCCAGATATTGAAGCTGAAGCTCAAAGACTTTGGCCACCAAATGAGAAGGGAGCACTCACTGGAGAAGACCCTGATGCTGGGAAAGACTGAAGGTCAAAGAAGAAGGGGACGGCAAAGGATGAGATGGTTAGACAGTGTCATCGATGCCACAAACATGAAATTAAAGGAAACTCCGGAGGATGACAGAGGACAGGATGGCCTGGTGTGATGTGGTCCATGGGGTCAAGAAGAGTCGGACTCAACAGTGCAACTGAACAGCAACAACAACAGTAAAAAGCCAGAAGGTAATCCTGGAGCAGGGATCTCCTGGATTTTGTGCATCTGTTGAAATGTTCTGGCTAGGGCTGCCAAGCGCCAGGTGGGGCCCGGCCTCCTCCTGTGATTCCAGCAGATCGCCAGACAAGAGAGACCCGTTCCCTGGAGCTGCTTTGCAGGGCAAACTGTACCCCGTCATGCCCCAGGAATTTCCCAAGCCAGAATTGACTACCCCAAGTCCAGCTGCACCTACTGACCAGGGGCAAGTCCTCCCTTCATATTTTCTGGCATCAGTCGCTGAGCCATCAAGGGCCTTCTCTGATCCCAGTTTGGGGGGGTGCGCGGTTTGAGATTATTAGCAGTGAAGCAGCTTGGAATTCTGCTGCTGCTACAATGTACAGAGAGTCGATGGTTGAAGAATACTTGTCGTTCCTGCACCGCCCTGAGCTGGATCACCCAGGCTAGCCTGATCTGGTCAGATCTCAGCAGCTAAGCAGGGTCAGCCCTGGTGAGGATTTGAACGGGAGACCACCAAGGAAGTCCAGGGTTGCTATGCCGAGGTAGGCAACAGCAAACCACCTCTGAGCATCTCTTGCCCTGAAAGCCCCTTGAGTGGTCACCATAAGTCGGCCGTGCCTTAACAGCGCTTTCCGCCACCCTCCCGTTCCTATGTTAAGCCCTCCTGAGAGCTGTTGCACCCCAAAGATGCTGCAGCACCCCCTATCTCAATTCAAAACCGAAATCTGGCTGCCTCTCTCTCACGCACACCCTCCGCCAGAGCTCTCTCCTGGGCTCCCATCCCTCCAGGGAAACTGAGCATTTGGGGAAAACATCCAGATGATGAAACAACGCCTTATGCAAAACCTTGACGACAGACTCATTCCCAGGAAACAAGAGTGGCAATACTAATAGAAGAAGAACAGATTGGATTTACGCCCCGTCCTTCACTCGGAGTCTCAGAGCGGCTTACAATCTCCTTTCCCTTCCCCTTCCCCACAACAGGCACCCTGTGAGGTAGGTGGGTCTGAGAGAGCTCTCTTGAGAACTGCCCTTGAGAGAACAGCTCTGAAAGAACTTGTGACTGGCTCAAGGTCACACTGGCAGGTGCAAGTGGCTGCATGTGGAGGAGGAGTGGGAATCAAACCTGGTTCTCCCAGATCAGAGTCTACCACTCTTAACCACTATACCAAACTTGCAATAGATCGTTATAATACATATAATGGATAAGTGATCATTATGTATTTCACATTTTAATCGAAGTGCTATAGCAATAGACTGTTACAGCACTATAGCACTTTAGCAATGGCTAATACTAACCAAAGGACGTCACCAGCACAGGCAGGATCCATTGCCCCTGAGTGGGGAATTGCATGCTGAATTCTCCCAGGAGCCACGAAACCTGCTCTAGGGAGGGAGCAGGAGGCATAACTGGGTCTTTAGCTAACGTGGTCCCATATGTCAGATTCAGACTAGCAAGATCTGCATCCAAATCCCTGTGGCCCCGGTGTTCACTGCGTGCTTTTCCATCAGTCACTCCCTCTGGGCATTGGTGAGAGGATGACGTGTGTCATCTACAGCTCCCTGAGCTCCTTGGGGGAAATAAGGGCTACCAATGCAGTGGGAAATGGACTGAAAATTCTAGCGAGGATCCTCAAAGGGGACAAGAGCTGACTGACAGGAGAAGTGGTTGGGGTGGGGACCCCCCCTTTTTTTCCTTGTCTCAAGAGGATCGGGCTTTGCCTATCAGTCTGGTAAGTTTAAAAAGAAACTTGATCTTAGCAGGAAAAACGACACTGATGTCGAGTTGTGGCAACTGATAGGACGATATTTATGTCAGTTGGGGAGGGGCTGTGGCCGAGGGGCAGAGCATCTACTCGGCATGCAGGAGGTCCCGGGGGTCAGTCTCCAGCTAAAAGGACCAGGCAGCGATGCTCCGTCTAAACGGTGGAGTCTTGTGAGCAAAGATTCTACTTTGTGAGCGACTGGCATTTAAGTTGTGAGCGGGCGATTTGGATAGTGTAAAAATGAGTGTGCTCTGGAACCCTCCTCCTTGAGCTAAGACAAAAACGTGTGAGTCTGGAGGCTAAAAGACTGTGAGCTAGCTCACATTAAGGCAGCTTAGAGGGAACACTGCCAGGCAGTAGGTGATGTGGAAGATCTCAGTCTGAGACCCTGCAGAGACGATGCTACCGGACTGGGCAGACTTCGATAGACCAAAGGTCTGATTCACTATAAGGCAGCTTCATGCGCATTTATATTTAGCTGTTCACACCACTAGAGCCCGGAGCATTTTATTTCTACTGGGGGGACATGCCCTCTCTCCTACACTTCTCCAATTTGCAAGGTACAACATCACCTTTATAGTAATGTTCCCTCTAGGCTATGGAGTCTTGTGAGCAGGGGTCATTTCGCAGAAAAAGAAGTGCAGGCGCTCATTAGCATAACTTATTTGCATATGCCACACCCCCTGACATCACCAGAAGTGTGTCAGAAGGCAACACCCACCGCTCAGGCGCCACTGAACTGTTTTGGATTGCTAGCTATGGGGAGGGGGGGGAGCACGCAGATCTGCTCTCACAGAGGAGGGAGAGCTTGTACTTGAATAAACCTTGGTCTTAAAGGAGCCATTGGACTCTTTTGGATGGCCGGCAAGTGCAGGAAAATGTGTGGCTGTTCATGGATCAAGGAGGGTGGTGCGGAGGATACGCATGGCCTTGAGCAGGTAGGGGGCCAGGGTGGTGGCGGGGCAGAGGTGCAGGAGGAGGCCAAGTAGGAGCAGGAGGCTGGGGCGGAGCTCCTCACAGGCCTTGCAGGAGTCGCTGGGGGCTGCCTTGCAGAGGCGCCATGCCAGGGCCGGCATGAGGACAGGCAGAGCCTGGGCGGGCTGGGGGCCACAGCCCACGCAGTGGTGGAGCAGCTCAGGGGCCAGCTCGTGGCAGCACTCTGCTGGGTTGGCCAGTGGGCTGGGAAAGGTGAGGGGGGCTGCTGGGAGCAGGGGGCGGGGCTTGCCGCATGTGCCCACCCTCTGGGCTTTTTACTGCCGGAGCTTCGCTCCTGTGCGCTCCTGCAGGAAATGAGCCCCGCTTGTGAGCGAAAATTCTACTTTGTGAGCTGCTGGTATTAAAGCTGTGAGCAAGCGATTGGGCTACTCCACAAATTAGTTTGCTCCGGAGCCATCCTTCCTGAGCGAAGACAAAAATGTGTGAGCCGAAGGTTAAAATACTGTGAGCTAGCTCACACTAACCCAGTTGAGAGGGAACACTGCTTTATAGCACATTTGGGGGTATAACTCTCCTTCAGAAAATCTCCCAAGCCAGGTTACAATAAAAGCTTCAAACCAAATCTATAAGAAATAAAAATGGAAGGAAATGGGAGACGGAAAAAAACCAACTACAGAACGCCATCAATCTTTGGTCTTTACCTGTGGCACGGAGGTTTTGCACTGTGCAAAAGCGCTGTAGTGGGATTTCAGAGGGACTACATCTCCCAGCAGCCCTTGCTCTGGAGAGGCTGGTCTTCGTCTTTCCAGGAGGGAGAAGATTGGTGGGCCTAGTCAGACAGGAGCAAGCTAGAGTGAGGAAGAGGCCGGTGGAAAACTGGAGCAGAGAACTCTGGGGATTCCTTCTGCGGGACTGAAGCTCCAGGCAGAGGCTTTGTTGTTGGACGGTGCCAGGCAAGTCCTGCGAAGAAGGGCCTGGATCCAAGGAACTCTTCCTAGCAGGCTGGTCAGGTCCCCTTGTCAATCTGGCAGGGGGATTTCGGGGATGTTCCGGGGGCGGGCAGGGAAGTTGCACAACGCGACAACATCATCCGGAAGTGACGTCATCACGTTGGCAACTCCAGGGGAGACGCTCTGGTTTGGGGGCGAAACTCTATGGTAAATTCACCCTCAAACCATAGAGTTAGACCCCAGAACCAGAGCATCCTGGTGCGACATTGCCAACATGATGATGTCCCTTCGGGGTGATGTCATCATGTTGGGGAGGTCGTGTGGTGCCGTCCCTGTTTAGGAGCAGGGTTTCCCCCAGTGGTAGGAAGAAGCTTCGGGGTATCCCCCACTCCTTACTAGTTGAGTGGCAGGCACTAAAAGGCCTTGCCAGGAACTTGCAGATCCCAGTGACTATTTCCGCCCCACTCCCTTTGGATTTGCATCTACATTAAAGTTCCTGTTCAGTACAATTAAGTGGCGTGCCATTGCCAGGAGGCGCTGGGGTTGCAAAGCGGTTGCCACTGCCCCAAAGGGCCTACAGCACCTGCCTCCAGTCTGAGTTGCCCGGGCACGCTGCTGATTCGCACAATTATTACGGCTCTAATGTTTGTCGAGAAAACTTGGCACCCTTTCCCCGGACCCTTGTTTGTGTGCCGTACCCGGCAACTTGAGTGGGGAATTCCACAAGAGGAAATTACAGGGGCGGCCCACACAGGACTTGCCCGGGCAAGCCGTCGAGAGACAAGGGGCATCTACCGACGAGGAAGCAATCCTGCCCGGGGAAAAGTGAATGGGAGTTGCTACAAACTGAAAGTGTTGGCTGTTCTTCACTGTAAACTTTAGCAGGGCCGGTTCCTGGTTTTGGAGGGCCCGGGGCGGAGTTCCCAGTCCCCTCTCCCCTCTTCTGCCCAGGCCTGTAGCTACAGAGGGGCATTTCAGGGCCTGCCCCCCCTGACTTCCATCCAGGCCCCCTGGCTCTCTGGGCCACCTGGAGGACTCCCCAAGCGTGGCTTGCTTCCTCATGTAGGCAAGCAGAGTGCGAACGCTGCAAAAGTGAGTCTTTAGAATTTGATTTTTTATTTTGTGACATCAGTGCCCCCTGACTTATTTAAAGGCCCCCGAATTACAAAATCCTGGCTACGGGCCTGCTCCTGCCTACCACCAGGCCCCCACGAATGTCACCCTTCCCTCCCACCGAGTCGTAGGCCTGCCACCGGCCGGCGTGTCCTTCCCCTTTCCACTCATGAGCTATTCCACTACCCCTGCTCCCCAGTGGCCCTGTGCCTTGGCCCGCGGCTGTTGGGAGGTTCCTCAAAATGGACCCGTGAGCCGTGACCCATCCTGTTGGTAAGCCTCCACTGAAGTTTGGCCCTCGTTTTCTGCAGACTGCAGAGTGCTTCGGTGGCCAAAAAAGCTCCCAGCTGAACTGCAGAGGAGGAGCCGAGATCAAGTTCCCTGAATCATTTGCAGCGCTCGTACATTTCCAAGGCTCCCTTGGCACGGGACGCAGATGTGCTTTTAAAAATGACGCAGCCTGCCTCCGCATCCCCAAGGGTGGTTTGTCGCTCCCCAAGGGTGGAAGCGCAAGAACAGGGACTGTGTAGTGCTCTCTGGAGACTCCTAAGCGCAGGGGAGCTGCCTGAAGCCACGTGGGAATCTCACTGTTTGCCATCTTGGACTGCGGGTTCCAGTGGCCATTCCCACGTGCCTCTTATCTGGACTTCTGAACAGTGGCAGGACTGTGGTAGGACTTTTTTTACTGTGAGACCGACTGCTCAACTCTCTGCCCAGCTAGGAAGGATAAGCCACGGGCACCTCCCATAGGAGCCAGCTTGGTGTGGTGGTTAAGAGTGGCAGACTCTAATCTGGGAGAACAGGGTTTGATTCCCCGCTCCTCCACATGCAGCTGCTGGTATGACCTTGGGTCAGTCACAAGTTCTTTCAGAGCTGTTCTCTCAAGGGCAGCTCTCGAGAGAGCTCTCTCAGCCCCTCACAGGGTCAGGAGGGGAAGGGAAAGGAGATTGTCAGCCACTCTGAGACTCCTTCGGGTAGTGAAGGGCGGGGTATAAATCCAACCTCTTCTTCTTCTTCTCTTAGGCAAGCGTAGCGATGTGGTCAGAGGCAGAGCAGAATATCAGGTTGGATGGACCACAATTCTGATGGACGATGGCAGCACTCAGGTGTCGGATGTGCAAGGCGTTGGAGTGAGCGGCTCAGCATGCCTGGACGTGGGGGGGGGGAAGAGCGCTACATCACTCGAAGTGTGTACAGCTGCTATCTCCTTGAATGGGATGCCTCTCTTTGTCTTAACCTGGGAACGGTCCTCTGGCCAGTGTTCCCTCTAAGCTGAGTTAGTGTGACCTAGCTCACGGTTTTTTAGCCTCCGGCTCACACATTTTTGTCTTGGCTCAGGAAGGAGGGCACCAGAGCAAACTAAATGTATGCAGCAGCCAAATCGCTCGCTCGCAGTTCTAATGCCAGGAGCTCACGAAGTAGGATTTTTGCTCACAAGACTCCACAGTGTAGAGGGAGCATTGCCTCTGGCCCCTCCTCTCTCTCTCTCCCTTTGTCCTCTCCCTCCTCTCACATGGCCTTCCATGGAGACACATCTCTCTGCGATGTCCCTCTTGTAGGTACAGGGCCCTCATCCTCCCACACACAATGTCGGACAAGCTGGCCCTTTGTGGTAGGGAAAGTCCATTTTGGATTGGGCTTCTCTCTCTTCTTTTGACTGCAACCTGAATTGTGAACCGGATTGACTTGAATAAATGTAGGTTTACCTTTTCCCCCAATACACTTCTTGGGAGATTTATTGACAGCACTCAGGATCACGCTTCTATGACTGGGCCAAACCCTGCTGTATTAACCAAACATCCCAATACAAGGGTCCTTCCGTTTTCAGTTGCGTCCATATGCCTAGATGTATGTAATCACATGGGGCAGGAACGGATGTATGAACACTCTGGACCAGGGGTGGCCAAACTGTGGCTCAGTAGCCACATGTGGCTCTTTCACACATATTGTGTGGCTCCCGGCAGGGTGGCTGGGGAAGCAAAGGGGAGGCATGCCTCCCCGATCAGTCTTCCCTTCCCCAGCCAGTGTTCCCCTCCCTGGGTAGGCTTGGGGTGGGGGGAAGCAGAGAAAGAAAGCAACATTAAATGCGTTCTCAAAGCTCCCTGGGCAGCTGGCTCAGAGAAGGCAATTGTCTCTTTAAATCTGTTCTCCAAGCCGAGCCAACCAGCACGGGGGCGTGGGGAGCTTGGAGGACGCATTTAAAGTTAAAGTTGCTTTCTTTTCACCTCTCCCTCCCTCCCTCCTCTATTTGCTTTCTTTGTTTCTCTCTCTCTTTCTCACTTTCTTTTCACCACTTCCATTCTTTCTTTCCACCTCTCTCCCTCCCTCTCTTTCTTTCTCTTTTAGACAAATAAATATCATTAGCAAACAAATAAATGTCATTGGACAAAAAGATATCATTTGGCAGTCTCATTTAATGTTAATAAAAAGCTAATTTGCACATTTTTCGATAAAAACGTGTTTGTAATCTTTGTTCGTGTCTTGCGGCTCTCAAACATCTGACGTTTCTTCTGTGTGGCTCTTAACGTTAAGCGAGTTTGGCCACCCCCTGCTCTTGACCTTCTCAACCATGTGCAGCTCCTAATATCGTGACACCCAGGAGACAGTGAGAAGAAGCACATAAGAGCATCGTGCCACCCCGTGGTGCAGGCAGGCAAGGGGAAGAAGAAGAGAAGAAGAGAAGAAGAGATTGGATTTATACCCTGCCCTTCACTCCCCAAAGGAGTCTCAGAGTGGCTTACAAACTCCTTTCCCCCCCCCCTCCCCACAACAGACACCCTGTGAGGTAGGTGGGGCTGAGAGAGCTCTTGACAGAAACTGCTGTTTTTCAAGAACAGTGACAGAACTACGGCTTGCCCAAGGTCATCCAGCAGCTGCAAGTGGGGGAGTGGGGAATCAAACCCGGTTCTCCCAGATTAGAGTCCACCCACTTAACCACTACACCAAACTGGCTCAGATCATATTCATTGCCTCCATGTGCCATAAAATATGCCTGGGTAGGTATTGCCAAAATATCCCCCCTTGGAGGCAGGCACGTCTTTCCATGGGTTCAAGCATCATCACCAGTGGCCGTTTCTCTCAAGGTTTCCGATCGTAGCTGGTACTGAACACCGAGGAAAAAGAACCGAGGACTAGAGATGTAAAATTTTTGGAAATTTTGAAGCTCGGAACCCCCCCCCCTTTTTTTTCTCCTGGAAAAAAATGGAAATTTTTGGAAAAATTGAAAAAATGCTACATTAGCACTTCTTTTTTATTTTCCAGATTGAAAGTCATTCTGTTACTTAAGGAACATAAAATATGACTATGAACAATTTTACTTGGCATGAAATTATCACAACTAGCATATTAAAAATATAGTGTATCCAAACAATTATTACAAACAGAATTTACTTGTTTTATGACATTTATTTGTAATTGAAACAAATGGAGCAACAGTCTTTTGGTGTAGTGGTTAGGAGCATAGACTCTAATCTGGGAGAACCGGGTTTGATTCCCCACTCCTCCACTTGCAGCTGCCGGTGTGACCTTGGGTTAGTCAGAAGTTCTCTCAGAGCTGTTCTCTCAACAGTAGTTCTAGAAAGAGCTCTCTCAGCCCCACCTACCTCACAGGGTGTCTGTTGGAGGGCGGGAAAGGGAAAGGAGATTGTCAGCCGCTGTGAGACACCTTCGGGTAGTGAAGGGTGGGGTATAAATCCAAACTTTTCTCTTCTTCTTCTGAACTGTTTACTAGTTTATGTGGAACAGACAAAAAACCCCTCCACAAAACAATTTTAAAAAATCCAGAAGTAACGATTATTCATATTTCCTCTCCACGGTATTAAATAAAAATAAAAAAACCATTCTCATTAAAAGAATTGAAGAGGGGGGGAGTGTATAGAAGGGCGTGTGGGACTAAGTTTCAATGAACAGGCATGAAATTTAATCAGAATCATTTTCTGAGTTGTAATTATCAGTTTCAGTCTCTGCTTTTGCAGCTACTCTGTTGTGTCTGTCATTGTCATGTTCCATAATCATTTTCTTTTTTCAGTTTTTCCAATTTTTCAGAAAAAAAAAAGGCTTCAAGAAACTGTTTTTTCTTCCAAATTTTTCCGGTTCTTTCCCGGGCCTTCACATCTCTACCGAGGACTCTAGTCCTACAAAACCACACCACCCATCTCACCCTGGCCATGTGAATGGCAGGGTCAGTGCTGCACTGGAGCCAGGATGGCGTAGGGCATGGCATCCCTGGGACGTGGCAGCTGAAGGTCTTCGTTGCAGGATCAAAATGTGGTCTCTCAAAAGCATTCAGTCTTTTCTTCCAAAAGGATAATTCAGTGGGGCTCATCATCCAGGGTGGGCACAAGAGTGGAAAAGTCACAGAGACATAGGCAGGGTTACCAGTGCCGGGTGGGGAAACACCTGGAGATTTTGGGGGTGGAGCCTGAGGAGGGCGGGGTTTGGGGAGGGGAGGGACTTCAATGGCTTATGATGCCATAGACTCCACCTTCCAAAGCGGCCATTTTCTCCAGGGGAACTGATCACTGCTGCCTGAAGATCAGTTGTAACACAAACGATCTCCAGCCACCACATGGAGGTTGACAACTGAGGGTTGCCATCCTCCAGGTGAGGCCTGGAGCTCTGCCAAAATGACAACCGATCTCCAAACTACAGAGATTAGTTTCCCCGGATGAAACGGTAGCTTCAGAGTGTGGATTCCATGGCACCATGTACTTCCTGGGGCCCCTCCCCAAACCCTGTCCTTCCCCAGCTTCCCCCTAAATCTTCAGGAACTTCTCAAGCCGGAGTTGGCAACCCTCCCCCGATCCCTGGGTGGCCCTGAGCAACTTCTCTCAGCTCTGATTTACTGTTGTGAGGATAAAATGAGGTCAGAGTCAGAAAGCCCTCTTTAGCTCGGAAAGTGCTGAGGAAACAATAAATAATAATCATCTGAGGGAAAACTTCCTGGCGACATCTCTGCAAATACCAGAGAGAGATTAAGTGCCGGCAGACAGCGTTCAGCCATTACCCCCAAACATGCCAGGATGAGTTGGCACCAATGCTCCCTCTAAGCTGTGGAGTCTTGTGTGCAAAAATTCTACTTTGTGAGCTACTGGCATTAAAGTTGTGAGCAAGCGATTTGGCTGCTGCATAAACTAGTTTGCTCTGGAGCCCTCCTTTCTGAGCTAAGGCAAAAAAAATGTGTGAGCTGGAGGCTAAAAAACTGTGAGCTAGCTCACACTAACTCAGCTTAGGGGGAACACTGGAGCCAACACTGGTCTGAATAATAAGTTTGGAGTGCACAACAAATGTGCACTCCATTTTGGAACCCCACCCCAAATCTCCCCCTCCCGGATTCTCTAAGCTTTCAGGGGGGTTGAGTGGGATAATTTTTTCTGATTTCCCTTTTCCTCCCCTTTCACTGAGGATCTTCTGGAGTTTCCCTCAGGCCATTTCTCCTGGGGAGTTCCCTGAGAACGCCGAGAGCCCTTCCTTATCTGTGCGTGGCCCAAATTTGTGGCTTTTTTCATCCGTACAGGGGTCAGCCGGTTTATTATTTGATATAGCGATTAGGCCTCTCCTGCCCCGATGCGGACACACTACCTACTGTTGTGTAATTTATAGCTGTTCTCCCAAGATGGTGTGTCTGCCACAGGGCTTTTTGCCCCTGGGAAAATGCGGTTCTTCTTCTTCATAGCTGTATAAAATATGCATCCCAAGCGTAATGGGCACCTGATGGATATTCTCTTCTCCTGGTTCTTCATGTGAGCTTTTACTTATTAATTTATTTCATTACATTTATGGATCACCGAATCCGCACAGAGGTGGGGCTCTAGGCGAGGGACAAGTTTAAAATAATCTAAACTATAAAAGTATCCTGACATATTATTATACACAGGCAGGGCTTTTTTTATAGACAAAGCCCAGCAGGAACTCATTAGCATAATAGGTCACACCCAACAGCAGAAACTTATTAGCACATTAGGCCACACCCCCGTTTTACTAGAAGTGTGGTCATCCAGCCACACCCACCTTTTGCTTCTTATTCTGTTTACCTTGTTTGTTGTCAAAACCCAGGGCCTTTTTTTGGAGCAGGAACTCCTTTGCCTGTTAGACCACACACCCCTACTGTAGCCAATCCTAATGAGTTTCTGCTGTTGGGTGTGGCCTATTATGCTAATGAGTTCCTGCTGGGCGTGGCCAACTTGGGAGCCAGCCGGAACTCCGTTCCTGGGCATTCCTGCCCAAAAATAGCCCTGTACGCAGGTAAAACAAATGGCGAATTTATATTTTGTAGTGCCCTCCTGATCCTGGATTGTGAGTGTTTCGTGGGCACGGGGAGGGAATAACTCAAGAGGAGTAGGAGATTTGGGTTTCTTTGTTTTATTTTGTATATTTCAAATAGTCCTTTGGTGTCTGGGCACTGCCCTGCTATTGGGGTTGCCAGCCTCCAGGTGAGGCCTGGAGATCTCCCAGAATCACAATGGATCTCCAGACGGCAGGCATCATTTGCCCTGGAGGGAACGGCTGTTTTGGAGGGTGGACTTCAGGGCATCTCATTCACCCCCAAATCTCCAGAAATTTCCCAACCCAGGGTTGGCAACTCTGCCTGTTAAGCAACTCCAGTACTGGTATGCTCAGCCCAACCCTACTCCGTAAAATATATGAAAGACCTACAAAGGTCCTCCTCAACACTCTGTGAACTATTATCCTTTTTTTGTTAGAAAAAATAAGATTTGGGTGCTCTGTGTTTCCTCTTGGCACAGCTCTCCTCTGCAGTAGAACCATACTCTTTTCTAAGGTTGCCAGCTCCAGGTTAGGAAATTCCTGGAGATTTGGGGTGGAGCCTGGGGAAAGTGGGGTTTGGGGAGGGGCAGGGTATAGTGCCACAGAATCGACCCTCCAAAGCTGCCATTTTCTCTGAAGTCTGGAGATCGGTTGTCATTCTGAGAGATCCCCAGTCCCCACCTGGAGGTTGGCAACCCTATCTCCCCATTAAATATTTTTATATTACCGTGTGGGTCCTGACCCGGGGGACCTGTGCAGACACCCTTCAAAGGGTGAAAAGGCCGTCGTCCCTCATCAAAAAGGAGAGAGAGCGTTTGGGGCCTAGTCCGACGGCCAGAGTGGCCCACTGAATGGAGGCGACACCTGGCCTTACCTGCTCGCTCAAGCCTTATTGTGGTGTTCTTTTTTTTTACCTCAGCGGGAGGCGGTGGAATGCCGCCCATTCCGGAAGGGACTTGGGGAACTGGCCTGACCAGCCCGTCCTGCTTCAGTCACAGTGAGGGCTCACCGACCTGGAACAGAACACTCCGCTGGGGGAGTTTTTCTGCCTCAAACCGGAACACCGGGCAGGAGCGCTCACCTGTCAGGCTGGGGCCTTGCCATGACCCGGGGCTACGGGCTTGGGAACAGGAGGGACATGCCCGTTAAGTATGGAGGGAGTGACCGAGATAAAGCCTATATCTAGAGGGACTACACAGCTGCACTCTCAAGATTTCAGACTTCGAGCAGACCAGAGGAGGGGTCGGGAAGGCTGCCTTCCATTCCCTGGCACGCAGAACTTCTTCGGGAGGGACAGAAGTACCATCCAAGGAATGGGTTTGAGATGGGAAGATCAAGTCCCCCTGCTTGCCTGTGGGGCCGTTTACCTTCATCGAGAGGTGCCTCTTTATGGAGTACAGAGATCACGAATCATTTCAGGGGATCTCCAGGCCTGCCTTGAGGTCGGCACACCAAGCTCCCTCTCGTCGCTTCCGATTTGTGGAGACCAAACTGGCAATCCTACCTACGAGGGGAGACATTCCCCCCCCTTGTAACCACCTCCCTTAAGTCAAATTCCCAGTTGGAGAACTGGAGGAGAGAGCGTGATTCACAAAAGCTCGTATAGAAATCGAATTCTGAGTCCAGCGGCACCTTTAAGACCAATAAAGTTTAATTCTGGGTATAAGCTTTCGTGTGCATGCGCATGCATGCACACGAAAGCTTACACCCAGAATTAAACTTTGTTGGTCTTAAAGGTGCCGCTGGACTCAGAATTTGTCATATGGCTTCGGGCCAACACGGCCCCCCACCCGGAAGAAATCAATGGGGTTCATCTATAAGGTGTGGGTGGGATTTTGTGGGAAGGCAGCCTAGCTGCAACCCTGGCCTGCCTCTCTCGGAGAATCCCCAGAATTACCTGAGAGCTGTTTTCCCTCCCGGGTCCCCTATTTGCTACCCCTTCGGGGTATGGCTTCAATTTCCCCTTCGAAGAACACCTGGAATATTTGAAGGCCATTTTAGCGCCCGGCTCCCGCCCGGCAGGAGCAAATCCTTTTGCAGCAGAAAAGAGTCCAGCAGCAGCTTACAGACAAACAAAATGTGTGGCAGGGGATGAGTCCTCACGGCTCACTTCTTCAGAGTCTTTAAAAGGTGCCAGCAGACCCTTGCTCTTTGCTGCTGCTACAGACAGACTGACTTACGGTCACTCCCATCTCGAGCCAAATCCTTTTGTGCAAAGAGACTGCCACCACCTGGTGAAACGGAGGCGTGACGCCTGCAACTCAGCAGAGCGGCTGTCAGTGTTGATAGTCGAAAGGGACTGGATCTTCCCAACTTTAAAAAAAAATTAATATGAGCAGCACAGCCCACCCCACCCCCCGACTCAGATCAGGGCTGCTGCAGGGCCGGGAAAGGGCGTTTCTGCTGCTGAAATGGATGACCCCGCCAAGACACAATAGAGAGTTGCCAACTTCCAGGTGGGGTCTGGAGATCTCCTGGAATCGCGACTACTTTTCCGGCAACAAGGATCAGTTCCCATGGAGGAAACGGCTACTTTGGATGGTGGTCTATTACATACATACAAATACAGCTGTTAAGTTTGACTCTTACTTGTGGACATTTAATTATCTAAGTACAGAAGATTCTGTAATGAGAAACAGCAACAATCTCTGTCGGAACAGTGAAAACATTAGAACAAGGGAGAGTAAAGGGAAAAAATGTCCAGTGAAACTTTCCAGGTCTGTGTGAATGGATCACGAGGTCCCGGATGTATCACGTCCCTCGTTGCGTCCCAAAAGACATCTCTCTCCACAGGTACAAAAACTGCTAAGCTTCTCCACATCAGTTCATTCTCCTTAGAAGCCACTAGAACAGGGATGCCAGACTCATTTGTTACGAGGGCCAGATCTGACATAAATGTGCCTTTGTCGGGCAGAGCCACGTGTGCCATAAAATGTAATGCCAGGGACCGGAGATATAAACTGTATAAAGGACAGCAGCTGGTCAGCTCCGAGTTGGTGTCTCCTCATTGCAAGACCCCAAGGGCTGGGAGGGGGGTGCAGAGGAAAACCCACATGGGCAGGCTGGAGAGCCAGCGGAGCAGCTCCGGGCAGACACTCCCGCACTGTTTGACTGCTGCAGATGAGGTTGTTCCGCCACACTGAAGCCACAATTGGATTGGCTCCGCCCACTCCCCTCCTCAAGCCGTCTCCTGTTCCCTACCTTGCACCAGTTGCTCAGGGACCGCATAAGAGCCCTGGAAGGGCCGGTTCTGGCCCCTGGGCCTTATGTTTGACACCCGGCACCAGACATTTTTACAAAAGGGGCGTGTGGGCTTCACGTTTTTGGCAGGAGGGAAAACCTGCCATCCAAAGAGAAAACTGCTAACGAACTGGATGCTAACGAACTCGATGTCACGGGATATTTTTTTTACTCTCCCTTGTTCTAATGTTTGTACTGTTCTGACAGAGATTGCCGTTGTTTTTCATTACGGAATGTTTTGTACTTAGATAATTAAATGTGCGCAAGTATGAGTCAAACTTAACTGTATGTATGTATGCATGTATATACAGACACACAGACAGTTGAGCAGGGCTCTTTTTGTGGCAGGAACTCCTTTGCATATTAGGCGACACACCCCTGATGTAGCCAATCCTCCAAGAGCTGACAGTAGCCCCCCGTAAGAAGAGCTCTGTAAGCTCCTGGAGGACTGGCTACATCAGGGGTGTGTCGCCAAATATGCAAAGGAGTTCCTGCCACAAAAAAAGCCCTGCGTTGCTGGTTCCTTATGGCTGCTCTGGAGGGTGGACTCTATGGCATTGTGCCCCACTCCGGCACTTAAATACCGGCAGAAACACTGTTTTGGTCATGTGCACACTTCACAGCTCCATCAGGACGTCTCAAAGAGTAAACATTCCAGGAGCAGAGCCAAAATAGTGTTAAGAACAACGACATCAAGATTTTGCATTGCTTTGTATTGTACTCATGTTATTATTTACTGGCTTTGCTTATGTCCTTGAAATGTACTTCATACAAGAATGAATGTTATTTAATACAGGAAATTCGTTATATCAGTACAACTAAGTGCGCTAAAGTTATAGAAGAGTGATTTTCTTTGGTGAGCCCAATTCTTCCTACGGGATTCACACCAAAGCCTGTCCTGTTTTTGAACCCTAAGCCATGGCACTGGGGACAGCAGGCGTAGCCACAATGGAAAACCATCCTAAGTGGGTCTACTCAGAATCCTACTTGGATCTACTCAATGGGGCTTACTCACAGGAAAGAGTTCTTTGGATTGCACTATGAGTGCCTGGAACAAAAGACTGATGTGGCGCTCCACCCCTGTGGTCTAGCAGGGGCTTTCGCACATACTAAATAATGCACTTTCAATCCACTCTCAATGTACTTTTGCAACTGGATTTTACATCGGCCCTTTTTGCACTGACGGCTTGCTCTGGAGAATTCGAGGAGTCAAGCCTTAACAGTTGACTTCGCAGTCACACGCATTCCTTCTGCACCTACAAGCAAAACCCCCATGTTTGAGCTAACTGGATGCTTTGTCTAAGATGAAGAGAAGGGCAAACATCTTTTTTAACAGCAGACCCCAACCCCCCCTTCCTTGTCCCCTCCGTGATTCTGCAAAAAAGAAAGGGAAGGGAGGGGGAAATCCAGACCCACACATTTGAGAGCAGGGAATCTCTCTCTTTGCATTGACTGATTCCTTCTTATGCTCCCTCTGGCTTTTTTAAAGTTTGCCTGAGCAGGAGGACACATCCTCTTTTGTCTTTGGAGAAGGAGGGAAAGAAAACAGAACAGGGAGGGAGCGTCAGCCTATAGAGAGAGAGGCGGAAATGGGAGAGGGCAGTGGGCAGCACTTAAATACCTGCAGAAACAATTCTACTTCAGAAAGGGATTAGCGATTCAAAAGCTGATGAGAACAAAGAATCACAGCAAAAGGAGTTTTGGTGACTGCGGGGCAACTGTGTGCTGGAAGCGGTCTGAATGCAGATTCCTGGAAAACAAATGCGGAATCAAGGAAAAGCCCTGACAGAAACTGGAAATGAAAGCGGGAGGGAATGCAGAACAGAAGAATAGGATGCGCTCAGAAACCGAGGCAAAATACCGGTGCAGAAAGGGCCTGTGTGAAATGGCAAAATCCACTTGGAAACGGTCGCCAAAGAGGATTGAAACTGCATTCTTTAGCATGTATGAAAGTTTCAATGCGTTGCAAAGTGAAGGCGGGGGCTTCCTTGATTGAGTCAATCCATCCGACCTTGATAGACAAGGATATGCATCTCCTTCTGCTCACCTGAAAGCTACAGGTGTGCTGAGCATCCCAAAGCAGGTGGGCAGCCATACCCTACAGGCACGAGCCCAGACCTTTTTCTGGTGATGGTTTTCAGGAATGCTTTCAGGAAGTTGGCTGGTTGCACCGCAGCTTCGCACTCGGGGACACCGCGGCGTCGCAGCGTCCCTGGGGAAGAAGTACTGTACAAATGTAATATGAGAAGCAGCTTGTGTTATCGTCACCTGGACCACAAGGTGCGGGGCTGGCCATACATGTAATCCATTTTCTCTCAATTATTAGCTGTGGTTTCCCATTCACACCTGATGCACATTGAAGCTGCCCCAGCTGTGTTCCCATATGACTCACAGAATGCTCTGCCCACCTTGTTTTGTTATTTCTTATTTTATTTTGAGGGGCATGGGTAATGCTGCATAGGAATAACACAATACTGTTTAAAAACACTTAAAAAAACTCCACATACTTGCAGATACAGACAACCCCCTTCCTACTCCTTAAAAGGTAGCTTGAGTTGTGGGTGATTCTCTTCTCTTCTGTTCTTCTTTAAAAAAAAAAAAAGCTCTATGAATATGAGTAACACTGGATAGGAATAATGCAATACCTTTACATCCCTAAAAAAAACTCCTTGTATTTTCAAATCCTCCAATGGTCCCCTCCCCTCTGTCTAAAAGATTCTTTTGTGGTATGTTAATTTCAGCAGGAGACTTTTTGGATATCAACAAAGGAAAAGAGAAACTGACTAGCACGTCACCAAAGTCTTGTTATTACAAAGGTCCTTTCTGCACTGACAAGCTTGCTCCGGAGAATCCAAGCCTTAAAGGTTGACTTCGCAGTCACATGCATTCCCTCTGCACTGGGTTTTCCCCCTCTAGTTTATTTCTTTTTGTATTCTGTATGCATTCTGCATCTACAAGAAAAACCTGCATTTTTTTGAACTGCCTGCCAACCCCTCCCTCCCTCCCTCCCTCCCTCCCTCCCTCCCTCCCTCCCTCCCTCCCTCTCTCCCTCCCTCCCTCCGTGATTCTGCAAAAAGAAAGGGAAGGGAGGGGGAAATCCAGACCCACACATGCAAGATTGACACATTACTGATTCCTTCTTACGCTCTCTCTGGCTTTTTAAAAGTTTGCCTGAGCAGGAGGACACATCCTCTTTGTTCTGTAGAGAAGGAGGGAAAGAAAACAGAACAGGGAGCGGAGCGTCAACCTAAAGAGAGAGAGGCGGAAACGGGGGAGGGCAGCGGGCGGCACTTAAATACCGGCAGAAACAATTCTACTTTAGAAAGGATTAGCGATTTGAAAGCAGATGAGGACAAAGAATCGCAGCAAAGGGAGTTTTAGTAACTGCGGGGCTGGAAGCCGTCTGAATGCAGATTCCTGGAAAACAAGTGCAGAAACAAGAGAAAGCCCCAAAATACAGAGAAAGTGTTCTGTGGGAGGGGATGCAGAATGGACGAATGGGATGCATTCAGAGACCGAGGCAAAATACAGGTGCAGAAAGGACCAAAGTTTCCCCTTCAGACAGGAAACACTGTTTTGTTAACAGGTTTAAAATAAACCTTTTTTTTTGGGGTGGTGGTGGTGGAAGGAACAGGCTGTTAACCATCTGCGCACAAATAGTGGATGACGTCACGGGAAAACATGAAAACGACTGGAACGTCCTTGATGTGGAGACAGCCCAAGTCATTCAATACTTTTTAGAAGTAAGACAAGAAACAGTCTTGGCTTCCCTGCTTCTCGCACCACCCTCCTCCTGGTGCTTAGGTGTTCATGTTGAACACGACTGCCCCCCAAGCTCCCTGGCCGGCTCCTGAAGTGCAGGATTTGGACGTGACCCTGCAGTTCACATGATTGTCCTGGAGATGGTTTGCAGTATGACTCACGAATGGCTGTGCCTGCCATTCAGACAAGAGCATCGGCCTCGGAAAAGCTAGATTCAACTCCAGCAGCACCATAGAGAACAACAAGGTTTTCAGGGTATGAGCTTTTGAAAGTCAAAACTCCCTTTGTCAGATAGCCTTGGAAGTAATCTTGCAGTGAGGGAGAGAGGAAACCCGAAAAAAGTCAAACGTCTCAGCAACTGGACTGTGGCCTTTCTCAGATACAAGCAGACGGGGACATCAAAGAGCCTCCGTATCTCCAAAAACAAACCGAATTTCTCTGGTTGCTTCCAACCGCCCTTCAGGACGTCCATTTGGGTGAGTTCCCGGCCGACCCCAGTTTTGCTGATGAGAGAGAAGCAACGTTAGTTGACCTGGCAATGTGAAACTGCTCCCAACTGCTTACCTGTAGTTCCAAACATGGAAACCAACACTAGAGCCCATGGACTGCAGTTCAACAGCCCCCAAAGTGGTGCCAACCAATGTGCTTCTTGATGCTCGCTTGTTTCCGGAGTCTTGGAGATAGAATCCAAAGGGTCTTGAATAGAACAGAAAATGATGGGGAGTTTCAGACGGCTCCCTTCCCACTGTTGGGCTAGCACAAGGCCCCTGGGCACCAGGGTGCCTGCTGACACCTCTCTTGGCACAACCATAGAGTTTTTAGAAAGTGGGAGGGGCCAGGTGGGGCACTTGTCCAGCAGGGCTTCTGATTGGCCACTGAAGATCTGATTGACCGGCCTGATTAGAATAACATTTCAGTGGCAGCTGCCACCACAGTATTGGTTTTATTCTCTCTCACTCCTCTTTCCCAGTGTTTTTCCCCCCCACTACCCCTCTTCTCCCAGCACTTGGGCTTCCTCTCTCTGTGTGTGGCTCCGCCTCCTGCAGCAGCCATTTTGTGGTCAGCTCCATCTCCCATGGCAGCCATTTTGTGGTGTGTCAGAATTCCAAAGATGCCCAGAGACTCAAAAAGGTTGGGGATCCCTGGGCTAGCCAAACACTAAGCACATTGCACTAGGGTAGGCACATTTCAGGACTTGATGCCTCTGGATGGGGCAACCTCTCCCTGAGAGTCAGTTTGGTGTAATGGTTAGGGGCGTGAACTCTAATTTGGGAAAACTGGGTTTGATTCCCCACTCCTCCACATGCAGCTGCTGGGTGACCTTGGGCCAGTCACAGTTCTCTCAGGAGCAGTTCTCAGAAGAGCTCTGTCAGCCCGACCTACCTCATATGGTGTCTGTTGTGGGAAAGAGAAAAGAAATTATAAACTGCTCTGAGACTCCTTCGGGTAGTGAAGGGCGGGGTATAAATCCAGTCTCTTCTCCCTTCTCTCTCTCTCCTATGACCATGCTGGAGCGAGCCCTCTCCTTTCCTTGGAAATTGAAAATGGAGAGCTGATTGCCCATGGTGCGCCAGCACACACTAACTTATCTCAGAATCCCAACAATTGCCCACTGGATCGGCAACTCTGTGGTAGACCTCAAGAACAGCAAAAGGGCAACATCCCACCCACTGTGTGTTGTCCGAAATGTCTGTCCTGGAGTCGAGAAGGGGAAAGAAACAAGTGAAATCCCGGGAGGCAGAGTGTCTCAAGGCTCGCCTTCTCTTTTGTCTCTGTGCTCGCACCTCAGCTCTACAAGCACAGATGAGCCAGTTTGGAAGCATTCCTTTCCACCAGCCCCCTCCTCTCAGTCCTGGGGAAGCACCGGGTTCTCCAAGAAGACAGCCAGCTTTCCCGCCACTGTGTCCAAGGCATTGGTGTTGGCGTACTTCAGCAGGTTGGTGTCTTTAAGGAAATAGTGTTTCAGGAAATGCTGGCTCACGCATTTGTGCAGTTTCCGGACCAGTCGCAGGAAGGCTTTGCGGAAACAGCACCAGTCCTTGGAGCGAGGATACTTCTCACAAGTCCAGAAAAGCACCATCTGCAAAAGGCCGCAGGAGTATTATTTTCCTGTTTATTCATTCATTTACAGAACTTATACCCCGGGAGCACCTTCAAGAACAACAAGCTTTTCCAGGAACAAAGTTTGAGTCCAGTGGCAGCTTTTAAGACCAATTAAGTTTAATTCTTGCACACCAAAGCTTATGTTGTTGTTGTTCACCATTCAGTCGTGCTAAACTCTTGGCGATTCTATGGGTCAGTGCTCTCCATGTTTTCCGATCTTATACTATTTTTTTGAGTTGCTCCATGCTCGGGCTGGTGTCAACTTCTATGTTGTCTAGCCACCGTGTTCTTTGGCAGCCCTATTTCCTTTTGCCACTAACCAATCCAAGCCCAACTGCTTTTTCTAGTGAGTTCTTCCACATGACGTGGCTGAAATAAGCCAGTCGTAGTTTTGTGATTTTTCTTTCCAATGACATGTCTGGTTTTATGCACTCCAGTACTTGCTTGTTGGTCACCTCTGCAGTCCAAGGAATGTGCAGGAGCCTTCTCCAGCACCACAGCTCAAATTAGTCAGTTATACCCAGAATTAAACCTGGTTGGTCTTCAGGGTGCCACTGGACTCAAACTTTGTTCTGTTGCTTCCGACCAGGGATGGCTAAACTGCGGCTCAGAAGCCACGTGCAGCTCTTTCATACATATTGTGTGGCTCCCAACATGGCAGCTGGGGAATCAAAGGGGAGCCATGCTTCCTCCCTCCCTCCTCCTATATATTTGCTTTCTTTGTTTCTCTGTCTCTCTTTCTTTCCACCTCTTTCCTTCTTTCTTTCCACCTCTCTCTCTCTTAGACAAATAAATATCATCAGACAAATAAATATCATTATCAATACCGTTTTTTACCCCTTTTGTTTTTATTTTTGGCAGTCTCACTTAATAAAAAGCAAATTCGCATATTTTTAATAAAAACGCGCCTGTGATATTTGTTCATGTCTTGCGGCTCTCAAACATCTGATGTTTATTCTGTGTGGCTCTTATGTTGAGCAAGCTTGGCCACCCCTGCTTCGCACCAACATGGCTACCCACTTGAATCAAGCTTTTCCAGGGTATAAAATTTCAAGAGTCAACGGGAGCATTCACTCTCAAGAGCTGATACCCTACAAAATCTTGCTGATCTTCAAGGTCTCAAAAGATCTTGTTGGTCTCCAAGGTACTCCTTTATTCGAATCTCGCTTTTCTGCCAGTACACTACCAGCCTGAGGCCCTGGAGAGCTGCTGCCAGTCTGAGTAGACAATACTGACTTTGATAGGCCAAGGGTCTGATTCAGCATAGGTGCTCATGTGACTTTTAGACCCCGTGGGACGCTGGCATAGCTATCGCACTCTTGCCAGACAACAGGCAGACTGGAACTAGACTCCGGGTCAGGGCCAGTGTCAGCACACCTTGAAGCGAGGCAGCCACCGACACCACCCACATGCCTTTCCAACTGCCCACCTTTGCATCCTTTCCCTGATCTGTCAGCCCTGGTCATAGCTGCATGTAATGCCCAGCTCATAGTACACAGCAGCAGCCCCGAGACTGTCATGGGGCATGCACCGTCCAGGCATGGGGAAAGGGAGCATGGGCTGTGGGAGGGCTCATGAAGAGGCTAGGGAAGGATGTGCAAGCAGGTGGGCAGCAGATGATAGTCCAGTTCCTACGAGCAAGCAGAGTGCTTTAAACAAAGCTACAAATGCAGCAGAAGCATGCTGGGCCCATAACCTATTTGGGTTAACTGGTGTGGTTAGTCCAGTTCCCACTAGTTAGGAGAATGCTTAAATAAAGCTACAAATGCAGCAGTGTCCCTTTACCAGGTTAGTCAGTTTAGAAGAGAAATACTCCTCCCTTTATTTGAGAAATTCACTTTTGAATAGGAAAGAGCAGAGACAGGATAGCGTACTAACTTACTAGCTAAGGATGGAAGCAGATGGCGAGAGGGCCATCTGCCTCATGGTGCCAAGGGAGGACCGCATGTTCTCCTTCTTGGTGTGTGCAGGGAGAGAGTTCGTCTTCATCCGAGAGAGTGAATGGAAGGAAGAAAACTGTCCCTGAGAACACAGTCTATGTTTCAAAGGGGACAGTGGCAGACGAGTGAACACAGGAAGGAAAGGTCAGTGTGCCTATCTAGCTATCTAATCTCTCTTGCCATGAAGTCTGGAGAATGAGGCAGGGACAGGGCACCTGGAACTTCCAAGAGAAACGGCACCCCCTCCCCCTACTCTTGCACCTGTGACACACCTGGAATGTGCTGAATGGATGAAGTGTTCCCTACCTGCAGGTGAAAGGCCGTGATGATGGGCCTGCTCCCTGCGCACCAAACATCCTCCTTCATCTGCCTCATCACCCGGAAGCACATCCGGCGGCACCCACCATCTTCGTCGAGACCTTGCATCAGCACGTGCTCTGCTCGGGAAAAGCTCTGCTGCCAGTGGTAGTTGGAAGTGGCCAAGAGGTCAAAGCCAAAAGACTGCGGGTGAAGCAAGCAGAAAGTGTTGGGGGGTGGGAGAGAGTGAGAGAAAGAAGGCCAGCAAGGATCAGGATACCCTGACGCCAGAATTCACACTAGGGAAGCACCTCCTTAGAACACTGTTCGCAGTCCTTCAGTCTGCCCACCCCATCCCAAAGGCCTTGGGTGGGTTCCAAGACTGTGGAACAGATTCCAAAGCACCAAAAGTGTACTTAAAATTTTATGGGGCAATGGTCCATTAAGAGCACTCAGCGCTCATCACCAAAGTCTGTCCAAGTTGGAAGCTCTTACAGAGATGATGCTCAGACTTTGGCTTTTCTGATTCTCCCACAGGATTCTCCATGCGCCTGAGGAGCGGCTGCCAAGGACAGAGAACTCAAGTTCTTTAATTAGCCTCTCCTCCCCTTGGAATGAGGGGCCGGGCAAAACAGGGTGGAAATCTCTCTCTGCTATCTTCAGAGCAGCATGATAAAGAAACTGGAAATGACCCTCTTCCCTTGGAGGAGTGTTGGGAAAGATACTCTTTCTCCAGATCCTGCCCCCAAGGAAGGAAGGAGCCATGGCTCAGTGGCAGAGCATCTGTTTGGCATGCAGAAGGTCCCAGGTTCAATCCCTGGCATCTCTGGTTAAAAACTCGGTACAATTCCGCCAGGCCCATAAAATGGAGTTGTTCTGGCAGGCTTTTGGTTGAGGCTACGGATGTCAGATTACATTAGCCTCCCCTGTTTTACTCCACCTCAGCTTGTCTTGCGCTATGTACTTTAATTGTTCCATTGGCAGACGTTTACCCACCATCAGGTAGGCCAGCCCTTGGGCACATATACAGCATACACCATGGAGCTTGTTTATTTGCGCACCATCATGTACTGCATTATGGGTTTTGTAGTTTTTAAATTGTACATGCTGTGTATTTTGACTGTTTACCCACTTGTGATCCGCCCTGAGTCCGCTCGTGGGGGAGGGCAGGATAGAAATCTCAAAAATAATAATTAAAAAATGAAATAAAAAGGAATGGGCAGTAGGTGTTGTGAGAGACCTTGGAGAGCTGCTGCCCGTCCAAGCAGACAATACTGACCCTGATACTGGTTCTGAATAATGCAGCTCCATATGAGGAAGGTTTGAATCTGAAACAAACTTCTATTTATAGGGGACTAGGGAGCAAAGCCCGTTGTGGAGGAAGACAACCGGCCCTAGAAAGGGAGGGAGGGAGGGAGGGAGGGAGGGAGGGAGGGAGGGAGGGAGGGAGGGAGGGAGGGAGAGAGAGAGAGAGAAAGAAAGAAAGAAAGAAAGAAAGAAAGAAAGAAAGAAAGAAAGAAAGAAAGAAAGAAAGAAAGAAAGAAAGAAAGAAAGAAAGAAAGAAAGAAAGAAAGAAAGAAAGAAAGAAAGAAAGAAAGAGGGGGAAGAGTGAAAGAAAGGAGAGAGGAAGAAAGGAAAAGGGGGAAAGGAAGGGAAGCGGGGCGGAACAGGCTTCTCTAGGCCTACTGGGCCCATAGAAGGCCCAGAGGATGGTGTGTGGGGGGACGGAAGGGGTTTCTCTGGCCTACTGGGCCCATAGAAGGCCCAGAGGATGGTGTGGGGTGGTGGTGGAAGGGGCTTCTCTGGCCTACTGGGCCCACAGAAGGCCCAGAGGATGGTGTGTGTAGGGGGGGCGGAAGGGCCTTCTCTGGCCTACTGGGCCCATAGAAGGCCCAGAGAATGATGTGGGGGGGGCAGAAGGGGCTTCTCTCACCTGCCTTGGCCTTGAAGGCCTGTCCCTGCGCTCTTTCTGTAGACAGTCCTCTCCTGTCAGAGGACTGGAGCAGACTGAGCCAAAGATACTGGCCGGGGCTGATGTGGGCGGGACTCCGCCAAGCAGCCAGTCAGCCCCAGCCAGCATCTTCTGCCTGCCACTTCTTGTGCCGAATCAATTATGGTGACCATAGAATATTGTGGAACCAAAATTCAAATATATATAAGGACAGATGATTCAGGTCTCCACCACAACGGCTCTTGATCCCTTTTTTAAAAAAAGAAGGGTGGGGGGATGAAGTCTGTGGGGGCAACACACGCATTGGTGAAGACCACTGTGGCAATCATCCTCAAAAGTCCCGCCTCTCCTCCAGGGCTCTGGCCCAATCCTTGTGATTTAGACCTTATTGTCAGCCAGTCAGAGCCTGTGGAACTCCACTGGATGGGAGGGGCTGAGCTAAATAGCACCTTATCATTTTATATTTTAACTTATAGTGATACGAATATCACTGGTTGGCTTTATTGGCAATTGGGCCACTGTTGTAAGCCGCCCTGAGCCCATTCGTGGGGAGGGCAGGGTATAAATTGAATTAATTTAAAAAAAAAAAATTAAGAAGGGGTGAAGAAAAAACGTTTTTCTTTTGGGAGGGGGATTCCGTGGCTCTGGGAGGGAGCGTCGGCTGAGGGAAGAAAGCTTATTCTAGTGGTGCAAATAAGCATCCTGTTCAGGGCCCGTCATTCCTATCTGGTGTGAGGGGGGGCTCTGGGGAAAAGCGCTCTGTGAGAGAAAGTGAGGTGACCTCTCCAGAGGAAGGGGAATCAGATCTCCCCTCAGGGGGCTGTTTCCTCTATTTGAGAGCCAGCTTTGCTGTATATCTGAGTTGTCCACACATCATATTTACCTTATGAAATACTTTATTTTCTGTGAAATAAACCTTTGCTGTTTGTCTCCGTCTGTGTCTTATCCGTCAAATCAAAGAAGCAGTGGTCTCCATTTTACCTCACATACAAGTGCAGCCTCAGGGTCGTAAATAAGAGACCTTGAGAGATCACACAGCTTACATGCTACCAGTCTGTATTTTAAAGCTTTGTGCCCCCCTTTATACTTGTTTGTGGGTGGTCGGGGTATAAAGAATCCATAGGAGAGGCCAGAGAGGGGGATTTGATATTCTTCCACCCAGAGAAGGCAATTGCCTCAGAGCCTCCCCCCCGCTATCCCATAGCTACCACAATCACCAGTTGGGATATCTTGACAAGTTGATGAGTAATTGTTGTGGCCGACATCCTGTTGTTCCCTCTCTGCATACCCTTTTTGCCGGAGGTTGTTGGGCCAAAGTCCAGAGTCCCCAAAAACTACTGATACCTTAACGCACTGCACTTTTTCCCGGGAAGGCCAGGGCTTGATGCATCGGGGCCACTTGCTTTTCTGAGGCCAGCACGTCGGGATCTCGATCGCTGGAGCCAGCTCGACCTCCACCGGGAAATCAGAAGTCTCCACAGTGACACGGACCGCAGAGCCGAAGCCTTCCACAATACTGACTTTGTCTGGGAGAAGTGACACCAACAGGACCTGGATCATCATCATCATCATCATCATCATCATCATCATCATCAAGATTTGTTTCCCACCTTTCTGCCTCTACAAGGGCAGCCAAGGTGGCTAACAAAATCTACATGAAAAAAGCATCAGAGGGTAGCCGTGTCGTTCTGCAGTAAAACCACTAGATTCAAGTCCCGAAGCTCCTTAGAGGCCAACAAGATTTTCAGAGAGTGAGTTTGTATGACTCAAAGCTCTTTCTCTCTGATGTTTTCTGCAGGCTAAGCTCTCCCCAGGCCTGCATCTGTATTCCTCCGCCGCTTTCCCTCATTTCCGCAAATGTTTCCACAGTCCCAGGTGCAAAAATGTAGTTTTGTCCCCTCTTGCTCCGCACCATCAGACTTCCCTGTTTCTGGGAATGCCCGTGCTGTGCCACAAGAGAGAGCAAACTGCGTTTTTGCTCCCGGGACTGCAAAAACATCTGTGGAAATAAGGGAAAGCGGAGGAAGAATACAAGCGCAGGCGCGGGGAGAGCCCTCCCTGCGGAAAACGTCTCTATCTGATGACGGAGCTCTGAGTCTTCGAAGCTCCCACTCTGAAAATCTGGTTGTTCTCTAAGGTGCGAATGGACTAAAATCTAGCTGTTATACACAATATAGAATTAAATTATAAAACCATTAAAGTAAAAAAACCCAACCCAATAAACAGCATTAAAACAATCCTTAAAAGAGTTTTAAAATAGAGTTAAAATACATACAAATGATGAAAACTTTGGTTAGGAAGGAGTGATCATGGAGGGAATGCCAAATGAAATTTTAAAAAGTCTTCACTCCCTGGTGGAAGACGGCAACGGATGGGGACGGACGAATCTCCCTGGGGAACGAGTTCCGGAGCTTTGGTGCCCTGACTGAGAAGGCCTTCTCCCAAAGCATAGGGCTGCCAGATTCTTGCCTTCTGCTGGCAGGGGGCTCCATGCTTCTTTCTGGGATCTTCATTGCAATGATGTCACCCGGAAGTGACACCATCACGCCGGGCACATCATTCAGGGGGCGCTCTAGCATTCGGCCAAAAACTCTATGGTCACCATGGAGTTTTTAGCCAATGCTAGAGTGTCCCCACGTGACATGCCTGGTGCCTCTGGGTAACGTCATCGCTCTGGGCATGCCTGGCATGGTGGGGTTCTTCGGGGTGGGGCTCCCCCCCGGCCCCCCCGAAACCCCCACCCCCATCGGGGGGGTGGCAGCCCTACTGAAGCAGACCCTCTGAAGAGGACTGTAATAGCTGGGCAGGTTCATAAGGAATTAGGCGGCCCTTCAGGAATGGTGGTCCCAAACTATACAGGGCTTCGAAGGTCAACACCAGCACCTTGAATTATGCCCAGAAACAAACTGGGAGCCAGTGTAGATGGGTCAAAACTGGTGCCCATTAGTGGAGGCTGGCCCATAGTACTAGCCCAGTCAGGTGGGACTGGTTTCTCTGAACATGGCCGAAAATAACCCCAGTTCTCTCCAGCAACGGCATCCAACGGGGAAGTTGGTGCTCCACAAAAAGGCAGCCCCACCCCAGAGGCCTGAACTGAAGAGTACCTACTACAGCCGCATCCCCTCCCCAACATCATACAAAACAGGTGGGGCTAAACTTAGAGACTCTGCAAGGAAAGCTGCCCCCCCGCCCCGATTGTCAAGCAATCTTTATTTGTCATGCTCAGAGATCAGCCAAGATCGACACACAGACGGAGTCAGCAGCACATCTAGATACAATAAAATTTCAGCACCACGTAAGGCTGATTTCAATAGGGCAGACAGCATTGATAAAATTCTTAACGCCCTGACCTGGATAGCCCAGGCAAGCGCGATGTTATCAAATCTCAGAAGCTGAGCAGGGTCAACTGTGGTTAATACTTGGATGGGAGACTTCCTTGGAATACCATGTCAGGAAGACAGAGGCAGGCTTTATTCAGCCGCCTCTCTGAATATCCTCCAGGCCCCCAGTAGGGGTCAGTCACCAGAGGTCAACCTGAATCCCTGTCCAGACACACACAGAACCCCCCCCCCAAAAAAAAATACCTAAAAAAAAAAATTAAAAGGCTTAATCAGCCATTTCATTTTTGAACATACCATTGGGGCAGAATTTGGCCACCTTAAAGGCAGTTTTGTTCGGACAACCTGACAGGAGGAGGGAACTGTAGAATTCAGCAGGTCTGCCTGGGAAATCTGATAAGATTGAAGTTCTGTACAGAGATCGAATGACCCTACACAGAGGACACTTTATACCCCAGCAGTGCCTTAAAAACCAACAAGATTTTCTACGGTACAAGCTTTCAAGAGAAGAAGAAGAAGAAGAAGAAGAAGAAGAAGAAGAAGAAGAAGAAGAAGAAGAAGAAGAAGAAGAAGAAGAAGAAGAAGAAGAAGAAGAAGAAGAAGAAGAAGAAGAAGAAGAAGAAGAAGAAATTGGATTTATACACCACCCTTCTCTTGGAGTCTCAGAGCGACTTACAAACTCCTTTCCCAGCCAGTTTGGTGTAGTGGTTAAGTGCGTGGACTCTAATCTGGGAGAGCCGGGTTTGATTCCCCACTCCTCCACTTGCACCTGCTGATGTGACCTTGGGTCAGTCACAAGCTCTGGCACAGCTGTTCTCTCAAGGACAGTTTCTGTCAGAAGTTCTCTCAGCCCCACCGACCTCACAGGGTGTCTGTTGTGGGGAGGGGAAGGGAAAGAGTTTGTAAGCTGCTCTGAGATGCCTTTGGGCAGTGAAAGGCGGGGTATAAATCCAAACTCTTCTTCTTCTTCTTCTTCTTCTTCTTCTTCTTCTTCTTCTTCTTCTTCTTCCTTCCTTCCCTTCCCCACAACAGACACCCTGTCAGGTAGGTGGGGCTAAGAGAGCTCTCTCAAGAACTGCTCTTGAAAGAACAGCTCTGAGAGACCTGTGGCTTGCCCAAGGTCATCCAGCAGCTGGAGGTGGAGGAGTGGGGAATCAAACCCAGTTCTCCCAGGTTAGAGTCTGTGCACTTAACCACTACACCAAACCACTACGCCCTTGTGCTGTGGCAGTAGCTGCGACCAAAGCAGCCTTTTTTAGAAAATTGGGCAGCCAGTCAGAAGCCTGGCTGGGCAAAACCCCAAACTGGCCCTGTCCACTTTCTAGAAACACTTGATAAGCACCAGGAAAGGCGTCAGTGGCACCACGGCGCCCACAGGCACCACGTTGAGGACACCTGTTCTGGTCCGACACTCTAATTGCTGTGCCACACTGGCTTTCAGAACTGTCCCAGAGACTGCGGGGGGGGGGGGCAAAGCAGTTGAGGGTGAGTACGTGCTGCTCCAAAGTTTGCCGTGGTTCTTTCCACGGTAGACTCACCCGTGAGACTGCAACTGTGGATCGATTTCTCCACGAGGTTTCGGAAGACGGCGAGAACTCCGGCGGGCACGAGGTCGCCCTCGATGTTGACGTCTTCCCCGTGCCACTGGGGGAGGCTCTTGGAGAACTGCTCCACTTCTAGCCACTGCTGCGGCGCCTCCGGATCCCTGACCGGAGACAGGAGCTTTGTGCCGTGCACCGTGTAGTAACGCCAGTGCCGCACTTGGTGCTCTTTGTAGCCCGTCAAGCCAACCAACGGGACAGTGACAAGGAACTGGTTGGGTGCTAGGACCTGGGGGAACGCAGAAAGGGAACGGGAGAGGAAACAGGAAGAATAATCCTCAAGACAGAGAAGCAAAAGGACGGCTCTTGGAGACTGAGAAGGGACAGGAGCAAGTGTCCAGCACAGGCAGGTCCTTATCCAAAGGCCCTGCACCCCAAATGCACATCTTGGCACATCTTGTCCCAGCCTGCATCTAGCATTTGCTCTGCTGTTTTACCAAACCCACCCTGGAACAGCTCAAAACCATATTCAGATACTGCAGGCCAGCGCTGTACTAAGAACATAAGAGAAGCCAATGTTGGATCAGGCCAATGGCCCATCTAGTCCAACACTCTGTCACACAGCGGCCAAAATATACCAGGTGCCATCAGGAGGTCCAGCAGTGGAGCCAGGACACCAGAAGCCCCCCCACTGCTGCCCCCTCCAGCACCAAGAATAGAGTGCATCATCTGCCCCAGACTGAGAGTTCCTATCTATACCTTGTGGGTAATAGCCACTGGTGGACTTCTGCTCCAGATCTATATATCTAATTCCCAAGTTGCCCCCTGCGTGTGGATATCTAAATCTGCACATCGGGGGTACCTGGGGGGGAAAGAGATTTTCCTGCGCATGTGGGGCAGTTCCCAGGTGTGCAGAAAAATCAGAAAACTTTGAAAAAATACAGGGGGGATATTTAAATCCCCAAAAAGTAAGAGCGTTCCCTGCACATGCACAGGGAACGCTCTGGGAAATCTGTGTTGGGCCAGTGGTTGGAAGTCACTCAGGCCTCGCCGCAGGAGCGGGGGGGAGGAGATCGGTGGCGGCAGCAGAGGAGATCGTCAGAGGGGCAATCGGGGGGGGGGCGGAGGCTGGAAGCCGCTTGGGCCTCGCTGCCAGAGTTGGGGGAGGGGGGTGGAGGAGATCGGTGAGGCTGCTTAGGCCTCACTGCCGGAGCCGGGGGGGAGGAAGAGTTTGGCGAGGCCGAGCAGCTGGCAGCCACTTGGGCCTTGCCACTGGAGCCAGGGGTAATGGTGGAGGGGTGGTGGAGGAGACTGAGGACGGGGGGAATTGGCGGACTCGGTGGCTGGTAGCCACTCAGGCCGTGCCGCCGGTGTCTGGGGATGGGGGGAGGCTTACCTGCTGTTGCTGCTGCTTCCTCCTCCTCCTGCTCTGTGTGGAGCTCTTCTCTTCCCCCCACCCACGAGTATTGTGGGTCCCCTTTCTTGTGTTTATCTAATTCCCTCTTGAAACTGTCCATGCTTGTAGCGGCCACCACCTCCTGTGGCAGTGAATTCCATGTGTTAATCACTCTTTGGGTGAAGAAGTATTTCCTTTTATCTGTTCTAACCCGACTGCTCAGCAATTTCATGGAGTGCCCACCAGTTCTTGTATTGTGAGAAAGGGAGAAAAGTACTTCTTTCTCAACCTGCTCAATCCCATGCATAATCTTATAAACCCCGATCATGTCACCCCTCAGCCGTCGTTTCTCCACGCTAAAGAGCCCCAAGCGTTTTAACCTTTCTTCATAGGGAAAGTGTTCCAACCCTGACTGCAGAGTCACCCCTGAACGGCCATAAAACGGCCATAAATCTATGCAGACAGTTCCATAAAACTGAGAGATCAAATGAAATGAAAGCCAGGATGCAGTCTGGCTGACAGAGCTCTTTCGAGGACTGCTCCTGAGAGAACAGCTCTAAAAGAACTTGTGACTGACCCAAGGTCACACCAGCAGCTGCATGTGGAGGCGTGGGGAATCAAACCCGGTTCTCCCAGATTAGAGTCCACGCTCCTACCTACTACACCAAACTAGCTCTCAGTCCTTCCGATAGGTGGGTCCCAGGCTGTGAAATAGGGTTGTGACAAATGCTCCTTCTAAGCTGTGGAGTCTTGTGAGCAAAAATTCTACATTGTGAGCTACTGGCATTGAAGCTGTGAGTGAGCAATTTGATTACTGCACAAACTAGTTTGCTCGGCAGCCATTCTTCCTGAGCTAAGACAGAAATGTAATTCAGCTTAGAGGGAACATTGTCAGGTCCTACCTTTTGCCAGCGGGGGATCCCAGAAGTGAAGTCAATGCATCGCCGACATCAGGGGTGATGCTGTAGTTTTTGGGCAAACTCTTGGTTTGTAGCCAATTTTATCATAGAGTTTTGCCCCAAAACTAGAATGTCATCCCTGACGTTGGCGCCATGATGATGTCACTTCTGGGTGACATGATCGCATTGTGTTTCAGGGCATTTGCAGGCGGGGTTTCCATGGCGGCAGGGAGGAGCCTGCACAATCTGGGAAACCCCTGCCTGGATTGGGGGCCTGGCACCCCTACCGTGCAAGGCTTTAAAGGTCTGGTCCAGGACCGTGCATTGAATTTGGACACAGACTGGCAGGCCAGAGGAGCCGACTTCATGTGCTCCGTCAGAAGAAGAAGAGAAGAGATTGGATTTGTACCCTGCCCTTCACTGCCCAAAGGGTCTCAGCCCCTTACCTTCAGATTTTCATGGTGAACACCAGAGACAGAGATGGCCTGGAAACGGGAGTCCTTCTTGCTAATTTCGGCCGTCAACCGCTGGATGGTTTGCTGCACCTCAGCCACAGCGGTGGACACCATGCGGTGCCTCAGGTCCACCTGCGGGCATAAGCCAATATTTCTGTCACACTGGTGCAAACTGTCCAACCACTCACCAGTCTTTGAACCAGGCAGGCCTGTAGGGGGGCATTTTGAGGTCCTGCCCCCTTAATTAAGAAGAAGAAGAAGAGATTGGCTTTATACCTGGCCCTTCACTACCCAAGGGTGACTCAGAGTGACTCCTTTCCCTTCCCCTCCCCCCAACAGACACCTTATGAGGTAGGTGGGGCTGAGAGAGCTCTGACAGAAACTGCTCTTTTTCCATGACAGCTCTGACAGAACTATGGCTTGCCCAAGGTCATCCAGCAGCTGCAAGCGGTGGGGTGGGGAATCAAACCCGGTTCTCCCAGATTAGAGTCTGCGCACTTGACCACTACACCAAACTGTACACCAAACCAAAGCCCCGCCCCACAAATAGCCATAGCAGAAACATTATTTTTGAGGAGAGACCCCCCTGCTGCCTGTTGATGGCAGCGGATAGGGTGACAGTACTGTAGCTTGCCCTCGGACTTCCCTCTCCCTCCCACTGTGGAATTGGTGGGGGGCATTATGGGACCCAGGAGAAGACAACTCAGAGGACATTTAATTGTCTTTTGAGTTCCCTTTCAGTCCAGGGGTCTTTTCGTAAAAAAAGAGCTGCAGGAGTTCATTAGCATATGGTATGCTAATGAGCTATTAGGCTATTAGCATATGCCACACCTCCTGACATCACCGGAAGTGATGTCAGAAGGGGAAGCAAAGGGGGGGAGGCATCTTCAAAAGCCTCCCCTTCCCTTCCCCAGCTGGCCTGGGGGGGGAGTGAAGACAGAAGGGGTTTAAAGTTTAAACCCCTTCTCACTAGAGTTGGGCTACAGAAAGAGGAAAGAGGGAAGGAAAACGAGAGAGTAAAGAGAAGAAAAGAAGGAAGGGAAGAGGGAAAGAAAGAGAAGGAAAGAAGGAGGGAAAGAAAGAGAGAGGGAAGGGAAGAAGAGGGGAAACAGGGAAAGAAGAGAAGAGAAGAGAAGAGAGAGAGAGAAGAGAAGAGAAGAGAAGAGAGAGAGAAGAGAAGAGAAGAGAAGAGAAGAGAAGAGAAGAGAAGAGAAGAGAGAGAGAGAGAGAAGAGAAGAGAAGAGAAGAGAAGAAGGCGGGAAAGAAAGAAAGAGCGAGAGAAGGGAAGGAGGGAAAGAAGAAAAGGGGAGAAGGAAAGGAGGGAATGAAAGAAAGACAGAAGGAAAGGAGGAAAAGAGAGGAAGGAAGGAAGAGGAGGGAAAGAGAGAAAGAAAAGGAGGGAAAGAAAAGGAAAGGAGGGAAAGATGGCAAAGAGATGGAGGGAGGGAGGCTCTCCCACCCCCCCCATCAAGCCCCCGCCACCCTCACCCCTGCAGTGGGGCTTTCCTGGCGTCCCTCAAGCCGCAGTGCTCCTGTGCGGGCCCGGGGATGCTGGCGGGGGGCTTCTTCATGCGTCCCCTGGGCTGCAGTCAATGTTCCCTCTAAGCTGTGGAGTCTTGTGAGCAAAAATTCTACTTTGTGAGCTACTGGCATTGAAGTTGTGAGCAAGTGATTTGGCTACTGCACAAGTTAGTTTGCTCTGGAGCCCTCCATCCTGAGCTAAGACAAAAATGTGTGAGCCAGAGGCTAAAAAACTGTGAGCTAGCTCACACTGATTCAGCTTAGAGGGAACACTGGCTGCAGTGCTTCGGCACGGGCTGGGAACTAGGGATGTGCATTTGGTTCGTCTGAACCGAATGCACCCCCGAAAATGGCCTATTTGGGCCCCTTTCGGGCTTCTGAGGGCCGATTCAGATTCTCTAACCTGAATCGGCTTGCCGCCAAATTGCCGCCGAAATTCGGTCCCAGCTCAGGCAGGGATGGCTCCAGAGCAAACTAATTTATGCCGCAGCCAAATCGCTCGCTCACAACTTTCATGCCAGTGGCTCACAAAGTAGAATTTCTGCTCACACGACTCCACAGCTTAGCGGGAGCAGTGGCTACCATCCGAACCGCATCACACAGTCCGTTGTGTATAGCCAAAACCTATGCTATCGTCACATCTGCTCCAACCCCTCAGACTTGAAGGATCTGCAACAGGCGTTTTTGCAACTACAATATCCTTCTGATATGGTGAGAAAGGCGATTGGAAAAGCCAGAACGATACCCAGGGACAGCTCGCTACGAGGCAAGCCCAAAGAAAATGATAACCGAACACCACTAGTGGTCGCCTACAGCTCACAGCAAGCCAGTTCAAGCTACGACCCACGTTGGAGAGTGGCACTTCCCTCACACAGGCACTGGGGGGTGGGGAGGAGTCCGACCTTTTCTTGCTTACAGACAGCCGGCCAACCAAAAACAACTTCTCACTCGCAAACTACTTAACAGTAACATGGGCCCTGGTACCCAGGCCTGCAACAAACCGAGATGCCAACTTTGCCCTCGTATAGATCCTAGCAACACCGTCAGGGGACCCAGCAAAGTTCCTACTCCGTCTCATCCTCTAATGCGATTTATGCCATCACGTGTCAGCGATGCCCTTCCACTCTCTACGTTCGACAAACAGGCCAGTCCCTTCGACAAAGAATAAATGGACAGAAGTCTGACATCAGCAACAACGACATTCAAAGACCGGTGGGGAACATTTTGACCTCCCAGGACACTCCGTTGATGACTTAAAAGTAACAGTTCTCTTACAAAGGAATTTCAAAGGGAGATTAGAAAGAGAGACTGCTGAATTGCAACCGATAATGAAGCTCAAGGCAATGCGTCTTCCTGGACTGAATCGAGACCTAGGTTTCCTGACTCATTACCTATGCTGATTTCTCCATGCCTACTACCCCTCTGCATATCACACCTAATCCAATTACGCTTGCTCTTGTCATTCACCTGCTATTGTCATTTGGCCTCTACAGGTCTCTCCATTCAATCTTACTTACACACACATGATGCTGAATTGGCTGGACACTCGTGACAGGGAACAGTATTCTTTAGATAAGGCTTTTCTCTCTCCTTTTCCCCTGCCACATGGGCATGAACTGAATCTGCATCAACAAATATAAGGTTTACCTTTTGCAATATACTTGCTTGGGAGTTGATTTACTGCAAGCAATGTCACGCTTCTAACACTGGGCAACTTTGCTATATTGACTAATTCGTATCACCAATACAAAGGAAAAACCAAGCCCTGTTTTGCAGTTGGGAAAATGCTCAAACCTGACGTCTTCCCAGAATTCCGTGCCTAGCACACTCTGCAAGATCCCAAGACTCTGTGCCTGGCACACTTTACAGAAAGATGCCGCAATCTTTCCCTAGGCGGCGTGGGGAGCCCTGAACATTGGGAGTGATACCGGAGACTTGCAGTTCTGTAGTATTTGCTTTATTGGCAAAATATGCCAGCAGAGCCTGGAAAGTGGCAAAGAGACACTCCTGCAGCCAGCAAAAGAGCAACATCTGCACACAACCCCAGTGCTGAATCCAGGGCTGCCAACCTCCTGGCGTCCAATGTAAGCTGCTGGAGAGAAAGGGGTGCATAAATGAACTAAATAAATAAGAACATAAGAACATAAGAGAAGCCAATGTTGAATCAGGCCAATGGCCCATCTAGTCCAACACTCTTGTCACACAGCGGCCAAAATATACCAGGTGCCATCAGGAGATCCAGCAGTGGGGCCAGGACACCAGAAGCCCTCCCACTGCTGCCCCCTCCAGCACCAAGAATAGAGTGCATCACCTGCCCCAGACTGAGAGTTCCCATCTATACCCTGTGGCTAATAGCCACTGGTGGACTTCTGCTCCATATGTTTATCTAATTTCCTCTTGAAACTGTCCATGCTTGCAGCTGCCACCACCTCCTGTGGCAGTGAATTCCATATGTTAATCACTCTTTGGGTGAAGAAGTATTTCCTTTTATCTGTTCTAACCCGACTGCTCAGCAATTTCATAGAGTGCCCACGAGTTCTTGTATTGTGAGAAAGGGAGAAAAGTACTTCTTTCTCAACCTGCTCAATCCCATTCATAATCTTATAAACCTCGATCATGTCACCTCTCAGCCGTCGTTTCTCCAAGCTAAAGAGCCCCAAGCATTTTAACCTTTCTTCATAGGGAAGGTGTTCCAACCCTTTTATCATTCTAGTTGCCCTTCTCTGCACTTTTTCCAATGCTATAATATCCTTTTTGAGATGTGGTGACCAGAACTGTACACAGTATTCCAAATGAGGTCGCACCAATGATTTATACAGGGGCATGATGATACTGGCTGATTTGTTATCAATTCCCTTCCTAATAATCCCCAGCATAGCGTTGGCCTTCTTTATTGCAGCTACACATTGTGTAGACATTTTAAATAAGTAAATATTATTTAGAAGCGGGTTTTTTTAATGCCGTTCTGCTTTTAAACATTTCTGTAATTACAACAGAAATGTCCAGTTACCTCTGGGCACAGCCCCCAGTCCTGGGTTCTAATCCTTGCGAAGACACGAGGAACAATCCTCCAGAAACAGCCTTACCTTACTCCGGAGGTACTGTTCCACAGCCTCTTCTGTGAGCGGTTTCATTTTCTTCCTGCCACAGTCCGGCACTGTCGGGCAGCTCTTTTGACAGAGAGCACCGGGGCGGGATTCTCACGGGTGGCTTTTCTCAGCTGAAAGCGCCAGTGCTCCCTGCAAGGGGAGACAGAGGGAAGCAAGCCACCTTTCCGCTCTGCAACGCCCGCAGCTGGGCACTTAAAGCCATTCCTAACGTCGCCCTTCAATTAGTTTGTGGCTGTTCCTGTTTCAGAAAACTGCAGTCCTGACACGTATCGGCAGGGAGCTGAAGAAAGCTCCCAACCATCCCCAACGAAGCCTCAGAAAAGCACTTGCTCAGCCATGCTGGAGTTTCAGCATTTCCTTGCCTGCAGCAAACACTCAGCCGTTCAGCCGTGCCCTTCCACAGGCCATTCCTAAAATACCCGATTTCCAACTGCCCTCTTTCCTCTTTTCGGCGGTGTGGTTCTCTCTACACGTGGGGCCTGCAGAGCACGGCCTCTGCCTCTTATCTCTCTTTTTCTCTCTCCTGCTGTATTGACAGTAAATGCCACACCGCTCAGGGCCTGGCCCACACTTGGCTCGGCTCTCTTGACAGTAAACACGGCCAGAGCCGCCTCCCGGGAGCTGCCCAGTGGCCCAGACGTGGCATGCGCGCAGAACCCCACAGACACGCGAGTGGCTCCGAAAGGGAAACAATTGATCGCCTCCTTCATCAATCGAACAAGAGCGGGCGGCCTTTTCGCAGAAAGGTCACGCCGCGACAGGAGCATGTGGCAAAGGCCCTGGGGAAATGCGCTCCATCCGACACGCAGCCGGAGAGCCACTGGGAAGCGGTCGCTGGAGCGAGAAGTCTGTCCCACACACTGACCCCCTGCCTTCCTGTCAGGCGCTTTTCGCTTGTGGGGCACTGCACAGGCAAGCCGTGAGAAGACGGCCAGTGGTGAGAGCGTCTGACAGGAAGCCAGTGGTCAGCGTGAGGGAAGGACAGAGGGCTTGCGCCAGTGGCTCAAGGCTAGGGTTGCCAGCCTCCAGGTGGGGCCTGGAGTTCTCCTGCTATTACAACTGATCCCCAGGCGACAGAGACCAGTTCCTGTGGAGGAAATGGCTACTTTGGAGCGTGGAGTCTGTGGCAGTATACCCCCGGGGGTTGCTCCCCTTCCCAAACTCCACTCTCCTCAGCTTCCCCCACCCCAGTCTCTGGGAATGTCCCAACCTGGAACTGAAGCTTGCCATCTGTGAGCTGAGAAATTCCTGGAGATTTGGGAATGGAGCTTGGGGAGGGAAGAGTCTGGGGAAGGGAATCCAGCCTCCAAGGTAGCCATGTTCTCACCTCTCTCATCTGGAGATCAGTTTTAATTGTAGGAGATTTTCAGGCCCCACCTGGAGGTTGGCAAGCCTAGAACTGCTGACCGTATCTCCCTCCCCCCCATCCACTCCACCTGTTTTCCTCATGCAACAACATGTTGTTTTAGGGGGGCCACAGTTGTAGGGGGAGAGAGAGAACAGATGCCTGAACAGTGTGGACAAAAAAGGGGCTCAAAAGCTCCCTCCTTGCCACTCTAATCTGGGGGGACCGGGTTTGATTTCCCACTCTTCCTCCACTTGCAGCCAGCTGGGTGACCTTGGGTCAGTCACAGCTCTCTCACAGCTATTCTCTCAAGAGCAGTCCTCGAAAGAGCTCTCTCAGCCTCACCTACCTCACAGGGTGCCTGTTGCAAGGGGGGGAGAAGGGAAAGGAGACTGTAAGCTGCCCTGAGACTCCTTTGGGTAGTGAAAGGCAGGGTATAAATCCAATCTCCTCCTCCTCCTCTTCTTCTTACTTAGTAATGGGGTAAATTTGGGGCCTAGGAGATTCTTAATCGAGCATGAAATAAATCCAACTGCTCTGCTAAATTCCGTCCCTCTTTCTAGGCAGTCCCTGATTTACCTGAAAAGGCAGACGAGACCTTCTGTCCATCAAGCAAAGAAGGTGACTGTCATAAATTCTGATACAAGTTCTAGTTATATATTGCAATAAAAAAAACTTGTGTATAGTTTCAAGAGGGCAGCTGTTTGGTCTGCAGTAGATGAGCTAGATTTGAATCCAGTACCCCTTAGAGACCAACATAGGGTTGCCAGGTCTCACCTTACCTGCGATGGGGGGCTCCTGGCTCCTTGTTGAGACTTTTCTGCTGCATGCACTTTGTATGTGCGGTGCGATGACATCACCAGCAGTGATGTCATCATGTTAGGTCATCGCATGGCAACACTCTAGTGTTCAGGGCAAAAACTCTATGGCAAACCATAGAGTTTCCCCCAAATGCTACAGTGTCACCACGCAACGGCCCCAGCATAATGATGTCAGTGCTGATGACGTCATTTGTGCCAGCAGCATCCCCGTGGGACACTGCTGATTAGGGGTGGGGCTTCCCCCGTCGGCCAGCTGGATGGCAGTGGATCGGGCCCCCTGAAATCAGGAGACCCCCTGGCCCAACCGGGGGGCCGGCAATGCTAGATTAACGAGATTTTCAGGGTATCAGATACTTGACAGAGGGTGCTATGACTTTCAAAAACTCATACCCTAAAAACGTTTTGGTCTCTAAGAGGCTACGGGACCTGAATCCAGATCTTTGGTGTATAATCCCACCCAGCCCCCAGGATGATCATCTTACATTCAAGGTTGTCTTCCTTTCAGGAAAATATGGGGCTTTCACAAGCAGCCTCCTTCCCTTTTGTGTGGCTTTTCAGTTTGTATCATTGGCCCAATCTTCATCTAGCATTCGCTCCACTGTTTTACCAAACCCACACTGGAACAGAAAAAGATGCAGCTCAAAACCACCCTCAAATACCTCGGACCAAGGCCGTACTGATTGCAGAGTCACCCTTGCATGGCCCTAAAATGGCTATAAATCTATGCAGACGGCTGCCATAAAACCAAGAGACCGAAGGAAGTGAAAGTGGCATGCAGTCTGGACCAGTGTTCCCTCTAAGCTGAACTAGTGTGAGCTAGCTCACGTTTTTTTTAGCCTCCAGCTCACAGATTTTGGTCTTAGCTCAGGAAGGATGGCTCCAGAGAAAACTAATTCATGCAGTAGTCAAACTCACAACTTTAATGCCAGTAGCTCACAAAGTAGAATTTTTGCTCACAAGACTCCACAGCTTAGAGGGATTATTGGTCTGGACACTACCACGAAATCTGACAATCAATCAAAGTGAAAGTGGCATGTAATGCAGAGGGGAATTTCTGTTCCAGCGTGGGCCTGGTAAAACAGCAGAGCGGATGCTAGATGCAGAAGGGGCCACACTGTGTGGTCCGTGCTGCTGAATTACTGCCAGTGAGGTATCATTCCTGGGTGAGCGGCGAAACCAGTTGTGCTAGAGCTGCCACCGCCGGTATCCGTCTAAATCCCTCTTTCCAAACGGCTGGCAGTCCACAAGATCAATAGTAATGCAAGATATGTTCCTGACCCAGCTGTTTTGGAATCTCATGTCTGTTTGTTTGTGCAGAGGGGTTATAAATAGATTTGGTCGAGAGATGGAGGCTTGGAAACAGAAGCGCTTTGCGCCGCCGTCGCTAATTCATTCTGACAGCAGGGAACTCATGCGCCGAGGCCAAATGGAACAGTTTCTCGGCTTGCTTCTGATCCTATCAGATCAATAGTCGTCGCTGCCTCTTCTGCTGGTGTTTTCCCCTCACCCCACACCCATGCGTGCGATATGTCTGCCTCACAGATGGTTACTGCTCTGTTCTCCTTTGGGATTCGGCCGATCCTACCTTGCTAATTTCTGCATTTTGTAACCTTGTGGTCAGACCACGGATGCTCTCGAAGACAACTTTGAAAGTTTCTGTTCCTGCAAGAGGTGACGTTAGAGTTGTCAGCTCCAGTTTGGGAAATACCTGGAGATATTTACAGAGTGGAGCCTGAAGAAGCTGGGGTTTGAGGAGAGGAACATCAGTGGGGTATAATGCCATCGATACCGCCTTCCAAAGTGGGCATTTTTTCCAGGGGAACTGATCTCTGTCACCAGGAGATCAGCTTCAAAGTTCCCTCTAATCTGTGCTACGGGACGCTGGTATGACCTTGGGTCAGTCATAAGTTATCTCAGAGCTGTTATCTCAAGGGCTGTTCTCAAGAGAGCTCTCTCAGCCCCACCTCCCTCACAGGGTGTCTGTTGTGGGGAGGGGAAGGGAAAGGAGTTTGTAAGCTGCTCTGAGATTCCTTCGGGTAGTGAAGGGTAGGGTATAAATTCAATCTCCTCCTCCTCCTCCTCCTCCCGCCCCATAGAATTGGACCCTCTGGTCCAATCTTTTCAAAACCTGGGGGGGGGGGTTAAGGAGAAGCATGAGCAGCTATGCTGCAAATTTGGTGTATCTACCTCAAAAAACAGCCCCCAAGAGCCCTAGATACCCCCAGACTGATTCTCCATTATAGCCTATGGGGTCCATTGACTCATAGGCTATAATGGCGCTGGAAAAAAATTGATTTTTTTTGCACACACCCATTATGCTTTTCAGTATGATTTGTAAGCTGCCTTGAGTAACAGAGAAAGGTAAAAGGTAAAGGTAAAGGTTTCCCTTGCTTGAAAGCCAGTCAAATCCGACTCTAGGTTTGTGGTGCTCTTCTCCATTTCAAAGCCAAAGAGCCAGCGCTGTCCGAAGACGTTTCCGTGGTCATGTGGCCAGCGTGACTAAACACCAAGTTGCACGGAACGCTGTTACCTTCCCACTGAAGTGGTACCTATTTATCTACTTGCAATTCCTTACTTTCGAGCTGCTAGGTTGGCAGGAGAACAGAGAAAGGTGAGATATAAATATTTGAAGAAATAACTAGTTTAGGAAGGTTGATAAGATTTAAGCAACTTCCTGTTTGTTAGCCTAGGCAGGGTCTTTACGGTGATTGTTCCAACTCTGTTACACTTGACCTGTAATGCTGGTTGTCATATTTCACTTAACCCCCCCCCGCAAAGTAGACTGTATGAGTCCACCCCTCTCCTACTGCTGGTATGTTTTTTAAAACTCAGCGGAGGGCAGCAGTCCAAGGCTAGCTCTACCAATATAGTGGAAAGGGTGGGAAGACCTGTTCTCCGGAGGCCAGCTCTACCAATATAGTGGAAAGGGTGGGTAGACCTGTTCTCTGGAGGCCAGCTCTACCAATATAGTGGAAAGGGTGGGTAGACCTGTTCCCCAGAGGCCAGGCCTACCAGTATAGTGGAAAGGGGTGGGTAGACCTGTTCCCCGGAGGCCAGGCCTACCAGTATAGTGGAAAAGGGTGGGTAGACCTGTTCCCCGGAGGCCAGGCCTACCAGTATAATGGAAAGGGGTGGGTAGACCTGTTCCCCGGAGGCCAGGCCTACCAGTATAGTGGAAAGGGGTGGGTAGACCTGTTCCCCGGAGGCCAGGCCTACCAGTATAGTGGAAAGGGGTGGGTAGACCTGTTCCCCGGAGGCCAGGCCTACCAGTATAGTGGAAAGGGGTGGGTAGACCTGTTCCCCGGAGGCCAGGCCTACCAATATAGTGGAAAGGGGTGGGTAGACCTGTTCCCCGGAGGCCAGGCCTACCAATATAGTGGAAAGGGTGGATAGACCTGCTCTCCGGAGGCCAGGTCTACCAATATCGTGGAAAGGGTGGGTAGACCTGCTCTCCGGAGGCCAGGTCTACCAGTATACTGGAAAGGGGAGGGTAGGCCTGTTCTCCGGAGGCCAGGTCTACCAATATACTGGAAAGGGGAGGGTAGGCCTGTTCTCTGGAGGCCTGGCTGACCCCCCCACCCCCCACAGACGACAACATGTTCTGTAGTGAAATTTGACTCAGTTCTGCTTGCTCTTGTAACGTTTAAATTATTCTTAAAATATAGTTTGCTAGAATTCATTCTACTAGCTTTTCCCCCCCACTCACGAGGCAGAATTTTTGTTCACAACACTGTGGAGCTTAGAGGGAACATTGGCTGTCATAGCAGGAGAGCTCCAGCCAGCCCCTGGAGGTTGGCAGCCCTGACTGGCAGACTGGTTGTTGCTGGGGGCTGGCCTATGTGTTGTTTATTTGCATGCAGGCTCAATCTATGACGGCCCCTGCCCTCTGGAAGAGACTGCTATGGAAGGGTTTCCTCTTGACAGGCATTCAGGAAAACGTGCGCATTCGGTTTTAATGATGTTTGAGTTTCCTTTCCAAGAGGTATTGCTGAATGTTTTATTTGGGGTGTGTTTTGTTGTTCTCCAAAGCTGTTTTTAATATTTCCTTGTTTGCCTTGCCAGGAGTGAATTTCTGTCTCGGTTGTATTATTTTTTTTGGAACAGACAGCACAGGAAAATTTAGAACACTGACTGTACTAAAGTGCAGGTAGCAGAAGCACAGTTTATTGTTTTTAAGCACCTACCATTTTTTAAAAAAGCACTTATCTATCGGTTCTGCCTCTGGTGTGTGTTTTTGGCCTAGTGCTTATTGGGGTACAAAAATATCCAGTGGGAAAAAGCTGTGGAGCAGGGCACAATCGAATTAGCAACAATGTTAATACATTGGACAGATACAATGTGTGCAGTACATGAATATAATCCTCACACGCAATGGTACTAAATATGAATCTTCTGATACACAGTGAAATATTCCATAAAGTTCTCTTTCCAAAGTAGTTCTTTCCAACAAAGAATCTGGTTTGCAGTGACAATTTTATTTCTGCTGATGGGCCACCAGTAATACTTTTTAGAAGCCATTCAGTAGTCTAAAGCTATACAGTTTCAAGTCAAGTTTGCCTTTATTGGCATAAATTACCAGTGCAAGATACAGTTTTCTGGAAACTGATGCCTTTGAAATATTTACAATAGGCAGCTCCTTCTACATTAGTAGACTGAAGTTATAGTTTTCTGGAACTTGATGCCTTTGGAATACTTAGAATAGTCGGGGCTCTTTTCGCTGCAGGAACTCCTTTGCATATTAGGCGACACACCCCTAATGTAGCCAATCCTCCAAGAGCTTACAGTAGCCCCTGTAAGAAGAGCTCTGTAAGCCCTTGGAGGATTGGCTACATTAGGGGTGTTTCGCCTAATATGCAAAGGAGTTCCTGCTACAAAAAGAGCCCTGAGAATAGTAATTTTCTTGAGGAAGGTTGTTGAAACAAAGTCTTCAAAATCCGGATTCTTTGTTGGAAAGAACTACTTTGGAAAGAGAACTCCATGGAATATTTCAGTGTGCATCAGAAGATTCATATTTAGTACCATTGTGCTTTATTGCCCAAGGATTATGTTCATGTACGGCACACATTGTTATCTGTCCGATATGTTAACATTGTTACTAGTTCTATTGTGTCCTGCTCCACAGCTTTTCCCCATTGTTGCTGCTGCTATACTGCTGTGTGATCTCCTCTTTTTGCGTACAAAAATACCTATGCATTTCCCACCCAGAAACCACAGGTGCAGGGAAGCACTTGAAGGGTCGGCAGAGCAACCTCCTCCCCAGATAACCCAGACGATTCTCCATGGCAACCCGGAGAATGCTTACCTCGCCACAGTGACATAAATAAAATACGCTTTTGAGGAAGGAAAAACGCCTCAGATGCACGTGTGAGCAATTATTGTTAGACGTTTTCCTCTTTAAAAAAATTACAAACGTGTGCTAGGCTCCGATATGTTGGGTTCGATGCATTAGTTTTTGCTGTTTCAAACTGAAAACAAAAATCATCGCTCTAGAAAGGATCGGCACTGGGGTGAGTTCTTCAGCAAGCCGACGGGCAGGAGCGAATTCACTCAAAAGAAATATCGGGCCTCGTGTGGAAATGTGCTTCGTATTCTGACTGGCATACAACACACACACACATATACACACACACACAAAACAACAACTGAGGGAAACTTTTTTTTTAACTCCAAGAAACACACGGTTGTCAATCACCTGTTGGCGCCTCAGGCGCCAACAGGAGATTGACAACCGTGTGTTTCTTGGAACAACTCTGGAAAAAAAACAACAGCCCCACTAGGAATTTGTCTTAAGGTAGAAATCTACCTCAGAATAAAACTGTCCCAAGTTTTTTGCAGAATGTGACTTATCTTCTCCCCTGTCGCCTTTACTAGTATGCACTTGAGGTCCCTTTGACCTTTCAAATGTCAATTAAACGTTGCCCTTTCCATTCCAAAATGAACTGCTGCACTTTTTTTTTTTAAAAAAATAATCCTTAACTCTTTCTCCTTCTCAGAGACAGAGTCGTCATGGACTCCTTTTGCTTCCTTGTAGACACAAGACACTGCCCTTTTTATTCCTTAGCGCCAGCTGGTCTGATTTCTTGGGTTTCCACTTGCTATTTCTGTATTTCCTACTTTCCTCCACTATTAAGTTATGCATTTGATTAGCGTCTTTGTACATTTTTGGCCCTTTCTGTTTATAGCTTTATATACTAGCAGTAGCACTCTGCTCTTCAGGGGCCTCTTTAGAAGAAGACGAGAAGGAGATTGGATTTATACCCCACCCTTCACTATCCAAAGGAGTCTCAGAGCGGCTTACAAACTCCTTTCCCTTCCCCTCCCCACAACAGACACCTTGTGAGGTAGGTGGGCTGAGAGAGCTTTTGACAGAAACTGCTCTTTTTCAAGAACAGCTGTGCCAGAACTATGGCTTGCCCAAGGTCATCCAGCCAGGTGCATGCGGAGGAGTGGGGAATCAAACCCTCGGCCTTACAACACATTCAAGAGAAGTACATTTTTCCTGCCATGTTCAACGGTCACAGATGATGCATTTGGGACACTGTGGAGACTAGTCCTATAAGGCAGGGCAAGGCAGTGGCACTGTGCAGAATGTATCCAGTGTGATACAGAGGTAGGGGAAGGGTGTTGGGTGATAAGGGCTGTATACTATCTCTTAGCCTCAGCGTTCAGAGGGGGCTACGATAGACTCAGATGGGCTCAGGGTGCCCTGACCATCCCGTTCTTCCTCTCTCTGATACTATCCCTCTGAAATCGAATGCTATTCTTAGGGGGAAAGACTTCCTTCCTTCCATTCCATTGAGAGCCAGTTTGGTGTAGTGGTTAAGAGGGCGGGCTCTAACCTGGGAGAACCGGGTTTGATTCCCCAGTCTTCCACATGCAGCTGCCAGTGTGACCTTGGATCAGTCACAAGTTCTTTCAGAGCTGCTCTCTCAAAAGCAGTTCTCTGAGAGCTCTCTCAGCCCTACTTACCTCACAGGGTGTCTGCTGTGGGGCGAGGAAGGGAAGGAGATTGTAAACCACAATGAGACTCTGTGTGAAGGGCGGGGTATAAATCCAATCTCCTCCTCCTTCTCTTCATCTTCTACCTTCTCTCACATGCATACTCTTTGCCAGATCTCTCCATCTTGACATCATGGATGCAGCACATTCATCTTGCATCTGCATCCATCCTAGCTAGTTAGATTAGGCTACTATCCTGCCTCTACTCTTTTCTGCCTAGAATGGAGTTCTATCAATAAAGGAACTCATATTAGTTTGCAAATATAAAAAAGAGGCTCCGTGTAAGTGGAGATGCTTTGCTGCATAGTAAGACTTTTGCACTCTGCTAATTTTGCTAAAGATTCCTGGCCATACCAATCGAGACAATCTAGCAAAGGGGCCATGTGAAAGAAGCACTTTGATCATCAGAAGCGGGAGGGAAGAGGAAGGGGGTGGAGAGAGGGTGAAGTCCTGTACTGCACACCTGCGGCAATAAAGTGTATGGATGGCTTACACCCTTGTTTTCAATAACTCATCCTTGCAGGTAGGTTCAGGTGGGTAGCTGTGTTGGCTTGAAGCAGCAGAACAGAGTTAGGGTCCAGTGGCACCCTTAAGAACCACAAAGTTTTATTCAAAGTATGAGCTTTTGTGAACACAAGTAGAACAACTGTGATGGAACCCTTCAATGAAGTTTTCGAGGCCAGAGATAAACAGAAGTGGTAGCCATTGCCTGCCTCTGTGGAGCAACCCTGGATTTCCTTGGGTCTCTCATCCAAATATTAACCAGGGC